>JARBIX010000023.1:0-460884 GCA_029850275.1 Chrysosporium keratinophilum
GGGTCTGGACCCACGCAGTGAAATAGTGATGCTCGGGGATTTCAACTTACATCACCCCCTCTGGTCAGCAACATACCGACCCGCCGGTGGGTTCTCGAACGCACAAGAGCTCCTCACCATCATCGAAGACTCCCAACTACAACTCCTCACGGAACCGGGTACGCCTACCCACCGGTGGAATGGTAGAACATCCACGATCGACCTCGCTTTTGCATCTGAGGGCCTGGCGTCCCGCGTAATCCACTGCAGCATCGACAAAAACCTTGACTACGACTCGGACCACCTCCCCGTCGCTCTAGCCTTTGACTGGAACTGGCAGCCGGCAACCCCACCCAGGAAACGACGGTGGGCGAAGACAAACCTGGAGCTACTCCGAAAAACCGTCCAAAGACACCTTCCCCGACCGGACAGCATTATAGAGCTGAAAGACAAGCGCGGCATCGACGAGTTTACGTCATCCATCGTCAAGGCTCTGGAAGCAGGTATCGCGGCATCCACCCCGTGGTCAAACCCATCACCACACTCAATTGCAGGATTCGACCAAGAATGCAAAGACCTCTGCACTGAGGTTCAACAGCTCCGCCGACAGTGGCAGAGATCGAGACAAGACGAAGACTATGAGGCCTACCGGCAGGCGCGAAACAGGAAAGGTCGACACATCCAAAAGATCCTCCGTAACACTCATCGACGACGAGTTGAAGGAGCATCCGCATCACAGTCAGGGCTGTGGAACCTGGTCAAATGGGCTAAGAACAGACACAACCGAACCCCCGCATGCACCCCGGCATTGGTGAAACCAGATGGAGAATCCGCTCACCGACCCGAAGAGAAGGCGGAAATACTTCGCCAGACGTTCTTCCCACCACCACCTCAAGCGGACCTGTCAGACACTGAAGGATTCGAGTACCCGCCTCCCACGGAATGCCCGGACATCACCCGAGTGGAGATTGAAAGAGCAGTGCGCAAGGCGTCCCCAAACAAGGCGCCGGGTACCGACGGCATCCCCAACGGGGTCCTGCACCAGACAATCGATATCCTCCTCCCCAGCCTCCACAAACTCTTCAACGCATGCCTCGAACTGGGCTACTGCCCCACCCACTTCAAAGACACCACGACGGTAGCCCTCCGAGAGCCTGGAAAAGATGATTACACGCAGCCCAAAGCATACCGGCCCATCGCGCTCCTCAACACGCTAGGCAAGGCCCTCGAGGCCATTATCGCAAACAGACTTGCCTATACTGCCGAAACCTATCAGCTGCTCCCGAGCCGCCACACTGGGGGACGAAAACTGGCATCAACCGAGCATGCCATGCACCTCCTCCTCCAGCGAATACACCAGGCATGGTCCGAGGGCAAGGTGGCCTCCCTACTCCTACTCGACGTATCAGGAGCATATGACAACGTCTCTCGAGAACGACTTCTGCACAACCTCCGAAAACGCCGGGTCAACGAAAGGATCGTAGGCTGGATAGCGTCCTTTCTGAGCGATCGGTCCACCACTCTCAAGCTACAGGAGTACACCGCGCCCTCCGCCCCGATCCAAACCGGAATCCCACAAGGGTCGCCCATCTCGCCAATCCTCTACCTGTTCTACAACGCCGACCTTATCGAGGTATCCAGGACAGAGGAGACGGAGGCGGTCGGATACATCGACGACGTGTCGATCTTGGCAGTGGGCCCGAAGGCACAACACAATTGCAAAATCCTCAAGGAAACCCACCGGGAGGCCGTGCACACCCGCTCACACCTAAAAGTGGGTAACGCAGATCACGGGTCAACGACTGATTCCACCCAACGACTTGAAATTTCCGCCGGGCCAGCTCACAACGCTGCAACTTTCAACAGCGATAAAATGGTCAACGAAGAAGCTATTGCTTTGGCGATAGATGATTTGTATAGGCAATTGGTGCCTAATGTCACAGCAACTGCAAAAAAATTCAATGTCAGCCAAACAACCCTAAGGCGCCGCTTCAACGGGGAGCAGGTGTCTCGCGCCGAGGCCACATCCTTGTACCACAAAATTTTATCGGACACGCAGGAAAAGGAGCTGATACGGTACATCAATGAGCTTACAGAGCGGTGCTTACCTCCTACACCGAGCATAGTCAAAAATATCGTGGAGGAGTTGGTTGGTGAGCCGATTGGAGTCAACTGGGTGAGCCGCTTTTGTGACCGTTATAAGGACGAGATCAAGAGCTTGTACCCTACGCAACATCGATCAAAATAGAAAGATTGCAGATAACTCACATTTCTTTAAGATGCTCTATGATCAGGTATTCTGCTCAATTCAGAATGGTTTCCCGTGTGTTGGGTAGTTGCAAGAGTGCTAACAGTGACGGTCTCCGGTAGCTGCAGGAAAAGACCACAAAGTACGGCGTTTTACCTGAAAATACCTACAATTTCGATGAGAAAGGCTTCTTGATTGGTCTTCTAATCATAGTTAAGCGTATCGTTACGATTGAGACTCTGAAATCAAAGCGTATGCTCAGCGCAATGCAGGATGGAAGCAGGGATTTCATATCCTTGTTGGCATGCATTTGCATTGATGGGACAGCCATGGATCCAGCCCTGATCTACCCAGGTGCCTCCGGGGACATGCAAGATATGTGGTTCAATGATTTTGACCACGCTACACAGAAAGCTTTCTTCGGTGTCTCTGAAAACGGATGGAGCAATGAAGAATACGGTCTACAATGGCTAGAGCGGTTCAATAAGCACCCAATGGAGAAAGCGAACCCCTGTGGCACAAGCAGAGGGAACTAAACCAAGCGGCTTCGTATCTTGGATGGGCATTCGTCTCACGTCAACATGAGATTTATCGATTACGCAGATCAGAATGGAATTCTTCTTGCTATCCTTCCGCACACTCAACACACCGGTTGCAGCCTCTAGACGTTGGTATTTTTGGCCCCTTGTCAAGTGCGTATTCCCATCAGCAAGGAACAAAGCGTAGAAAACGCAACTACGCAGGACCGCCGCGATTGAGCTTGGCACAGCTAGCCGCCCCAACGTCGATTCGATACATTCCCTTCCGGCACCCGTTGACTTCGACAGGGCTTCAGGCTCGCAGGTCCCCGCCTGGATTCCTCAAACGGATGTCCTCAAACAATCGCATCTCCAACAATAAACGACAAAAGCCATCGCACCTGGTCCCAACGTTAACTAAGAGAGCTTGATATCACCTCGTACCATCAGTCCCTAAAAACGAGCTAAACAAGGTTGAGAGTCCACATAGAACCCAGAGAGCGAGGCATAAGTTTAATCTGGGAGCTCTACCGCGTACGGAGTAGTGATGCTAAGAATTAGCAAGATGGCTGGGATTCTTTCCCTTGATGGATTGGAGGCTGGTCTACGAAGTACGAAGTACAGTACATACAAAAAATTTGCACTTGAGAGGTACTAGAACAAAGGGCAAGGATATGCCAGAATGCGCCGAATGGTTGATTCCCACAGTACTGACTAGCTACAGAGTACATACATGCACGTGGGTGTGGAAATTCGTTGCCGTCGGGGTACAGCGAAATCACTATTTGGCATCGCCAAAACTGAGGTAGAAAATGTCAAGCGAAATGCAAGCTCTGATGCCGTAAAGTTGCGCTGACGCGTGATGATTAAGCAAATAGAGCAAACATTAAACAGCCAATGACAGCATTTAAAATTTCGATGGGGTGAACCACCCTCTATTGATAAAGCGCACGTGATGCTAAATTTGGCACGTAAAGTCTTCACGCGATGTGGATCTGCATAGTAAAGTCAAGGAGGGATGATGGATCGGAAAGAAAAGGCTCAAGAGGTCACAGCTGTCTTCTTAAAAAGGTTCAGGCAGGTAAGGGAGTATACTCGTTGTTACTTGTAGACATTTAAACCTAATAGACAGTAGATTTTTCCCAGAATTGGAGATCGACATGTTCGATCAACAGTCGTAAAAGTTTCCCCTCGAAAATCTAAGGGTGCTTCCCCCAAGATGTGATAGTTATTGAGGTTCCTCATGAGCCTAGCGCGCATCCAATGCCTTCCTGAAAGCCATATTAGAATTAAGCCATTTTGTAAACTCTCCTTAGTATCCACCTCTCCCTGCGTGTGTGTATTCGAGTGCTTCTTGAAATAGGTAACCAAGAGTGGTGGCAATCGAGCCTCGTCGACAGGCTAGTTAATCAAAGCTACCACGGTTTGAGCGGCGTCAGAAATAACTAGGGTACCGCGTACTGCTTACTAGGAGACCAAAATACCATGAGTCTAAAAAGCCGCTTTATGAATCTCCTTCAGGTGGATATCAATGTTGTGACCATGAGTCAGGATGAGCTATAATGAAGGGCGATTTATTACTCACAAGGAAAGAGTTGACTTAGGTGAGATTAGGTTCGGGAAGCCACTAGTTAGGTGTTAGGGCAATCGAAAGCTGTTTATTATTGTAGCTAATGAGGCGACTACACCGATCCCCATAACCTTCCTCTCTGCGTCCGTTAGCGGTATCCCGACGAAAATTTGCAGCAGAGAAGTTACGGAGGAAAAATGACGCTACACTTTTCTCCCTTAGCCATTTTCATTACTGCGTTCTCAAAACCTACAAGATGGCAGAAATTAACGTGACCGGAGTGAAGTGAATCCAGAGGCCAAAGTTCCATACCTTTGATGACTATTCCCTTTCCCAAAGAAAAAGTAAAATCGCCTCGCTTTTCGGTTGTGTCAATATTGTGTGCCAATTAGCATGCTACAGCGCCAACCAAGGTAGAAGTTTGCCTTGCATTTTACCACGGTGGCCTGTTTCTGGGTCATAAAGATATCCAGTATATGCTACCGTCACCTTATCTCCTCGAGTCACTCTGCTAACATCGCTTGCATCTGTAGTAGCCGGCTTCATATTTGGACTGCGTTAGAATCATAGAGACCAAAGAGATATGAGGTCCTTGCCTTGAGCGTTTCCGGAGGCTACTGGCTCCAGATGTGTATGAGGCTGATCTCCAGAAGCGCGGTCCGAACTGGCAGAACCAGCATCTGACCGGAGCTACTGGATATCCTCGTTGGCGTGGTCGGGATTCTTTAGGTGGCCGCACACCTCGTTGGAAAGAGAGGGATCAGTCATGACTTTGGATTATTGAGTATGATCCTTAACAAATAATGGAATGAAAAACAAAAGAGGCAAGAGCACGGGGGTTGAGTTTTATAAAATGCTTCAGAAAGAGTGAGATTCTTTCGATTTTTATATTTTCCATTTAACACTATCATTGATCATGGATAATCTGAACTGACTCCAATTAGTGGAAGGGGATAGTAACCATGAGCGTCTTGATCCTGGCGCTTAGCGAAAAGCAAAATGAGAAGCGGAAGGACACGATCAAGCACTGCCTATCAGTACAGCACATACCCGCGGTTCGTCGTTCTCCGGGTACACAGTACCATATTTCCTCTGTGCTCTACCCCATCCTTATCATTATATCACAAACAAAGCGTTACAAAGGCACTACTACATGAGCAAAAATAGCGCTTGGTATTTGCTCATACTGTCGTGGAGGATATGGGGATAGGGTCGCTCTCGTAGGAGGATGCCTCATCAGCGTGATCAAATGGGTATGCAGCATGGACGACGGAAGGTGGGTGGTCGCATCACCATAGGAAGCACGACGTAACAACACATATAAGAAGCAACAACGTAAGGAACGTAACGAATGAGTAGAAGGCAATACTGTATTCAATAGCTATCGCATAACTAAGGTGTAAGGTGACATGAAGGTGTCATCGTCCTCGTCTCCGTCAGATGTTGTATCTGATATCCGGCGCGAGAACGGAATGGAAAAACTATGGTCCCGAGGGTTGTGCCCCGGGTTCCCCGCTACATCTCCTCCCCACCATCGACGCTGCTCGTCCCCTGAGCAGCACAAAAAGCAACGCAGTTAAAAAGGCATGTAACGTGTAAAAGCATAAAACAATCTAATAGACAGCACGCGTGTGTCAATTTAGAGCGCGCGAAACAAAAAAGCAAGCAAAAAGAGGAAAGTCAGCGTCTTCAATCTAATAGTGATCCACAGCCTCCGGGTCTTCGGGTGGTGGCGAAGTTCGCGTGTTCTCTGTCATTGGAGTATCGGCAACTTTGTCAGAAGGTATATTCTTTTTCATGCAATATCCATACGAAGCTTCTCGGTAAATCTTCTCTTCGAGATCAAGCGTCCTTCCAAAGAGAGCGAGAGCTGCGTTTCTCGCGCGTTCGCGCCATCGTATGATATAGTCCTTGGCCGCTTTTTCATCATCACCAAAAAGAATGTCAAGCTCAGCGATCACATCAGGCGATGTCCATTTCTTCTGTCCGACAAGCGCATCAGAGATCGCACCAAGGCCTTGCAGTCGCACAGCAGCAGGGAAGGCATATGGCACCGTGGCATAACGATTCGAATGGCCGCTAGGCGATCTAGGCCCGGGTATCAAATCTCTGTGTGCTGCAGAAAGCTCTGACCACGTGGCAGATTCGAGAACTTCAAGGGACTCGTGGTCTGGTTGGATCGCCACATACCATGGCAGCATGGTGCGTCGGTCGGTCTTTGCAGGTCCGTGTGCGCCATGCGGAAGAAGAGGGGACGTTATGCGTACATCAAATGCATCACACACCACATCTGTCCATCCCGTTTGGAATCTCCGCGCGTCGTCCTGTGTGAACATCCGATCTTTGATTCTGTGGACGAGACCATCCGTTCCCAAGCCTCGTTCCACAACTCGAACCCACCATTCCTCGATGTGTTTATGCATGCCTGGTAAGATTTGCGTACAGTCCCCAGGTCTTTCTTGTGTCAATGTCAGCGAGCCTTGGATCATGTTGACTCCGCGTTGCTTCTTAATCGCGTCAGGGACGTTGATATCGATGTGCCGGAAGAACGTTTGGTCTCCGGACTTCGTGTATTTGGCATAATAAGGGTATGATATCAAACGCCATGCATGATCGCCTCTCAACGCGACGTACCACATGTAATAGGCGGGGTCTTGCCGCATCAACTGCTGCCCGATCGAGTGATACATTGTTCTCAACCATCCGTAGTTTTCTCTCCCACCGATTTTTCTTTGGTGGTGCAGGTATATGTCACATTCTCGCTTGACGCCTTTGGCAATCGAATTATTGGAACCAGGTTGTTCAAAATCCCACCATCTCATCAATCCACGAAGGGCAACAGATCCGGTATCTGACCATGCCTTTTTGACATCCTTATTATTCGGGTTGTGGATTCCCGAAATTCTCAAGAGCCTGTTGAAATCGAAATGTTGCATCGTTGCAACCTTGGGGAGCGGGTTGACATGTGCAAATCGGAATATTCCCAAAGCGTCTTCTGGTCGTGCCGGTCTATCGTTAATGCGGAACCATTGATACGTGCTCTCGTCTGTCTTGATCTTGCCGATATTCTGTCGGTTGTTGCAAATGTATTTCAGTCTATGCAAAAGCCCGTCCCTGTTCAGAGAACGCGTCTGTAGACCTAGCTTTGATGCCATCAGTTTGGCGTGATCATAGCATAGGCTTGCAGTCCCGTCCTTTGCATATGTGCTTGCGACGCCTTCGAGAATATCCAACGTTTTTACGAGCGATCTGGTCTTCGTTTCCCGAATGCGTGTCAACAGGCCACGTTCGAACCCTAAGCATTTGCACAAACCCTTCCCTCGTCGAACCTCTTCTATGGCTTGCTGTGAAATCTCCTCGTCACTTTCTATTGAAAACAGGGGGTCGTCGTCGTCTGATAGCGGCGCGCTTGGCTGCCGTTGCGCAATTTCCTTGATGCGGTCGCTTCGCCTTACCCTGCCGCCTTCTGATTGGTCCGTTGGATTCCCCAGAAAACTGGTGAATCCATCTGATTGGCCGGACGCTCTCCTACTCGCTGATTGGTCAGCCGGATTGACCAGAAAACTGGTGAATCCTTCTGATTGGCTAGCGGGACGCGACCTGATGGGAACGTTGCTGTGAATGGATGACGCGCTCGGCAATCTGCTATGTGTTCTGCTCGTATCGCCCACAACCACATCGCTTGGCGGCCTTCCGATCGATCTTTGAGAATCTCCTGTCCGTGTCAACGATCTCACCCTCAAGATGCCGAATTCATCAACATCCAAGCCATGCCGACGAGCTTCATCCTGTGTAACCGGTTGCACGTTCTTGTCGTAATTGTTGTACGCATTGTCAGCATCGTACGCCGATATCTCAATGGTCCGACGGTGACCTGGGCCAGGCGCAGTCATCCAGGTAACGATGCTCCTATTTATCAGTGTCATAAACCTATTCCAGTCTCCAACTTTTCTAATCGCACGATAGATCCGTTCTGCTGCCCATGCCGAGTCATATGCTGTCCACAATGCGCGTGCCCGATTCATACCGTATAGTGCCTCAACCTTCTCGAACATGCCATTGAGCCTCTTTCTATTCGATTCAATCTTTGCTGCAAGGTTCTTTGCGTGGTGGAAGTCCGATTCGAATTTTTCGTTTCCTCCTTGAAGCATCGTCCACGATCTTGCCCTTTCAACGTATTGGTAGAACCCCATAACCATGTCTTCGACCGTAGAGTGCACTTTGAGTATCTGATCCATGAGGCTGCGTTGTAGATCGTATCTTTCCGTAGGCGGGAACGACTCGATGTGGGCAATTGCATCGTCCAAGGAGTTGAAATGTATGCTGTTGAACGTAACCGCCGTGCCTCGATAGCTCGTGTGCAATGTCTGTTGGATTGGCATGATCGCCAGAGGGCGATTCTGACCTGACATCCTCTTCTCCTCACCTTGCGAATCAAACTATCCAAATATCAAATATCGAATGTCAAGTGTAAATCAGGGGAAAATCTCACGTATCTCAGCGCAACATCCAAAGGATCAAAAACATCAAAAGGAACCGGGTAAGGAGAGGGCTTTTATATGCAAAAAAGGTGCGCAGGAGAGGAACTAAAATAAGCGAGTCAAAAGAGTGAAGTAAAACAGTGAATTCATAGCAAACGAAGCGGAAAAGTGAAGCAAAAGTATGTCAAAGCATCAAACATCAAACTCGCGCGCATCAACGTTCGCATCCTTACACAATCACCGCCATGCTCCAACCTTTTGGAATATTCCGCTTTCTTCGAACGTCAACCTCATCTTTAACGCTTTCAACATCAACATCTTCATCGTCCTCATCAACATCACCGGGAATTTCAACTTCTTCATCAGCATCTGACTCCTCCCCACCATCGAGAATCGACTCGTCCCCTGAGTCTCCCATCACCTCACCCATGCTTCGCGTTCGTCTTCCAATCTCCTCTTCCTCTTCGTCAACATTTTCTTCTGCTTCCATGTGGAGGACCTCAGATCTGGTGAAGTATTTCTTGATCCGATCGCCTGCACACGATCCCTTGATCTCTGTTCCATCTAACTCTTCAAGATAGTAGGAACCTCGGTCCTCCATGACCTTCCTCACTCGGTACGGACCTAACCATCGAAATCTCAACGTGTTGCTGCGCGACATGTCCCGCTCATTTTTCGTGTTATGCACCAAAACCAAATCCCCCTCTTTTATCGGCACCGTTCGGATATTTGCCTTGTCATCGAAATATTCTTTGTTATTCTGCCGCATGCGTTGTTTGTGTAAAACCGCCTCCTCGATATCCTCATCTCTTCGCTCAATCTGTCGCGCTTGCAATATCAGAAGATCTTCAGTTGTTCGCACGCTTCGCCATGGTAACGTTTGCCACGTAGGAACCTCAAGTTCTATCGGGAGAACAGCCTCTTGGCCCATCAAAACGCGATAGGGAGACATGCCAGTTGTTGATTTTGTCGTAGCTCGATCTGCCATTAGAACCGCAGGTAAATGCTTTAACCAATCCTTACCCGTTCCTGCAGTAGCTTTTGCTAATCCATCTCCCAATGTCTTATGTCCTGCTTCGATCATCCCGTTCGCTTTGGCATTGTACGCAGATATGATGATTCTGGTTATTCGATATCGCTTTGCCATAACCTCAACCACGTCCTTGTTTTCTGGTCCGCCGTCCATAACGAATTCGCATGGCACGCCCCATCTCATAATGACATCTTCATACAAGAACGCTGCAACATTTTCCGCCGTGGCACGTCTTAACGCGCGAGCTTCTGGCCAGTTCGATAAATCGTCTCTCGCAACAACAAGGTAATTTCTTCCGCGGCAAGAAGGCATATGCTTGATATCAACTCCGACACGTTGCCATACAACAGGCGTCCAGGTAGGGTGAAGCTCCTCACTCATTCGATGCGAATCTCTCATCTGACATGCCTCGCATCCTTTAACATAGGCAGACACGTCTCGGTAAATTCCAGGCCACCAATATCGAGCATTCAGTGCGCTATACGTCCCCTCGCGTCCTTTGTGTCCTAGTTCGTCGTGAAGGTCGTGCATGATTTTATTTCGAATTTGACGGTCGTCCACAACTCTCCGCAACGGGACTCCGGATCCAGCACGTCGGAACAATTGGTCACCTTCCACCACGAACTTCGTAGCTTTTCTCTGGAACTGATAATATTCTTTGGCGCTGAGATCCTTAGGCTTTACCAAAGTGGTGAGCCACAATGCGATCTTCTCTGATTCATCCGAATAAGTCTCATCCAGGATCCTTGGTGTATCCGCCGTATCCGCATTCAACGTTCTTCCAGCCATAACACGCGCAAAAACATCCTCGTCCATGGGGTCAGTCTCGTCAACGGTCTCACCTTCTGCCAAACCACGTCGTGATAATCCATCAGCTGCCGTATGTTTCTTTCCAGGCACGTGCTTGACTGTGAAATCAAACAATCGAATCCATGCAATCCAGCTGTTGACTAAGGCTCTAGGAACATCCGTAGCGGTCCTATTCAACTGCGCAACCAAGGTCTTCGCATCAATTTCCAAGGTGAAATGCACACCATATACCCAATGACGAAACTTCTTCAGCACCTTCAAAACCGCACGACATTCTCTCTTCCCTGCGTCATACTTCTTCTCCGCTTCATTCCAAACACCAGACTCATACCTTGCAGGGTGTCTTGCATTGCGTTGGATCTGCATCATGCAACCTCCCCATCCAATTCCGCTCGCATCAATGGCCATAATAATGATCAGGGGTATCTCGTTGTAATTAATCAGAAGCACAGTAGGGAATGTTGACATCACCTCTTTCAGCTTATTGAACGCTTGATCGTGCACTTCGACCCATACCCAAGCCACATTGCGTCGTAGGAGATTGTATAATGGCTCTGCAATCCATCCGTATTTGTCGACTATGACCCTAAAATATCCCGTAAAACCAAGAAAGCCTCTCAAAGGGGTAGGGCCATCAGGCGTAGGCCACTTCACTATTTTCTCTACCTTTGCCGCTTCAGGCCGTCGACCATTGTAATCACAAATCCATCCTACCACATTCATTCCATCCATGCACCATTGTGATTTTCCACCTGCTGCCCGAGCACCCGCAATCTCGATTCGGTAAAGCGTCTGGTCGGTATTCATGATGTGTTCAAGAACAAATCTGCGTACACCTTCCATTGCTTCCTCGTTGTTCTGTCTCGAGCGTGGCCCTTTGATCCCGATGTCATCAATGTATGCACGAACCTTGTCAGGGATGAGATCTCGTAGAATTGCTGTAATCCCTCGTTGCGCCTGAGCGGGAGAATTGGTCGCCCCTTGCACCAAGGTGGTGTGGCGGAACGATCCGATCGGCGTATTGAATGCGGTGATATCCCTACTTTCAGCTTTCAACGGAAAATTATCATATCCAGAGAACAAGTCAACGAGCGAAGCTGTCACCATTCCCGAGAATTCTTCTGCAAATTCATCACAACTTGGGGGAATAAAGCCATCTCGAATTGTCACAGCATTGTACAGCTGCGCGGCATCCACGAATCGATACGTGCCTTTTTGCTTCTTCTCTGTCAAGAAATACGGATTCGAATACGGTCCGTGGCTGGGCTCTAGCGTTCCTGCTTCTAATCTATCGTTAATAATCTTGATAAACGCTTCATGCATTGAACGGGGGATCTGATAAGTCTTAGCCTTCCATGCGACGTGTGGAACCATTCGAATTTCTTGCGGTGGAAAAGCCTCAGGGTGAACCCTGCCCATCTCTTTGAACGTCCATGCCAATGCACCCTCGCGTTTATACAACATAGCTAGAAGCAGCTCTTTCTCTCGTGGTCGCAATTCGATTCCTACATTTAGCTTCTCGATTCTTTCTTGCGTGAGCCGTTCGCCAACGGGGAATGAGGATATCCTCGGCAACAACCATTCATCAAAATCGCACACACACTCCACTCTCGACTCCTTTGGGTGATACTTCTCCAGGCAAACCTCCAACCAATTCGCGATACCTTCTGGTTTGCTCCCATCTGACTGATCCGATGCGACTGGCCTGACCTTTTCTGCTTTTCTCTTATATTTAGTCTTGCCAACGAAAAGTTCAACCCCCCCTGGCGTTTTCGGACCGGAGCGTCGAGGTCCCACATCCCATCCGCAATTAAAAATATCCGTCTGCTTCGATCGCTTAACATCAAACAACAATTCATCTCCATGCGTTGTCGTCTCGTACACATTCATCGACGCGCTGTTCACATGCAACTCGTTTTTCTCCTCCAGCCCCTTGCGTGCGCGGAACTTTCGAACTAACGCTTCTGATTGGTCGGTTGGATTGACCAGAAAACTGGTGAATCCATCTGATTGGTCAACGGCAACGCTTCGTTCTGATTGGCCCGTACGATTGACCAGAAAACTGGTGAATTGATTTGATTGGTCAGTCACCAGTGCGTCATGTCTAAATCCTACCCCGCATCTTCCCCCCTCAACCCTTTCAAATCTTCCAACCCTTCCTCCCTCAACTTCACCAATCTCATCGTCGAACATCACACGAATCGCTCTCACATTCACCTTCCCTGAATAAATGCTGGGCTTCCCCTCATCCATCGCAGACATCAACCCAGCATAATGTCCGCTTAATCTTTTAACTCATCAAACTCGTCGTCGTCAACGTCTTCGACCCTTTGTGAGGCGGGAAACAAATCTATCTCAAATCTCATGCTCTGTGCTGACGGTTTAAACCCTTCAAATTCTAGGCGGCGTGTACGATCCTCGTTGTAAATCTCGCATCGAACCTTTCCATCTGGCATCGTCTCATGCCCATATTTCGTCACAAACTGCCACGGACGTCCGAGAATAACATCGTTGTCTCCTTGTTCGATCAACAAGAAAGGTGTGTATGCAACGAGGTCTCCGATTTGAACGGGCAACGGAACTGTGCACCCAGGAACGACGGAGTGGTCGCCTGTCTGCACAACCATCACACAACGCGGACGCGGTCGCACTTTCACACCGAGCTTTCTTGCCAAGCCGAGTGACATAACGTTGATCTCTGACCCGGTGTCAATTAGCGAATCCAATTCTTCTCCACAAATCGTTGCCACAACACGAATCGTCTTCACAGCATAAACAGTTCCTATCTCTTCTTCAACGATAGGCTCCGATCTCAAGATCCTTGAATGTTTGACCTCAACTTTAACAGGCTGCGAAGCACCAATTTTTGACTTCTTTTCAACGGTACTGGCGGGAACGCTGAAGAATTCCTTGTGCAACCTCTGCGACACCCCCATGAGTTCGCGAACTGACACCTCGATCTTTCCATCAAGAATCCGATCCATAATCGTTGCTGGATCTATTGCGTCTTTGAGCTTGGCTGACAGTTTATCAGGATTCTCACGATATCGAGTCGATCGGGTCTTAGAAGAAGAGCGCGCTTCCGTATACGGCACGTCCATCACCGCATCGTCTCTAACATCATCACTAAATCGAACGCGTCTCTTCTCTTCTCTTCCATCAATGTCGGCGACAGGCACATATTTTCCAGATCGTGTTGTCTTCATGGTTGCAATCCTATCGTGGGCTGTTGATCTTTTCTGACCCGTTGCTGCTTTATTCGCCATGAATCCCGCATTGACTTGTAACTCCGTGCCACTTTCTAGGTCCGAATCCTCATCGTAATCGAACATCCTTCCAATTCGAACGGCGTTTACCTTAACGTCGGGTTGCTGCTGTCTAGCATCGTTGCTCGTGGTCCGATTCACTCCATCTTGCTGCTGATTCGCATTATTCTCCGGCGGATGTGTTGTGTTCTCATCCATCGATCGAACCACAAACATATTGGGAATTCCTGGTCGAAGGGGAACGGCAACAAGGCCTTGTCCTGGTGCGCCCATGCGCAACACACCATGCTCGTCGATGTGGCAGTATCCATTCTCCGCATCGTTGATGAACTCATAACAATGCGCCTGCTGATGTCCAAATTTTCCGCAATAGTAACACGAAGGTCGACTCATCTCGAACGGAATAATTCCTCGTCCATAGCCTGCACCTGCGTAACCACCTCTCAACGCACCACGTCCGCCAAGACGAGGACCTCTAGATTGCCATGGATTGAATCGTGGAGCATTCTGATACGCATATCCTTGTTGATTATCAAAGCGCTGCTGGCTGCTGTCGACATAGGGGTTCTGCGGCATCTCGGTTTGCTGACGTGGTTGAACATTCGCAGAGTTGGCTTGGAATCCTGGCGGCATCTGTCTTGGTGGTCCATTTCGCTGAAGAAGGTGGTAGACTTCTCCGTTCTCAATCCCGATTTGACCGGACTGAACACGCAACGCTAACGTCAGATTCTTCATATTCTCGGTCAAAGTCTCCATCATCGTCTCAACACGCTTGCTATCCGATTCGGTCGTCTTCTCTTTCGCAGCTTTGGCAGTCGTCTGCTTCGCTTCTTCCAAGAACGCGGTCATCCATGACGAAGGGGGCTTGTTGGCTAGCTGATACTTTTCACCTAGTTCCTGCATATCTTTCACGGCTTCGTCATCATCATCGAAAATCGTCTTGTTGCCTTCACGTTGCTCCACAAAGGCAATGGCAGTTTCAACAATCTTCGCAAAATCGATCGCCTTGGTGTCATCCGATAGGTTGGTTTTAGATCGTTCCAACACCTTATTCCTCATGGATTCAGGCAAACCACGAAGAAACCAGACGGCACGGGTATAATCATCCAAACGTCCATTTTTCTTGATGGCATTGGAAACGGTGTTGTACTCATGAATGTAAGCACGGATCTTAGCATCTCCCTTATGCTGACGGTTGGAGAGCGCTTGCAGATATTCTCGACGGTGTATCTTGTGACTGATGTCGTCCTCGCGAAAGTTTCTTACAATGGCGGTAACAAACTTATCCCAATCTCCTTCCTTGTACCCATCCAATGTTTTGATCCACTGACCAACCCAAGTGATACAATAGTGGCTCATTCGATCCATAATCGCTTGAGATTTCGGCTTCAACCCATGGTCAACGCAGAGCTGATGGAACCGCTCCAAAAACAGAGTGGCGTCCTTTCCATCGAACCAGGGAGCATTAACGGTACCTGGTGCTGGCATTGGCGTATGCACCACGATCTTCGGCTCACCCTGCATGATGGTAGGGGTTGCAGTTCCCTGCGAAGGCGTATTTCCCTGCATGGATGAACGGGGCGAATTGGGGGCCATTGTTGAATCCTTCTCCGAGTCTCGCGACGGCAAATAACAATAAAACAATCAAAGTATCAAGCTTCTTAAAGGTACGTCTTCTGACAACAAATCTCAACGAACTCTCAAAATCTTCTTCAAATCACCCAAAACAGTCTTCTCAATTCTCACAGAGCGTATCAAAAGCAGAAGACTTGGTATCCGGGTATCCTTTCTCACGATGTACGTAATCTAAAACCCCTATGTTAGCATTGCCTCGGGTATCTCAATTCTATATCGGTATCTCAAACGGCGTCTCGGTATCTCGGTATCTCGGTATCACAATATCCTAATCTATAATCTTAACGGTGTAGGTATCAAATCAAATCATACAAAATCTCAAAATCTTATCTAAACTTATCTTTCATCTCAATCTCATCATATCAATCCAATCGGTAACGTATCAAAAACCTCGGACAACCGGTTGCACCCCCCCTTTATTCGTACCTCGGCATGCAATGCCCATGATAGTCACACGACTGACGCGAAAGGAAGGAGTCTCAGCTTGGTCACCAAATGTCGTGGAGTTTATGGGGATAGGGTCGCTCTCGTAGGAGGATGCCTCATCAGCGTGATCAAATGGGTATGCAGCATGGACGACGGAAGGTGGGTGGTCGCATCACCATAGGAAGCACGACGTAACAACACATATAAGAAGCAACAACGTAAGGAACGTAACGAATGAGTAGAAGGCAATACTGTATTCAATAGCTATCGCATAACTAAGGTGTAAGGTGACATGAAGGTGTCATCGTCCTCGTCTCCGTCAGATGTTGTATCTGATATCCGGCGCGAGAACGGAATGGAAAAACTATGGTCCCGAGGGTTGTGCCCCGGGTTCCCCGCTACAATACACTTAATGCGGAGATTGATAGTATGCTTATCACTACATGTTTTAAGGCACACAAAAGAAGAGGGAAGGGCGGAAGAGAAATACTGTGTAAATGGAAACAGAACGAGCAGCGATAAAGTGTGTATCTGGTTTCCAGAAGTATTGCCAGGCTAATCCGTCCTTAAAAACATCACACTACAGTAGTGACAAAAGAGTTTCAAAGATAAAATCCAAAAAAGGACTTGGACGAAAGCCGATCAGGGGAGAAAAAGCTAGGCAGGAGCTGTTATTAACGCCGAGTATCAAAAGCGTAGTATAGTATGCTCTGCAAGGCAGGTTGAAGGAAAGGCGCCGCGGTCAAGCTACCAAATCACTTAGTGAACGACGAAGGAGTGCGGTGTATAAATTTCCTCAAAGGGCCTGAGCTGGCACCTTCGTCGTCGGTGAAGCTAAATCGAGACTTTTCCGTTGCCGAAAGCGGAGGCGTTGGGAGAGGCGTCGACGGAGGTGGAGGCGGTACGGAGGCTTTGCGCAGGAGTTCGGTTTTCGAACGCCGTAATCATCAAGATCGTGACCATTTATAGGTAATGCGAAATTGTTGTCTCTGGCTTAGACTGAACGCTATTAAGTTAACCCGAATTGGACAGATAAACTCACTTGAAACTTGTAGGAGTCTCCACGCGACGATGCATAGGCAGATGGTTTCTCTAGCCTTGATGTTTGATTGGTTGGTTTAATGACTAAAACTCAGACCCAGCAATGTGCTGCGAACAAGGCTCATCCTTTTGACAGTGACCCAATGGGAAACACATTTGCTAGCACCCAAGCCGGTCTCGAATGGTAGGCCAGAGGAGATTATTATTATTATTATTATTCATTATAGTCTTGTGCAGTCTGAGACTATGAAGACTACCTGCTGGACTTCACCAGCAGGATTTACCTAAAATACAAAAGAATGACTAAAGCTATAGTCATAGAATGGAAAACAAAATAACAAAAGAAATACAAAAGAGTGTCAGGGCAGTATCAAATCTTTCCTCCACAGAAATACAAGTACCAGGAATATCTCAATTCAAATACATCCTTCATCTCACATGCAGGAGCCACTTCCTAGTGGCAACCTCGGTCTCCTTCAGAAACAACACCAACCACTTCAATCCCATCTCAGTCTCAAAAACAAACTTCAAGGAAAGTTGAGGAATCTCAAGTTCTTGTTGACACCTCTGTCGTTGTTTTTGCCAAACCTGACAATCTAAGAGCAAATGCTTGGGTGTCTCCTTGCATCTGCAACTTCTGCAAGTGTCTGAAGCATGGTCAGGGAGCCTCACTAAGTAGGAACCAAAGTAGCCATGCCCCAATTTCAACTGCATGATTGTTGACCAAATGCCTTTGGGAATATTCAACTGGGAAGCCTTCCATTTGGGCTTTGTCTCAAACTGGGAGTAGTGGTTCTGTTGACTTGCTCTATCCACAAGGTCATCACACCACTCAATCAAAGCCTGTTCCTTGATTCTTCTCTTGATGTAGGAGAGAGAAACATACTTCTCAGGGTATGTTTGCTTCAATTCAGTGGCCCTCTTTGCAGCTTTGTCAGCTTCTTCATTTCCATGGATATTCAAGTGTGCAGGAACCCAATGAAGATGTGTCTGAATGTTGAATGTCTTCAGCCGTTTCACAATCTTTCTGAGAGACTCAATGTAATATAGACCAGTATTCAAGTTTCGACCACAAAGTCTCTGAATGGCAGCTTGACTGTCAGAGAACACCTAAATGTCAGAGATTGTACCAGTGTGTGGAATGGAGCTTGCAAGTTTGAAGGCTTTTTCAATGGCAAACAACTCTGCATCAAAGACTTCCATGTGCTTTCCCAGCTTCCAGGAGTATCTTTTGTCCTCCTGTAAACAGTAAACACCTGCACCAGCTGTTTCATCCTCAGATTTTGAACCATCAGAGTAGAAAACCAAGGTAGCAGAATGATCCAACTCGCTAACTTTGGTCTGATGATGCTGTTTTGCTTTGGCTTTGTCCGAATTTTCAATCTGGATGTCCACAAGGTCTGTAAGATTCTCAGACCAAGGTGCATTCCATTTTGCTTTCACCTTCTCAGTTTTCAAGGAGGGAATCAAGTTGGAAATCATAGAGCTAACTTTGAATAGTTGACTTGGATATTTCTTTATCCTTTTTGTCTTTTGTCTTTTTCTCCTACTTGGAGTTTGCTCAACATGTTCAATGTTCTCTTCATTTTGATTCCAGTCAAGATACTTTCTCCAATCAAGTTCAATCCCATTGTCATAGGGAGGGAAGCTTGAAGAGACTCTTGTTCTGATTGCATGCTCCTTTGGTATCTTGAGGAGGCGGTAGGCATAGCTTCTGCAAAGACCATTGAATCTCACTTTTGCTGGTGGAATAGCTGCTTCAAGCTCCATAGCATAGATGGGAGAAGTCTTGAAAGCACCCAGAATTTTCCTCAAAGCAGTGTTTTGATGTTTCTCATACTTCTTTAATAAATGCTTTTGGTTATTCCACCAGATGGGAACTCCATAGTCGGCAACTGAGGTGATACAAGCTACATACAGTTGTCGAATAGCTTGGAAGTTGAGTCCCCTCTCAGTGTTAGAGAGTCTTATGATTTGGTTCAAAGTTCTCTCTGCTGCTGCAATTTTGATTTCCACATGTCTTTTGAAGGTGAGGTTGTTGTCAAGCCAGATCCCCAGCCATCTCACAAGCTCTTTTGGATTGAAGGTGAGGTCATTGAGTTTGACACAGTCCTCATCAGTGTATTTTGAAGTCTTAACAAAGTGGATGAGTTCAGTTTTCTCCATGTCAAACTGAATGACCTCAGAGTCCTGTCTATATATCATTCTTGCAAGAGCAGCTTGTAGCTTCACACAGTTCTCTTCAACTGATGGGGAAGAAACAATAAGACCAGTGTCATCAATGTAGCTGGGAACCCTTACATCTTTCAACTCATCCTCATTCCTGAATAGATATCTTGTATAGATAGAGTAAAGAATGGGTGAAAGAGGTGAACCTTGAGGAATTCCAACATTAATAGATGCAGGACTCTGTTGCTTTTCTCCATCAAAGACCAGTTGGATTTCCCTGGTTTGCATAAAGGAAGAGATCCAGGAGGCCAGTTGCTTTGGCAGTTGCAGGTCAGAGAAAATCTTCATGAGTCTATCAACAGACACATAGTCAAATGCACCTTTGATGTCAATGAAAAGCGCTGAAGTCACTAAATTCTTTGACTTTGCAAGTTGTATTTCATGCACCAAGCTCATTGCAGCATCGATTGAAGAGCATTGCTTTCTGCCTCCAAATTGATCAAAGTACAGAAGATCAGCGGTTAAAGCCAAGTAGGAGAAGCGTGAAGCAATGACTCTTTCAATAACTTTGCCTAGGCAGTTTAGCAGGGAGATGATTCTGTAAGACTTGGGAATTGTGGCTTTGCAATTTGGTTTCTTCAAGATCACACCCACAGCTTCTGATGAGGGGTGATGTAGTGGAGTGGTTAACACTACAGTTGGTAACTGAAAGGTTGTGGGTTCGAATCCCACCTCCCTCATCTAGTTTTAACCACTGATTTGGTGCTTTTAATATGATGGTGTTGCTGTGGCTGGAGTGGGCGACCAGCCACAGTTACCCCATCAAATTTTCAGCACCACTTCAAAATGAAAAATAACTTTGTAAATCTTGGCACTGCCAAGAAATAACCAACCCCCCCAACAATAACTTGAATATTGCCCGTCCATTCGCTTGTAATTTCATTTCTCTAGTGGAAAGCTTATATATTGCCTTGACATGTCTTGAATTCTCACAATCTTTGAAAATACATATATGTAACATTTTCATATCATGTAATTAACCAACTTACAAAATCCCTCAGGGTAGTCTTCATAGTCTCTGACTGCATAAGACTATAATGAATTAATATTATTATTATTATCACACCCACAGCTTGCCTCCAGCTCTTTGGATGATATCCTTTGTTGAACATGGCTTGATAGAGTCTGAATAGCCTGTGTCTGAGTACTGGGTAGACCTTTTGCAAGATCAGGAAGGAGATCCCATCTGGACCAGCTGCACTGGATTTGGAACCTGAGAAGATGGAGTTCTTGATTTCACTTTCTTCCAGGTCTGGCCATTCCCAAGCTGGGCTTTGATTGTATTCACTCCAGTCAATTGGTGGATATTGTGGTGGATCTCGAAACAGAGTCTTTAGAAAAGCATTACACTTCTCATCAAAGGAGACTGCTTTGTCTTGAGTCTCATTCAGTGGGTCAGTAAACTCTAAGATTGGAGTCCTTTCAACCTTATTGCTTTTGGTGTACTTGTATGCTTTGAAGATCTCTTTTCCCTGGGCATTGGCCAGGAAGTCGTTCCAGCATGAGGACTTTGCTTGCTTGATTGAAGCAAAGTAATCTGATCTTGCTTGCTGAAAGACTTCATGTTCGACAAGGCCTTGTCTGTAATCTCTAAAGGACTTTGCCATTGCTTTGCGTTGGACCTCAAGATCAGGATTCCACCATGGCTTGGACATTTCAATGACTTGTTTTTTGGGAACATGATCTTCAATAGACGCCAGAATTAGGTCTTTGACCTTTTCTGCCTCCAGCTCTAGTTCTGCTGGGGTGTCTTCTATTGAAGTCCATTGGTATTGAAATTGAACCAAGTTGTCAATCAATGCCTGGTTTACTTTTTTCCAATCAGCTCTCTGGAAGTTGTACTGATTTGAGTATAGCGGATTGTCGATCAGGTCTTCAGATCCCAACTGAATGTCAAACTGAATGATCTCGTGGTCAGAGCCTGAATGAAGATTCTCATCAATCCACCAGTCAAATGGTTTCTGAAGCAAGTCATGGGAGAAGAAGGTCAAGTCTATCACAGATTTGGAGGTAACATTTGATCTGTGAAAGGTTTCCTTGTCTACTTCATTTACCAATTCTAGATTTTCAGTCTCTAGCCATTCCACAAGGTCCTCAGCTCTCAGTGAAGTGGTGATTTCTGAGTTCCACCAAGGGTGGTGAGCATTGAGGTCTCCTGCAAAGATAAAGGATTTTGATGTCGAAAGAGCAAGCAAGTCTCTTTGGACAGTCCAGTCGTTATTGCCTTCTACAAGACTCTTCTCATTATAGATGTTGCACAGCTGGATAGTGTTTAACTGCTTGTGCTTGTCTTTGATATCTATAACAAGCAGGTCTGAACTAGAGTAGATATCAGGCCTTAAGCAAGCTTGGAACCTGGAAGTTTTTCTGGCGAAGATAGCAACTCTTGGTCTCAAGTCTCTGTTTTCAGGAAGCAAACAGTAATAGGAGTTGTGGGAGATTGTGAAGTCGTTGTTCAAGCTCATCCAAGGTTCTTGAAAGAGAATGTAATCAATTTTGTTTGCAAATCCAATGTCTAAACAAGTTTGCATTGGTATTTCATTTCTTCCCACATTGTTTTGAAGGAATGTCAGTTTTGATTGAGGCAATGTCTGGTTTTCTAACATTGTTTGGGGATTCGTACTTCAATTCTTAGTTTGTTGCTGGAGATTGTTCGAATCTCATCTTCAGAGTCTGACTCATGAGGTCTCTTAGCAACTGCTTTGGTCAATGGAGCATCTATTTTTGCAAGGGCTTTTGCAGTGTTAATCTTTGTCAACTGTTGACTTGGCTGTTTGTCACTTGCAGAGTGATTGTTCTCCTGGGTTTTGGCTTTGGGCCCTTGGTATCCCTGGGAAAAGCAGCAGTCAGGGCTATTTGCTTGGTGAGCTTCAAAGCAATTGGCACACTTGAAGATTGTGTGCACACAAGACTTTCCAACCATGTTGCAAGTATCACATTGGTGTTTGTTGGTGGAATGCTTCTGGGAACAGAATCCACACTTTACTTCTCTTTTGCAATTGAGAGAAGTGTGTCCAAAAATCTGACAGTTGAAGCATTGAACTGAAGACTTGAATCTGTTCTGCTTGTTTTCATATTTGGCTACCTTGAGGACTTGTCCAGCAATGTTTACTGCTTTCAGTCCTTTAGCAACTGTGATGTTCTCAACATGGCAAACAGCAGAAGCATGCTTTTTGATAGCTCTGTTGTCTGAAGATGAAAGCCATTGGGGAGCTCTCTTCAGCAAGTGGGAATTAAAGGTCTCAAATTCTTCTCTCAGCAATTCAAGTCCATTGTCAATGTTAAATATCTCAGTGGAAATGCCATGCACAACAAAGCTGCCCCAGTGTTCATCTTTGTAGAACTTTGAGGTGTCTAGATTGAAATCAAAGTCCATGATGTCAGAAAGAGCAGCTTGCCAGAGTTTGCTATGTTCTTGCAGATACTCTGCTGTGAAATCTTCTGTTGTCATCAGCACCACAGAATACCCTTTGAAGGACTTGCAGACACAAGAGACCACTGGTTTCTTTGTGAGATTTGCAGTGGTGAATGCATCATTGATTCTGTTTCTCACAAGGAAAGCTTTGTCATGGATTCTCTGAGTGGCTTCCTGGGATGTCTTCACAATCAATCTGCGATCTCGAAAGGTTTTGACAGGAGATGATGGGGTAGGAGGCAATGGAGTTGGCTGTGACTTGGTGGTCTTTGGCGGTCTTCCAGGTGTTGGAGTGATGTTCACCTTCACTGCATCTGAGTAACTAGGCTTAGAGGAGATTGGTGTGGTGGATGCAGGGTGTTGTTCAGTTTTCTTTTCCAGGTCCATCAACCTTTTCTCCAGTGACATAAGTTTGTCATTGGCAAAGCAAGAGGTGTCTCCATTCCTGTAAAAGGACAGGATCTTCTGGAGTCCCAGAACACAGTCATTCAACTCCTTCTGAACCAGAATGTGATGTTCTTTCTGAAATTCTTTCCCAAGCATCTTGAGAATGTCTCTCAAGTTCAGTGAAGAGATTTCCTGGTCAGAATTTCTAAAAGAGTCATCAACAGAAGCATTTGCCATGGTGATAAGCAAGACACAAGTCAAGAGGCAAGGAGCATATAGGGGATAATAGGGGATACAAGAAGGGGCTTCGAGGGAGGTGCAGGTAGATTTTTCCTTGACAGAAATCTACAAAACTGTACCAACTTTTCAAGAGATATTGGCAAACTAAATGCACCAGTTTTGGTCATAAACCAGTTGCAGAAAAAAGCTGAATCTTTTGGTACTCTTGAGTGCCAGCTGTCAGTGATTCCTGACACTCAGTTTCCACAAGGTTGATTCAGAGACTTAATGGCAAAGGAAAACGTGCAAAAAATCAAACGGGGTGAACAAGAAACCTCTCCACAGAGGCAACTTGTTGGTGATTTTTTAAGAGAAACACCAAACTATCAGATCTTTTGCAGGGAGATCTGAAAAACCAGTTGTAGCAGTGAGAGGGTATCAAGTCTTGTCACACAGAAGTGTCACTTAACTCCTTACCAATTCAAGGCAAACAACAAGAACAAATCATGAGTTGAAGTTGGGCAGGGTCAGGAGTCTCTGTTTTTCTGATGGAGTCAAACACAGAGAAAAAAGCTCTCCCTGCTTTTTGAATAGAAGCAGGAAACTTTGAATGAGAGAGTGGAACCAGTATCCACCTCTCAAACAACTCAGTAGTTTTTGAACCTCAGCCTACAGTCCTTGTTTAACAAACCTCAACTGCAGAAACACTGGAGAAAACTGCTATGGTGTGCAAAAGTAAGGAGTTATTCTTCACCAGGAAAGGCAACGTGCTTGGTATGCCTCACTGACTATAAAACACCTTAATGATTGTCACCAACTGACAACTGCAGGGACCAGTGGCTCAGTGAAACCACATGGTATCAAACTGATCCAAAATAGTATGATAACAGGGCGAGTTTCTTTTGTAGATCGTTGTTGTTTGCACGAACGGATAGAGGGCGTCGGGGGGACTCAGGAAAGTATAGGCTCGATTGTATCGGACCAGTATTGGAGACGTTATGAGTCAGGTGGTGAGGTGTATGTGACCCAAAGTGGCGGCCGAAAACAAAAGAGTACTCGACGAGTATTTGTCGTGCGCAGCGGACGATACCACGTCTAGATAGAGCTAGTCGAGAGCAATGCGGACAATATCGATTCGATAAAATCGGACCAGTCCTGAATGAGGTAGAGGTGCAAAGGTTGGTGGGAATTGGGGGCAAAAGTGGCGGCCGAAAATGGGCGAGTACTCCTTGAATATTGGGCGCACAAAGCGTTCGATAACACCTCCAGATAGAGCTAGTTGAGGGCAACAAGGACGATGTTCGTTCGATAAAATCGGTCCGGAATTGGAGTGCCAAAGCTTGGTGGAAACTGGGGCAGAGGTGGCAGCCGAAAATGGGCGAGTACTTCTTGAATATTGAGCATACAAAGCGGACGGTAGCACGTCAAGATAGAGCTAATTGAGAGCAACCGGGACAATATTCGTTCGATAAAATCGTGCGAGTGTTGGTAGAATTGGAGGTGCAAAGGTTGAGGGAGTTTGGAGGAAAGGTGCCGGCCGAAAATAATCGAGTGCTCAATGGGTATTGGGCGTTAAACAGCCGGACCAGGGCGTCGGTAAAGAGCAGATCGAGAGCTGTTTAGCCGTACCACTTCGAGCTTGAACAGGCTAATGGTGGTTGAGATATGACCACAGTGCCTTGCCAGTATCTAGATTGATTTGGTATCTTGGGATATAGATCTGGTGCTGCGAGTTTTGATGGGGTAGCTGATAAGCTCAATGATAAGAGCTTATCGGTGCTTGGCAAAACTCCGACAAGCCTTAGTAAGCCAGGAACACCAAATTGAAAGGGCAGGCAAGCAGAGATTTTTCGGTCACAGACAACCAGATATGTTGATGAGGAGGCAAGGGAAGGCGATCAGATTGGAGGGAGTTGTTTGGTATATCCGGATCGATAGGTGTATCCAATCTGGGAGCGTCCGGCCGCCTGGTGGCTGAGCACTGTGGACCAGGGCCCAGTTGGGCGAAAATTCACGTTTTGAGCGATAGCACAACAACCAGCGGTCCGGAGAGGACGGGATAAATCGTAGGATATTTAGCAAACGAAGGGCTTCAAACTGAAGGTATTTTCAAAGTGTTTGGACAAAAACTCATCGAGTTGATGTTTTTGTTGGCTTGGGTGGTTTGAGGCCAGAGGAGAGCCATAAGGCAGCGAATATGCAAGTGATCAAGCTGATCAAGCTTACTCCGTACACTCGCTGCAGCCTTGAGCAAGAGTTGAGATAAGAATTCTGAATGCGGCCAACAAGCGAATTGTCTCTCTATATACCTCCATCGCGTCCTCTCAACTGTAGAAATAAAAGCAGGTGTTAGGGGCTTGATGTTGAAGCGGAGCTAACCAAAATGTTCAGTCCAAGTGGCGCACGTCGAGTCGGAGAAAGGGTATGGCTTCCGATCTAAGGATTACGGGACGGACACGAGAGGCGACGACCTTGCGACGGTACTGTGGAATAATAATAATAATGGCTACCACAGTAAAACATATTCAAAATCTGCAAAAAATAGCTGTTTTTTTGCAGATTTTGAGCTTCTGTGAGATTTCAATCTGAACTGATCCACAGATCAGTGGAGCTCGCTTACTGTGTAAGTAAGGCATAGTTACAGTACATCTTGGCGTCAGAGGGGCGAGGACAAGATGTCAAACCAAATCTGAGTCGCAGTCTCTGTCCCTGTGTTGATTGGGACGTCTTGAGCAACATGGTGGTCAACACAGTGATCAGTCTTCTTCTCACATTGGCTGGCATTTTGAAAGAGAATGATAAGACAATACCCCTTGATGAATGCAGAAACAGCTTCGATGAGTTTTCAGCTTTCGAAAAGCTAGCGCTTGGGAGATTATTTCGGAAGCTGTGCAGAAAACCGAGAGACAGAAGTAAAGATAATGATAATAGTGAGAGCTCTTCCAATGAATGTGAAGAACAAGGTGATGGAGAAGGGACAGACATTGAAGAGGATACAGAGGATGAAGGGGAGACGGCGAACGAAGAAGGAGCAGATTGTGAGCAGCAAATGGAAGACAATTCATCTGCAAAGATGAATCTCGGCCTTTTTCGAGTATCCGCAATTGAGATTCCATTGGAGCTGCGTCCCGCATTGGAGAGATGCAACAAAAAAAAGACCATCGTCCTTTCTTTGCAACTATTTTCCGGCAATTCCCCACTGACCGGGGCTTTGGGGCTCAATACCTCAGTATTAAAGAGTGTGAAGAGAAAGTCGGGCTTCTCGTTGTCTATCGTGGATTCCAGCTGCGCAATTTGTACCTAGACGCTGTTCGTTATGATTATCACACGGGCAAGAGCTGGCGCCACGGTGGGTGTCCCACGCTTGCAAGAGCGATAAAGGCAGAAGTTCTGAGTTTGCAGGAAAGCGTTGACGATGTCGCTAAGCAAGTTCAGTATTATGTTGAAATTGGCCGCGGATATGATTTGTGGGTCATTGAATTGGGAAGTCCAGGTTATCTAATTGCCTTACCTCTGGAAATCTCGGAGTCAGAATGAGTCTGCTTGATCTTTCGCTATTCACAGTTCTGACAAGTTATAGATATACACACCGAAATTTTTGCAAATACAAATTTGAGGCAGCGAGCAGATGTCGTGAACTTGGGATTGACGAGATCGTAACACAATGGAAGCTTGCTAGCATTGGCGGAGGTATTTCCAGCAACTTAGAGAGAAATTCTCGCCTCATGAAAAAATACAAAACCATCCGGAGGGAAATCAGAAAGTCCCGGAGTTAGCAAAGTAAGTTTTTTGTCAATGACCAGTCCGAAAGAACTGTAGTTTTAACACTTCTGCTCAGATCAAAAGAAACGCTGAGCTGATATTCCCGTTGCAAAGGATGTGCACGCAAAACGGCTATGTGAATCTGCATCTCGCATCTATTCTGTTTGTCCAGTAACTTTCATTAACGACGAGATTCCAGCTTCACTGGGTGGCAACCATGAGCAATTACCTGAAGCATCAAGCAATACAAGCGCGATATTTTCTGCCGAAGGACAGCAGCAGACGACGGGATATTCCGTTATCCTAGAGATGGCTGATTGCCCAATCAGTCAAGGGTTACCATTCTTCACAACAGATAGACCGGGCACTCCAAATGTAAGACCTGTTTCCACATAACATCATGGCTCCACTAATCGCTATTTCAGCGGCCACCAACTTCAACAAACGGGTTCCATGTCACAAATCAGGCGCGACTCCTCAATTCTTTAGAATGTCAAGAGAATGGGTCTTCTACTCCCGGAATCCCAAAAGCAGGCGAAAATATAAGATTGACAAGCATTTTAAACGAGGAATCACATCCACTGTCGCCGCACGCACTGGATTCCGTTTCGTGTGCTTCGTCAACTAACTAGTCTCGCGATCAGGCCGGCGATTCTGACGAATTAAACTCGTCCGGCAGATCAAGCGCACAAGCAAGACCTAATCTGGCAACCGGTCAATTTAACGGCAATGGTGACGTCTGGCCTGCTATTCCGCAGTTGGGAAGAATAGGGCGACACCGTCCGAGGTCTACTGTACTCACTTCGGCGGCACCTAGTTCACCCGCTCCTGCACACTCGCATCTCCAGCCGGGCGGAGACCATATGGCTACATCCGCTGGGCTCAGCTTCATGATTAGCCAATATGACATGGTTCCTCGATCGTTCATGTCAAACAATTAAACTGTAAGGCACTAAGCTCCATATCAGATGAATTTTCGAGAAACTGACTCGTTTAGCCGCAAGATTTTGCTTCCTCATACCTGACTTCAACATCAGCCACCACTCTAAATTTTCCTTTGGAGCAGCAAACAATCCCATTAAGCTTTCCTCCGCAAGCGCCCCAAAGAACCAAAGAACAAAATCTCTATGACACCACTAATAAATTGGATACCGGAGACTTGCGATACCAACATTCAGCCGATATGACCTCGCAGCCTAATCAGTTGAACGCCGGTTCAAGTACTCTTCCATATTTAGCAAACGGAGTGGAAGGTATGCAAATTACGAATGTGGTTTTCTAGCCTAGGCTAACGAGCAACTCAGGTACAATTGATGCGTGGCTGAATACGTATGCAGATTTTATATGTGTGAACTCTGCAGCTACACCGATACCTCCCACGTCCGCCGGCCAATATGTACAACTTTGTGCTTATGCAGACTATATCAATGCGAGCTCAGTCGCACCAAGGCAGCAAGAGCAACATCCCCTTCAGCTGAGAACATATACAGATTTCATAGGCAGAAATCACACGCTGAATTTCCCTCTGTTTCAATAAGCGCAATTCCGCAAACATCGTGGTGCCAATAAATCCTCTCCTGCCGACCTGTGGGAGGAGGGGCGGGGGTTTACAACCATCCGTCTAGATGTGTCGCAGCATTTTGTACAGTAATAACAAAACGAAGCCCCGGAAATAGCGATCGAACATGCGCCTACTTGAACTTTGATCTGTCTTCACGTTAAAGCTTGTCGCTTTCAAGAACTGTGAGAAGATCTAGCTGCCCGTCGATGGACTGAGAGCCCTTGAACCTCATATATTCGGAGAGTTGAACGTGAATTCCACCTATATGCGCGTCGCCGGATAACGGGAAGAAGAGCGCGTGGTATCCTTCGTCGGGCGCTATCACAACATTTCCAGATATTCTCCATAACGTACATCCGTTACCCTAGCAGTCATGGTAAGTTGTCTAGGTGTCTCAAGTGGGAAGTCTCCAGTACCTCTTTATAGAGATCCAAAATTTTTAGTAGAGGCTGTCACTTTTGAAAACGGCCGGGGTTGACGCAGCGCCACATATTCTCTTTTTCCAGGCTTATTTGTGCCTTTTCAAACCATTTTTCTAGCATCTGCAAGTGTTTTTCAGAGTCTGGGTTAACCGGTAAAGCCATCTTCGTGAAGGGTCTCGGTGGGAGAGGCGCTTCCTGTAGATGTATAATATTGGAAAACAATTGTTTGTACGAGGATATTTTTAAAGCAAAGTTCTTTAAATTGGTGAGGAGGAGGGGCAAACGGAGCCCGAAGGAGGGGCAATTGATGTCAGTGGTTTATTACAACCCTTAAATGCTTCCACATGACCTTCGTGTGTACGGCATCAAGATAACTTAACTAGGAGATCCCAACACCTAACGAGTTTGGAGATCTATTCTGACATACAGTATATATAGAGGTGAGGTAAAGAAACATCCTAACGCGTAAAAACACCTCTCTAACCGCATTTGGCAATGATGGCCCAGGTCCATTGGATCACTTGAGGACGAGGAGGCCTCTGGCCTCTTGAGTCTACGAGTTATGGTTGTCGACGATACTAAAATTACGGCAGCTAATGTGTGTACGCTGGATTGAACTGTTGTCAAATCTTGCTGTTGTTCATTACAACCTTAATGAGTTCTTGCACTCTGAGGAGCGGCGAGTTGGGGTCCAACTTTATCTCAGTGAACTCAGACGACAATATTCAGGAGGTTTGGTGCTAGATATTTTTGATGCTCACCGAAGCGCCGCCGCGAGTACTGTAGCTGTTTGTGCCGTCGACCGTTTAGTTCTTGTCCTTTTCTTCGCAATCGTCACAGTCGGGGTGAGTCTCGTGGTAGGCATCTCGCATTGGGCATCTCGCATTGGTAAACCGGTATAGTGTAAGCATCTCGCGTTGGTTAAAGCAGTGTGAGTGTAAGCATCTCGCGCTGTTTAAGCATTTCGAGTTGGAACTTGCTTTTTTTGCTTCGCAACCACAGTCCCGGACTCATGGTAGGCATTGCCGCATCTCGTCTCGAGGTCTCGTTCTTTTTGTACTCGTCATTGTCTTCACGGTTGGACTCGTGGTAGGCTTCTTGCCTCAGGATCTTGTTCTTCGTGTTGATGTTTCGTTCAACTGTCTTTCTTCGCAATCACAGTCGCAGTAGGCATCTTGCCTCAGGAACTAGAAGACCGATATTTCGATCATGGTGAAGGCAACCATGTCGTTCTTGGTCTCCATCCACCGGGTAACTCTTCTAAGTCTTTTACGTTCTTTGTTCTTCCTTGAACAGGTCTTGGTCCACTGAACTTGGGGAGATCGTCTCTGGTGCAGGAAGGTGGCCTATTCGATTTCTTGTCTTGTGCTGCTCCGAATGTTCTCACAGGAATAGAACAGTAGCTTGTGAAGGAGAGTCTTGAATCTTGATCAACTAATCGAATAATCAACTTCAGCTTGATCAAACTTGATCAACTGGCTAAGTGAAAGCAAAGAGGTCTCATAACCTGATAGGCGAGGTGTAATGTGTGTGTGTGAGTCAATCTACGAGGCGAATCACTCCTAATATACAGGGATGTCACGTGTACAGCGCATGGGAAGAGCCCTATCGCCTAACAGAAAACCTGACGGACTTGATTATGAATCTGAAAAAGTTTGAGTGGCGCCTAACCACGGTTTTCCCACGGGTTGAGTGGGGTGAGGGAAAAATTCTGGGGTGAGGGGTTGGGTTGGGCACCAACACTTCCTCCAACCTTCCACCAGACGATGGCTGCACTTACTGTGAAATACAAGATCAAATTACCACAAGTCAAATTACCTCAAATTACCTTGATTTCTCATGTGAGATTTATCTTTTGGACGCTGCTTGCGTTCATGAACACGCAGACGCTAACCCTTCACACAGTTCTAGCTGCACAAGGTCAGGCAAACTGATTTTGACCTCTTCTACCTTCTTAAACCTTTGCTGACAAAAACACAGCTCCTCAGCTGTTCACGCTACCAAAAAACAATGTCTGATGCCGTCAGGAAAAGAGCACTTAACGGCGAAATGGACAAAATATCAAACAAGTGCTTCGAGATAAAGGAGTCTATGATCATGACCTTTAAAGGCCGCTCGTGCAATATCGCCGACAGTGAAGGCAATCCTTTCCCTAACGGCAAACTAGGCCCTGCAGATGGGGAAACAACAAGGGAGGTGGAGGCCGGTTATCAATGCTTCGTGATGAGGGCAGAAGTGAAGTTTGAAAGGAAAGGTTGATAGCTGCTAAAGGTAGGTCATCTTTATTCAATAGCCCTCCTCAGCACGTCTTCTATTTCTGGCTCTGCCGAATCTTCAGGATCACCGAGTTCTAAGGTATCAGAGATGCTGAATCCCTCAAAATACCCCATCCTCAAAACCAAAAGAGCATCTTCATTAATCTTCTCCGGTAGGTATAGGGACAAGCAGTTCGTGACTGATAACCCCCCTGTCTGCTGCTCCTCTTTCCACAATTTACTCGTCTTCATTCCGGCCTGAAACAGTTCAGGAAGTTTCTCGATCATATGGCGTCTCATAAGAGTGAAGGATAGATACGGGCTATCACCAAAGGACGTCAGAGCCCCTGGCTGGATCAGTTTCGGCATCGCACCTTATTATACACCTCTGAACATACCTGGAGTCTGAGGTTCTAAACGCGAACGCTTTGACAACGCCTCGCCGGGGTTATCATATGTTTTATCCCTAAGATCAATTTTGTGCTCTGTAGTTTGTCCTAAATCCTGCCGCCAGCTAGGATATATGGCCATCGTTGAGTTGCTATAGTGCTCTTGACCATCAAATTGTTAGATTGAAATGACATGTACAACACAATATGAATATCATCATTTTCCCTACCTAGTGAAGGCACATTTTCTGGAGGCCGAGCTGTAGGCGTCTCTTTGGCCTGCTTAGCGGGGAGAGAACCGCGGACCCTTGACTGGCTCCATCCGGTGGGGGTAGATTCTGGAAAACGGTACCAGTAACCTCGGGAAGTGATTTGATAGGAGCTTTCGATGCCCACCACTGAGAAAGGTCGTCATAGAATGTTCCAGTCGGAATTTTAGACAGACGGGAAAAGGGGAATGACAGAGAACAAAGCACAAATAGTTCCGGGTTTATACCATGGACTTTTCTCGAAAAATCACGTGCACGACATCTGGTACTTCCTTGAGATTTTGATCTTTGCTTCAGCGATTTGTCGGTTTCTGCAAACACTCCAAGCCAAGAATTTACTTGATCTTGCTGGGTATCAGATAGTGGATTCTGTATGTCCAGAATCTGAACTTCAAGGCGAGGTCTAATATTGCCATCAAAAAAGGTGGTGGTTGTGGAGTCTGCCATCTTGTTATCAGAACTTGAGAGGACTAGACCAGACAGGATCGGACAGGACAGGATGTCCGCTTTATGAATCAGCGCACCATGGGTTTCCCCGCTTTGCCAAGGAATGAAGCCCATGAGGGAGAGCCAATAACGGTTCGCCACAAACCCTCCTCACTTGGCTATCACATCATCTCAAAGACGCTGGTCCCGGCAGCGGGCGGGACGGCCCGGAATGCATTTCGGTCAAGCTTCCTCAGAGCTTGGCCTTTGCGAAGAAGACGACAGGACAGGACAAGACCGGACCGGATCGGATAGGAGAGAACAGAATAGATATCTAGCAAAAGGGCACCAAACCAAATTCCACCTTCACATCCTGATTGATAATATGTTCTAATTGTCCTAAAATGTATTTAAACCAGCAAGAACTCGATATATTCTCAATGATCTGGTAAAACCGGCTATCACATGCTTGAAGCTCTAAGTTATCATGGCCTGGGCTTGGTTAGAAATGTAAGTATTTGGATGCTATGCAGGGTGAGAGTTCTGACATGATCAGGGATCCAAGAACCGTGCTTTCAGCACTTGTTTGCCTTGCCCAAAAAGCCTTTGTCTGCTGGCCCCGCCATCAAAAAGAATCCTCTCAAACCCCGATAAGTACTTCCTTCACTGCCTACCACCCGCAAAGCGATCTAACTCGCTCGAAGACGGGGCAAATTGTTTTGAGAATCTTGGAAATTCGGTACCACAACCACGAGCTTTGCAATTCAACAATTATGGCAGACGTGCAGCGAGATAGTGAGATAGCCAATGTCTTGCTCTGTTTTAATGAATTCAAGTGCCTCGAAAACGCAGGGAAGGCTCTGGGAATGTTCCAACCACATTTTAATTACGCGACTTTTTCTTCGACCTCCCCGCAGTTATCGACAAATAGACAGCAGGTTCATGTTAGCTAATGAACAGTTCGTTCAAAAGGAAGAAGCGATTGGCGTAATGTAGTTGGTTCTATCAACACTGTCCAGCAAATGAATCTAACTTTGTTTTGTAAGCACTGGGACGGCGAAGCCGAAATAGAGCGGAAAATATCTTCTCTGGGAACCAGACAGTGAAGGTACTGGGAACGTGTCTCACCTTCGGGCAATGAAAAAAATCTCATGAGGCGATGTTGGGTTACCAACCCATCTCGTCGCGAGCTGGAGCTTCAACACGAACATGTGGGACATCAATAAGTGTATATCTGGTGAGACGCTTCGATGAATATGCACGAGAAAGGCTTAGTGGCTGAGCATTGGGGGAGACACTGCTTCCAGTCCGAACAGATTCCTGAGAAATCTGGCTGCTTTGGTCATCTCCGTCAGCAATAGCCACGACGCAGTTGTAGGCGAATGGTCGAAATGAGAAAGGACTTGGCATTCTATCACGTGACTCCTACAGATGGAACCAAGAACATTGGATTGGGCACACCGGCCAAGAAAGAGTGGGATCAGTTATCGTATTGTTTGGGCGAGAGATGAACGATCCTTATCACAACCCTTCACTTTTTTTCCGATCCTGTCTGGTCCGGTCGAGTCCTGTCATGGCACCTGTCTGGATGACCTTTCTATCTTTATCATCACATCCACAATTCATATCAACAGCTGTCCAATCAGCAATAGCCCATTATCTTACGTCTACTTTTTCTTTTTTATAACACAAAAATTGATTACAGATCTTCTCTCCACCCTTGGTTGGTGGCATTGTTGCTTGTTGATATGCACGTTAAGGTAATACTAGATTGGGTAGAACTCTAACACGCGCTCAATTGCAACTTTTGTAACTTGAGGAAACGAGCATGTTCACTTGTGTTAAGTCACTGTAGTTTGAGAATATAAGAAACAATGAAACCGTCTGACTCCAAGCGGAATTGCGTTTCCACCACATCTGCAAGATGTGTTCACAAACCCCAAGACCTCAAGCGACGGTGAGTTCTCATTATTGATTCTCTTACATTCCTTTACTAAAACCCCTGTTTCTTTGGCGCTAGAAATAGATCAAAGGTCTCTAGGTCCCTTCGCTTGACATTCCCAAGCCTGGCCGGATTTTGAGAAGTAGTTTTTTCTTTTTGCGAGACGAAGACGTGGGCGAGTTTACTTAGAAGCACATTGCCAACAACTACTCTGGCTTCAGGAGGAAAACCTTGGGAACCGATTTTAACGGCCTAGAAAAAACTCATAGATCTCAAGCCGAGGTTGCCGCATAAAGCGAAAGCAATGCAGGAATCACGACATAGCAATGCTTCTAAGCATTCTCCTATTGACTCCTGCGCCATTGATGATAGCTGGGAGGAAGAGGTAGAAACTGTACTCCAATTTCACAAAATCCCCCCGAAAACGCCGCCCATGCCGCTCCAGTGGATTCAAAAACAAGTGGTCACTAAGGAGACCACAGATGGTAAGAAGCTCCAAAGTGAATATATCTGCAAGGAGTTGGGAGAGATTTACCAGGAGATGGTTCAAGAACGCGAAGTAAATCAGGGGCCATTCGCTAAAACTACCAGATACCCAAGATCGTGTTTTGGAAGTTCGTCCGCCGACAGCCGTGAGATTTCGAAAACACCGGAAGACAAGAATATCTTTCAGTCAACGCGACAAGGCAGCACACCTGTACTGACGAACCGTGGCTGTAGTACTCCAAAAAGGATGAAGACGTACATCAGACGTCCGAATGGCAGCATAATTCTAGCCAAGAGACATTTTGATGCTGAAAATTGGCGTAAAAGCTACCTCCCTTTTTCTGCTATCTCTTCTGCTACAGATAGTTGACATGCGCGGTGCCTAGTCCTGCTCAACACTGCATTTTACGGAGAGCCCCCAACAAGGAAGCGGCAGCGACCAACACAAAGTGAGCAAGGAATTCAACATCCTTTAAAGAAGAGAGCTGGACTAAGTCGTGAGCAAGTTGCGGAACAACGTGCTGAGAAGCGGGCTGGGTTGAAGTGCGGCTATCTCCGTGCAAATTAATTTGTTTTGGTCATGAACCAAAGCTAGTATAGCGAGTAAGGGGTAGTATAATGTCAATATTCTCGTTTCTTGATCTCCGTAACTTCTATAATCCTTTGAAAATTGTGGGAAAATTGGCGACAGACAATCCATCCTCACTTTGGTTCGGAAGTGATTGAGCACGTAGCAGTTCTTGGCGTTTCATCGGACCCGACCCGCAACAATCCGAACTTGTTGTTCGATTTACACCATATGCCTTGGCCCACGAGGATGGCCAACTGGAACTGCTTCATACACAGTTAAGAGTAGTAAGTGCATCGAGATAATTCCAAAGACAAGAGATATATGAATGACTTATTACAGATTTAAGCTACTTGAGATATTCTTGAGCTATTTCTGCTGTTGCTTTACTGTAACAATGCCAATTCTATTTGACCTAATGCACAAATAGAGCTTAATATACAAAGAATCAAAGCTGAAGAAGAAAGGAAAAAGATGAAAGCTACTTCGCGGGGTGTTGCATATAAACAAAGGAAGCCCTATGGCCGTGCACTAGCCCCAGTCCCAATCTGGTAAGCATGGGGTTGGAATGCCAGCGTCGGCACACTCTGCATGACATCCACTTGTCATCATGTTACTGACTGATTCCCATCGACTGGAAAACCTCCAGCTTCGATTCTGGAGTCCCCCATACAAGGCATATCTTTAAGTGTGGAACCGTGATACTCACTTTTTCGAGATCAAGGGCCCCTAGGAAAGCAATAGCATCATTCCTGGTAAAGCCAAGATTAGCCGGATCGCTTGTTTCGTCAAGCCAAGGGCTATAGTGCAGTATTAATAGTCGTAAAGTGCGGCCATATCGCTGCCGGAGCGCCAGTAAGTGATCCTTTGTAGGAGGAGGATGGGGTACAGAGTGCTCAGCACCCTCAGCATCACAATCAGTAATCCATCGAAATTCGTCAAGCGGGTGTATATTCAGGATCACTTCAGGCGTAAAATTCCATTCAAAGCCATCGTCGGTCTGAGGGTGGTGGTAAATCATGTCCAGGTCTAGCTTCTGAAGACAAGGTAAATTCTGCTCTAAGAGCACTTCAATCAGATGTGAAGGGCGCACGTGTGCCAGCAATCGGCCGTACAAATGTAGGGCACAGGGTCTAGAAAACATTGGCCGCCATATAACAGGGGGTATCGTTGGTCACCCTGCTCTGTGCCAGCTGTTGAGAGGCAGGGAGGAAGAGGCAAAGAGGTAGCGGTAGGTCGTGAAACGAAAGGCCGAGGGTCTCTAAATCAGAAAACTGCCGCACGATATCCGCAAGGATTTTATGGGCTCGGCCATGCTCCAGAGGATTCTTGTCCCACAAGGGCTGGTACAGACGAAGCACTCTTAGACACGAAGGTAGACAGTTCATCAGTGATATACACTGCTCAAACACGTTTCTTTCCGTCACACTACCATCTTCAATGGGATCCTCTTCCGAATCAGAGTTACTTAGAGGCATATAGATTGGGCGAACAGTGAAAAAGGTATCCAGTGGATATGAAGTGTCTGTCGAGATGACATTAGAAGGTTTGTGAGACTTTGGAGGGTTGGGTTTGTTGGAAATGTATTGGGGTAGCGGGAATCGTTGTCTGAGATTCAGAAACAGGTAGTTAATCGAGTCTAAATTCTGTACGGCCTGGCACCGGTCTTCTCTCACACCTTTGTCGACAAAGCTACCAATGGCAATTCCACCTATCAACCCCAGTTGTAATCGAAGTGTTCAGAAGCGCTCCAGCACTTCAATCCATTCTTTGTAGAGTCTTCTCCACCTCAATGAAATGGCCACGGTCTCCTCTGACAATTCCGCCCGCTCTTCGATTTCCTTCAATTTCACAGAAGGATCGAGATGTATCGTCACTCGGGCTTCCCGCACTCTCCGTAAATGCCGAAATGTATCCAAGTACAAGGGTAAGACGTTATAAGTGTCATGAACGTCTCGAAGGTGACTGCCGAATGATGCAATTGAAATATGGAGCTTAATATTGGCACCATGGAGTTGTGCTGCAATAAGCCTAGCATTGCTGAGGGTTTTGTCGTGCATTCCATGGCTATATATATCCATCGTGAAACGGAATTGTTTGAAACGCTGCCAGGAACCAGGTCGCACTGACAGGCATTTTCTTTGCAAAATGTATATTCCTTCATGGTGTAAATGGATCTTGCATACGAGATTTCGGTAAAGTATATCACTTGCTTCCTCGAAGATTTGACGATTCAGTCGCGCTATTTTCAAATAACTGTAATATGTGTAGAATTGAACATATTGGCTCTGATAGTCATCAAGAATATATGCAAAGATATGCTGACGAAGTTCAGCCGGTAGACGCAGTATGTAGCATGGCAGTGGAAAATCCGCGTGTTCGGAACAGAGTTGTCGTCTTTCAGACCAGGGAATCTTTTTGAGGCATTTGCGGTTGCCTCCGAGCGCTGCCTGACAAGAGGCTACAGTCTGTCCGAGCTTTCGGTGAGTCCAGCAGATCGGGAGTCTGTGGGACGCTGGCACAATGGTGGCCCGATTTTTGCACGCACCGAAAAAATGTGTCAGGGCTAAGCACTGAAGCGACATTTTCTTTTGTTTACAGGTGGTCTTTGGGTGTTGCCCGCCTCCTTCGGCTGACTTTTTCTTGCATGCCTGTGTTTGCTGTTTGGCTGGAGGCAGTTGCGGCGGAGACAAGACCACTGCGAGTCACTTGTTTCCCCATTTCCAACTTTTGTTCCTTCCGTCGGAGCTGTCTGACGCTAAATTGGGGGCGGTGATCGAGCCTTTGATGGATTTGGACTTCTTGGGCTGGAAGGCAAGCGGAACACTGAGGTGTTCATGGCGGGATTGAAGGAATTCTTCGGACATCTCAGTCAACTCAGAAGTTTTGACGCAGTTATTGAGAGCATCATGAAGGAGCTCTTCATTCGATCTGTCGACTTGTGATTTAGGCAACAATCCGGATAACTTGACAAGGAAAAAACTACTGAATCACGTGAAAATGTGAGACCCTTACACCATTCATGGCACTGCGACACGCCTTGTGGCATCGAGCTACGGACGCCGCCAACATCCTACCCCAGGGCAGATTCCCCCAAGCGTCACTTGGACCAGCAGAAACCACAGCTCGTATTCTTATCGGCTTCCCAGGCAGGCAGGGGGCTGGAACAATTGATTGATTTATTTTGTTACTGATCTTTGTTCATTAACTATTCTGAAGACTGCATAAGGAATGTGTACAAATACATTTAGATTATTCCATGGTAAGGATCATGCATTCGACTCCGAAATCTATACTCCTCCTCATAGAACTTAAAACTCGACTTGATCGCCTTTTCCACATGACCAAATTCCGGCCGGACACCTTCTGCCGATGCCAAATAGTGAGCAACCAAAGCGAGATTTTTGATGTATAATGTGAAAATTAGACTTATACCTCTCCATTGTGTAATGTAGATCCAATACTTACATCTCGGCCAGTCAGGTGCTTGGATCCTAGGTATTCCAAGTCAGAATTCGGAATCTTGGGAGCTCCCGGGACGGTTATCGCCTCCAACAGATATTGCCGCCAGAGTTCTGTTCAGGCTTCTTTTGTGGGTTCTCCGTAGCGCAGCTTCAAATGGATCCGACTTATTGCAGCTTCATCAAACACCACCTGACGATTTGTGATAAGAAAGAGCACTCCGCGATGCTCTTCAAGCTTGCGAAGAGAAATAGCCCTGAATGTATTACGCTCTTCGAGAGGTGGCCTGTTGATCAATAGCTCAGCCTCTTCAAATAATATTATCGCACTGAAATGCTCAGCTGTTTCTAGGAGGTGGTGGACTATGAAGTCAGTCGGTTTAAGTGAGCATAGAAACGTTCAACAAACATTGTATAATTAGTGCATACCATAAGAGAATATTCACTCCATGGGAATGGCGTCTGTATTTGTTGTCCGGTTGCTTCAAATGAGAGACTATCAATGATAGGAGCATGCATTTGGTCTCTCCCGGAATCTGTAACTGGGCAAAGAGTTTCTCCGTCCACTTCACTTCCTGAAGGTCGGCCACTGCACATTCCACTAGAGGAGATCAGTCAGATTGTTGATCCTCTATTGTTGACTGAGTATCTTGATCAACTCACCAAATGTTGCCCTTTTGAATGAGAAGCAGTAAACGGTTGGACAGCAGATCAGAAAATCCCGATCAGTCATCTTCTGGATCTCTTTTTTATTTTGTTGTATCCTTTCCAGTGCTTCTCGTCCTCGCTCCCAAAACATCATCAACAAAAACATCAACTCGATGAGTTTTTGTCCAAACACTTTGAAAATACCTTCAATTTGAAGCCCTTCATTTGCTAAATATTCTACGATTTATCCCGTCCTCTCCGGACCGCTGGTTGTTGTGCTATCGCTCAAAACGTGAATTTTCGCCCAACTGGGCCCTGGCCCACAGTGCTCAGCCACCAGGCGGCCGGACGCTCCCAACTTGGATACACCTATCGATCTGGATATACCAAACAACTCCCTCCAATTTGATCGCCTTCCCTTGCCTCCTCATCAACATATCTGGTTGTTTGTGACCGAAAAATCTCTGCTTGCCTGCCCTTTCAATTTGGTGTTCCAGGCTTACTAAGGCCTGTCGGAGTTTTGCCAAGCACTGATAAGCTTTTACCATTGAGCTTATCAGCTACCCATCAAAACTCGCAGCACCAGATCTATATCCCAAGATACCAAATCAATCTAGATACTGGCAAGGCACTGTGGTCATATCTCAACCACCACCAGGCCGTTCACGCTCGAAGTGGTGCGGCTAAACAGCTCTCGATCTGCTCTTTACAGACTCCTTGGTCCGGCTGTTTAACGCCCAATACTCATTGAGCACTAGCTCATTTTCGGCCGGCACTTTTGCTCCCAACTCCCTCAACCTCAGCACCTCCAATTCTACCAACACTCGCGCGATTTTATCGAACGAATATCGTCCCGGTTGCTCTCAATTAGCTCTACCTTGACGTGTTACCGTCCGCTTTGTACGCTCAATATTCAAGAAGTACTCGCCCATTTTCGGCTGCCACCTCTGCCCCAGCTTCCACCAAGCTTTGGCACTCCAATTCCGGACCGATTTTATCGAACGAACATCGTCCTTGTTGCCCTCAACTAGCTCTATCTGGAGGTGTTATCGAACGCTTTGTGCGCCCAATATTCAAGGAGTACTCGCCCATTTTCGACCGCCACTTTTGCCCCCAATTCCCACCAACCTTTGCACCTCTACCTCATTCAGGACTGGTCCGATTTTATCGAATCGATATTGTCCGCATTGCTCTCGACTAGCTCTATCTAGACGTGGTATCGTCTGCTGCGCACGACAAATACTCGTCGAGTACTCTTTTGTTTTCGGCCGCCACTTTGGGTCACATACACCTCACCACCTGACTCATAACGTCTCCAATACTGGTCCGATACAATCGAGCCTATACTTTCCTGAGTCCCCCCGACGCCCTCTATCCGTTCGTGCAAACAACAACGATCTACAAAAGAAACTCGCCCTGTTATCATACTATTTTGGATCAGTTTGATACCATGTGGTTTCACTGAGCCACTGGTCCCTGCAGTTGTCAGTTGGTGACAATCATTAAGGTGTTTTATAGTCAGTGAGGCATACCAAGCACGTTGCCTTTCCTGGTGAAGAATAACTCCTTACTTTTGCACACCATAGCAGTTTTCTCCAGTGTTTCTGCAGTTGAGGTTTGTTAAACAAGGACTGTAGGCTGAGGTTCAAAAACTACTGAGTTGTTTGAGAGGTGGATACTGGTTCCACTCTCTCATTCAAAGTTTCCTGCTTCTATTCAAAAAGCAGGGAGAGCTTTTTTCTCTGTGTTTGACTCCATCAGAAAAACAGAGACTCCTGACCCTGCCCAACTTCAACTCATGATTTGTTCTTGTTGTTTGCCTTGAATTGGTAAGGAGTTAAGTGACACTTCTGTGTGACAAGACTTGATACCCTCTCACTGCTACAACTGGTTTTTCAGATCTCCCTGCAAAAGATCTGATAGTTTGGTGTTTCTCTTTAAAAATCACCAACAAGTTGCCTCTGTGGAGAGGTTTCTTGTTCACCCCCTTTGATTTTTTGCACGTTTTCCTTTGCCATTAAGTCTCTGAATCAACCTTGTGGAAACTGAGTGTCAGGAATCACTGACAGCTGGCACTCAAGAGTACCAAAAGATTCATCTTTTTTCTGCAACTGGTTTATGACCAAAACTGGTGCATTTAGTTTGCCAATATCTCTTGAAAAGTTGGTACAGTTTTGTAGATTTCTGTCAAGGAAAAATCTACCTGCACCTCCCTCGAAGCCCCTTCTTGTATCCCCTATTATCCCCTATATGCTCCTTGCCTCTTGACTTGTGTCTTGCTTATCACCATGGCAAATGCTTCTGTTGATGACTCTTTTAGAAATTCTGACCAGGAAATCTCTTCACTGAACTTGAGAGACATTCTCAAGATGCTTGGGAAAGAATTTCAGAAAGAACATCACATTCTGGTTCAGAAGGAGTTGAATGACTGTGTTCTGGGACTCCAGAAGATCCTGTCCTTTTACAGGAATGGAGACACCTCTTGCTTTGCCAATGACAAACTTATGTCACTGGAGAAAAGGTTGATGGACCTGGAAAAGAAAACTGAACAACACCCTGCATCCACCACACCAATCTCCTCTAAGCCTAGTTACTCAGATGCAGTGAAGGTGAACATCACTCCAACACCTGGAAGACCGCCAAAGACCACCAAGTCACAGCCAACTCCATTGCCTCCTACCCCATCATCTCCTGTCAAAACCTTTCGAGATCGCAGATTGATTGTGAAGACATCCCAGGAAGCCACTCAGAGAATCCATGACAAAGCTTTCCTTGTGAGAAACAGAATCAATGATGCATTCACCACTGCAAATCTCACAAAGAAACCAGTGGTCTCTTGTGTCTGCAAGTCCTTCAAAGGGTATTCTGTGGTGCTGATGACAACAGAAGATTTCACAGCAGAGTATCTGCAAGAACATAGCAAACTCTGGCAAGCTGCTCTTTCTGACATCATGGACTTTGATTTCAATCTAGACACCTCAAAGTTCTACAAAGATGAACACTGGGGCAGCTTTGTTGTGCATGGCATTTCCACTGAGATATTTAACATTGACAATGGACTTGAATTGCTGAGAGAAGAATTTGAGACCTTTAATTCCCACTTGCTGAAGAGAGCTCCCCAATGGCTTTCATCTTCAGACAACAGAGCTATCAAAAAGCATGCTTCTGCTGTTTGCCATGTTGAGAACATCACAGTTGCTAAAGGACTGAAAGCAGTAAACATTGCTGGACAAGTCCTCAAGGTAGCCAAATATGAAAACAAGCAGAACAGATTCAAGTCTTCAGTTCAATGCTTCAACTGTCAGATTTTTGGACACACTTCTCTCAATTGCAAAAGAGAAGTAAAGTGTGGATTCTGTTCCCAGAAGCATTCCACCAACAAACACCAATGTGATACTTGCAACATGGTTGGAAACTCGTGTGTGCACACAATCTTCAAGTGTGCCAATTGCTTTGAAGCTCACCAAGCAAATAGCCCTGACTGCTGCTTTTCCCAGGGATACCAAGGGCCCAAAGCCAAAACCCAGGAGAACAATCACTCTGCAAGTGACAAACAGCCAAGTCAACAGTTGACAAAGATTAACACTGCAAAAGCCCTTGCAAAAATAGATGCTCCATTGACCAAAGCAGTTGCTAAGAGACCTCATGAGTCAGACTCTGAAGATGAGATTCGAACAATCTCCAGCAACAAACTAAGAATTGAAGTACGAATCCCCAAACAATGTTAGAAAACCAGACATTGCCTCAATCAAAACTGACATTCCTTCAAAACAATGTGGGAAGAAATGAAATACCAATGCAAACTTGTTTAGACATTGGATTTGCAAACAAAATTGATTACATTCTCTTTCAAGAACCTTGGATGAGCTTGAACAACGACTTCACAATCTCCCACAACTCCTATTACTGTTTGCTTCCTGAAAACAGAGACTTGAGACCAAGAGTTGCTATCTTCGCCAGAAAAACTTCCAGGTTCCAAGCTTGCTTAAGGCCTGATATCTACTCTAGTTCAGACCTGCTTGTTATAGATATCAAAGACAAGCACAAGCAGTTAAACACTATCCAGCTGTGCAACATCTATAATGAGAAGAGTCTTGTAGAAGGCAATAACGACTGGACTGTCCAAAGAGACTTGCTTGCTCTTTCGACATCAAAATCCTTTATCTTTGCAGGAGACCTCAATGCTCACCACCCTTGGTGGAACTCAGAAATCACCACTTCACTGAGAGCTGAGGACCTTGTGGAATGGCTAGAGACTGAAAATCTAGAATTGGTAAATGAAGTAGACAAGGAAACCTTTCACAGATCAAATGTTACCTCCAAATCTGTGATAGACTTGACCTTCTTCTCCCACGACTTGCTTCAGAAACCATTTGACTGGTGGATTGATGAGAATCTTCATTCAGGCTCTGACCACGAGATCATTCAGTTTGACATTCAGTTGGGATCTGAAGACCTGATCGACAATCCGCTATACTCAAATCAGTACAACTTCCAGAGAGCTGATTGGAAAAAAGTAAACCAGGCATTGATTGACAACTTGGTTCAATTTCAATACCAATGGACTTCAATAGAAGACACCCCAGCAGAACTAGAGCTGGAGGCAGAAAAGGTCAAAGACCTAATTCTGGCGTCTATTGAAGATCATGTTCCCAAAAAACAAGTCATTGAAATGTCCAAGCCATGGTGGAATCCTGATCTTGAGGTCCAACGCAAAGCAATGGCAAAGTCCTTTAGAGATTACAGACAAGGCCTTGTCGAACATGAAGTCTTTCAGCAAGCAAGATCAGATTACTTTGCTTCAATCAAGCAAGCAAAGTCCTCATGCTGGAACGACTTCCTGGCCAATGCCCAGGGAAAAGAGATCTTCAAAGCATACAAGTACACCAAAAGCAATAAGGTTGAAAGGACTCCAATCTTAGAGTTTACTGACCCACTGAATGAGACTCAAGACAAAGCAGTCTCCTTTGATGAGAAGTGTAATGCTTTTCTAAAGACTCTGTTTCGAGATCCACCACAATATCCACCAATTGACTGGAGTGAATACAATCAAAGCCCAGCTTGGGAATGGCCAGACCTGGAAGAAAGTGAAATCAAGAACTCCATCTTCTCAGGTTCCAAATCCAGTGCAGCTGGTCCAGATGGGATCTCCTTCCTGATCTTGCAAAAGGTCTACCCAGTACTCAGACACAGGCTATTCAGACTCTATCAAGCCATGTTCAACAAAGGATATCATCCAAAGAGCTGGAGGCAAGCTGTGGGTGTGATCTTGAAGAAACCAAATTGCAAAGCCACAATTCCCAAGTCTTACAGAATCATCTCCCTGCTAAACTGCCTAGGCAAAGTTATTGAAAGAGTCATTGCTTCACGCTTCTCCTACTTGGCTTCAACTACTGATCTGCTGTACTTTGATCAGTTTGGAGGCAAGAAGCAATGCTCTGCAATAGACGCTGCAATGAGCTTAGTGCATGACATTCAACTTGCAAAGTCAAAGAATATGGTGACTTCAGCGCTTTTCATTGACATCAAGGGTGCATTTGACTATGTGTCTGTTGATAGACTCATGAGGATTTTCTCTGACCTGCAACTGCCAAAGCAACTGGCCTCCTGGATCTCTTCCTTTATGCAAACCAAGGAAATCCAACTGGTCTTTGATGGAGAAAAGCAACAGAGTCCTGCATCTATTAATGTTGGAATTCCTCAAGGTTCACCTCTTTCACCCATTCTTTACTCTATCTATACAAGATATCTATTCAGGAATGAGGATGAGTTGAAAGATGTAAGGGTTCCCAGCTACATTGATGACACTGGTCTTATTGTTTCTTCCCCATCAGTTGAAGAGAACTGTGTGAAGCTACAAGCTGCCCTTGCAAGAATGATATATAGACAAGACTCTGAGGTCATTCAGTTTGACATGGAGAAAACTGAACTCATCCACTTTGTTAAGACTTCAAAATACACTGATGAGGACTGTGTCAAACTCAATGACCTCACCTTCAATCCAAAAGAGCTTGTGAGATGGCTGGGGATCTGGCTTGACAACAACCTCACCTTCAAAAGACATGTGGAAATCAAAATTGCAGCAGCAGAGAGAACTTTGAACCAAATCATAAGACTCTCTAACACTGAGAGGGGACTCAACTTCCAAGCTATTCGACAACTGTATGTAGCTTGTATCACCTCAGTTGCCGACTATGGAGTTCCCATCTGGTGGAATAACCAAAAGCATTTGTTAAAGAAGTATGAGAAACTTCAAAACACTGCTTTGAGGAAAATTCTGGGTGCTTTCAAGACTTCTCCCATCTATGCTATGGAGCTTGAAGCAGCCATTCCACCAGCAAAAGTGAGATTCAATGGTCTTTGCAGAAGCTATGCCTACCGCCTCCTCAAGATACCAAAGGAGCATGCAATCAGAACAAGAGTCTCTTCAAGCTTCCCTCCCTATGACAATGGGATTGAACTTGATTGGAGAAAGTATCTTGACTGGAATCAAAATGAAGAGAACATTGAACATGTTGAGCAAACTCCAAGTAGGAGAAAAAGACAAAAGACAAAAAGGATAAAGAAATATCCAAGTCAACTATTCAAAGTTTGCTCTATGATCTCCAACTTGATTCCCTCCTTGAAAACTGAGACGGTGAAAGCAAAATGGAATGCACCTTGGTCTGAGAGTCTTACAGACCTCGTGGACATCCAGATTGAAAATTCAGACAAAGCCAAAGCAAAACAGAATCATCAGACCAAAGTTGGGGAATTGGATCATTCTACTAACTTGGTTTTCTACTCTGATGGTTCAAAATCTGAGGATGAAACAGCTGATGCAGGTGTTTACTGTTTACAGGAGGACAAAAGATACTCCTGGAAGCTGGGAAAGCACATGGAAGTCTTTGATGCAGAGTTGTTTGCCATTGAAAAAGCCTTCAAACTTGCAAGCTCCATTCCACACACTGGTACAATCTCTGACATTTGGGTGTTCTCTGACAGTCAAGCTGCCATTCAGAGACTTTGTGGTCAAAACTTGAATGCTGGTCTATATTACATTGAGTCCCTCAGAAAGATTGTGAAACGGTTGAAGACATTCAACATGCAGACACATCTTCATTGGGTTCCTGCACACTTGAATATCCATGGAAATGAAGAAGTTGACAAAGCTGCAAAGAGAGCCACTGAATTGAAGCAAACATACCCTGAGAAGTATGTTTCCCTCTCCTACATCAAGAGAAGAATCAAGGAACAGGCTTTGATTGAATGGTGTGATGACCTTGTGGATAGAGCAAGTCAACAGAACCACTACTCCCAGTTTGAGACAAAGCCCAAATGGAAGGCTTCCCAGTTGAATATTCCCAAAGGCATTTGGTCAACAATCATGCAGTTGAAATTGGGGCATGGCTACTTTGGTTCCTACTTAGTGAGACTCCCTGACCATGCTTCAGACACTTGCAGAAAGTGCAGATGCAAGGAGACACCCAAGCATTTGCTCTTAGATTGTCAGGTTTGGCAAAAACAACGACAGAGGTGTCAACAAGAACTTGAGATTCCTCAACTTTCCTTGAAGTTTGTTTTTGAGACTGAGATGGGATTGAAGTGGTTGGTGTTGTTGCTGAAGGAGACCGAGGTTGCCACTAGGAAGTGGCTCCTGCATGTGAGATGAAGGATGTATTTGAATTGAGATATTCCTGGTACTTGTATTTCTGTGGAGGAAAGATTTGATACTGCCCTGACACTCTTTTGTATTTCTTTTGTTATTTTGTTTTCTGTTCTATGACTATAGCTTTAGTCATTCTTTTGTATTTTAGGTAAATCCTGCTGGTGAAGTCCAACAGGTAGTCTTCATAGTCTCAGACTGCACAAGACTATAATGAATAATAATAATAATAATCGTCCTCGCTCCTTCCGTACACAGTTGTCGTATGCCTTTCAGTTCTCGTGGATATGCGGTCGGTGGTAATTCGGTCTATTCTTGTGGAACAAAGCCGCATCTACGGCCACTTCGGTATCAATATTCACACGGCAGACCGTGCGGTTGACCATGGAAAACCCGGTACCTTTGGGTACCTTCACAGTGTCGAATCTGTGTGCGCAGATTGCTACTCAATGCCTCGGAGGTTAACACGCAAAAGGTGCGCCCACAATTAATCAGATTCTTTCGCAGTTGTTGATGCTCGGGATGATATTCGTGTGGGAATGCATCAAGAGTGTGGATCGGTTCAGATCCCTCAAACTTAATGATACCACACTCGATCCCTCTCTCACCGAATCTCTGACCATCACTGTCTAAGTACCAGCACTTCAGGCTGTAATATTCCAGTCCCCCTTCAACAGCCTCCTCTCTGATAGCAAATTTGACGCATCCCGGTTTCCGTGTGCCCAGACATGTCGTGTAGATGTAGGAATCAGATTTAAAGAGTGCCCACAGAAGATCATATGTAATCAGCCTGTGTTCCAGCAAAGGGGTGAGTTCCTGAGTGATCGCTGCATAAGTGGTTTCCAGGTATTTGATCAGCAGCAGGAGAATATTTTTGGGGTCCCGAGCATTGTTAGCCATTTCCTTCATCTCCTCCGCACGTTCGTTAAGTTCTGGGATGTAATGAAATAGGAAATTTTGTTGAACCTGATCTGACTGTGAGTGTGTCTTTCTCTAATCTTGTAAAACTCATACCAGGACTCTGACTCATACCAAGGAACCTTCTTCCATCAGACTTACTTCCGCCCCACCAGGACTTTGCAGTAAGTCCTGTAGAACCCTGCCCAATAACCTCAGACTTTGCATCAATCCAATTTGTCAAATCCTCAAAATCTGCCTCGAGTTAGTAACAGTTCGATTCCATGAGGACTATCTATCGTACCAATTCGATTGTGCACAACGAACACATATTTTCCCAAGTCAATATCGTCAAGGTCAGGTCTACCCGGTGGCGCTGGTTTATACACTGCATCATTTGAGCCCCAACTGTGAAGCGGTCAGCTTCCCTCTGCATCGTCTCGGGAGTTTGATACCTCTCAGTGATTGCCGTGAATTTGAGACTCGGAGTCTGATGCTCCATTCCCTCCAACTGTAGTGTTCTGTCAGCCTGGCAGGCATGATCTACATATCCTCCCCCAAATGTCTCTCCAGGTAGGTGGTCCAACAAAGCACTCATAAAAAACGGGAAGAAAGTATAATGGACACGGGTAATTCAATATCTGCCGGACAATTCGGGCCTCTTTTCACAAGGGAATATGCTACACCCGTTGCAAAGAAGGATTCAATAGAGGTTTGAAGTGATATCAAGAGCAGTCTGGCCGTCTTTTATTGTTTGAAGACATCCTCGGTTCAGGACACGGAACAAAATATCTCGAAACAGGATTCGATCTCAACGGGATGTGCCGTCGTCATGTTCTCGTTACCTCGGGGACTGCCGGTCATAGAGAGCAGGCTCTCTTCTTCTGATCTGATGAGTCAATTTTTTATAATCGGCGTGTATAGTCAGATATCTTTTCCGTGCCTCTGCTGTGTCTAGTCGTTCCCTGGGAGACCTTGATGACATCGTCCCCATCTCACGGGGTTGACTACCTGAGAATTGATCCCATGTCCTCAGCAGCAGTTTATCAGGATCAGCGAAGAAAGTAGAACTCCACGGATGCACATCTTCTTCAATCTAGAACGGAAATTGTAGGAGGCTTCGCAAGATGGCTCGAGTGAGAGGAGTGTCGTTCGCCATTTGGGATGAACTTAGTTCCGGATTGTTATCCACTCTGTCTTATGATGTGGGATCAGAGTTCACGGTTTCAATCCCCAGATGCAGAAAAACTTAGAGATAACGACGAATCCTTCTCCTGCCAGTATTTCACTCTCAGTCGAAGTTCCTCATTTCTGGTTGAATGTGACTTGCGACAAAATACGACCAACTTGGAACAGCTTCATATAAGTATCCAGCCAAAGGATGCTCGATGGATTTCTCATCTGGAGAAAGCTCCACCATGCTGGTGACGCAACGAGACTAGCTCTAAGAAAGGAGGACTTTGGTTTGCTGCAACCATTTTCAAGCCCCGGTTTCTGGCTTCGTCACGTGACGCCTCATGAACCACAGGATGTACGGCACGGAGGTCAGTTAAATTGGGATGGAGAATGACATAGGTAGTTGGGCCGGGAAGCAGAGTCCTGAATGTAGGAAAGATGAATGAGAGGCTCCATAGATACTCAAACGGGCAACAGGTTAGACACTCAATATCTACTGTAGATCATGTTACAATAGCCGCAGCGAAACGCCGCGTTAATTCCGTGCCCAATTAAAATCCGTTGAACAGGCCACACATAGTTATTTTTTAATGGTCTGCCCCAGTGATTCAGTTGCAGGGCACTGCGCACCACCATTTTTAATCTATCATTGGTCCGAATAACTGTTCTGCGAAGCTGAAAGAGTCAGGTTGTTTGCCGTTGTATTTCAAAGGAGAGGAAGCTGATCGAAACACTATCACTAGTCAATCTGGGTAAAGCTTTAGAGGAAACTGCATCAATACCCGATGACGGGGCGATAAAATTTTACATTAGGCGACAATGCCAAGGTTCTGAGCTTCAGTAACATGTTAGTCACGAGACTCGCATAAATTCTCCCCAACGCGCGGGGTAAGTGCCCCTCTATCTTCTGCTTCCTGGTATAAAAACTAACATTTCTGTGAAATCGTGACAGCTACACCTCATGTTATCTGCAAATACTTGATCACAATGCGAAAATTGATCTCGTTGTTGAAGGAATTTCAACAGGTTGTTGACCGAGTCGCAGCCGAAGCTGAACAGCGCATTGGAACTTTACAAGACTTTGAAATTCCGCATGACGCATCGAAAACTGGGCTTTACTATGAATTATCGCCAGGATTGGAAAGGGAAGCTCGATACGAAGCGCAAAAACAATATGAGAATGTAAAGAAACCCTAATTGCAGCTTCTACTCTCTCTAATGAATGATCTTCTAGATTACAAAATCATCTAAAGCGAGTGACCGTTGTTATCTGGCCGTCTGGTTCCGAGGCACTTCAACAATTGGGACTAAGCTCTCTTCGATTATCATTCCGTTCAGCACTATCGGTGCTCCGCATTTTGAAGGAATAGAAAAATTTCCTCCGGGGAGCACGCATTTTCTCTACATTGATCAGAAAACAGACATTCGAAATTCCGATGACGATAAAACAGCGGCTTTAGTGATCTCTTTTCCGCGCGAATGTTGAGATGGGCATGAAATTAGTTGGGGTCAATGTCTGTTCGCTGCCATTCGCTCCTCTAAAGCATTATGTTCTTGTATCTGCATTTAATGGCTGTATTGAAAGAACGTGCTAACCCCAATACCGATATCAGCTTAGACCATGGACGCGCCACTATTGTATTGACAGAACGTGCTGGACTCGGCATCAACGTCGGTTTGCGGCATCGCTGGGCCATTATCGTATTGATAGAACATGCCGGACTCGGCATCAACGTCAGTGCAGGCACCTGGATATGTTAGCTTCGGAGATAATGGTCAATGAAATTGTGCTCTCACTGAGGGAATGCGTAACGGAGTGGCTTGCCCAAGCACTAAAACTGGCAGCACCTCGATCAAAGTCTGCAGACTGAAATGGCACACCGCTGGGGGCTACTGATTCATCAAGCGTATTTGGTTCTGTGTTTTGTGTGATCCGTCTCATTGACTGACGTTGGCCTGTTGCGGAACCCATAGACGGCATCCCATACGGAAATTGCGGAGAATTGCGAGGGTAGGCTGGCAAAAGCCTCCGCCGCGGCTTGCTGCTCGCCAACTCCAGGCGCTGCCGGTTTGTTTGGTAGTTGACACCTGGACGGACTCCATGAACCAGGAGGCGAAATGATAGTTCCAGCGGGAATGAGACTACACGTGCTGGGAGCCTTATTCTGGGTGCTGTTGGTGGAGAGCCCGTGTTGTTCAGGGTCCATCCTATCTGGGCAGTGGGAGGGATACTGGCGCTGGTTGGCTGGTAACTCTGCCGCGGCCTGCTGAATAGGCCCAGCCGGGTCTAAGAGTGATTCGGGTCTCTCCACACGATGTGGATTTCCTCGTTCTGGTTGCTTGGATCCGGTGCGTATCATGGACTCGCACCTCTTTCGCTTCCGCCGTAGGCCCGAGTTCATCAACTCTGCTATATGTGAATTAGCACTGATCGTAAAACTCTCTCGCTAAGCTACACACCATTTACGCTGCTGGGAACTCCTGCTCTCTGTAGGAGCATTGAGCCAGCAATAGCATTCAATTCACATTCAGTGTTCCCGACAATGCTTCCTGTGCCGCCCTTGAAGAGATCTGAGCATTCACTCTCGAACTGCAGAGGATTAGGGTTCTGTTCTCTTGTTTCTGGCTCCCTGTCATTGTGCACTGGCAGTGAGGTTTGTTTCTCCGATTGCTGGCTTCCTCCACCCTGCACCAAAGTGGAAGAGCGGAGCTGTTGTCTCGGTATCGTCCTGTTTGGCTGGCGTATTCCTTCCTCATACTTTTCCTGGCATTGCTCCCACCAATTTGAGCATAGCTCGGCGTCGTGCCACAAGCCTCGAATCAAAAGGCCTTCTAATAAAATAGGAAGCATTGGGTAGAGGATTTCGCGCCAGCATGGGCACGTTGAAAGAAGACCTGCGATACCAGGAAGATCCGAAAGCTGCTCAACGACGAACAACTTAGTTCCCTCTTTGATCATTTTGCTCGCCGCTTCCCTCGTGACAATGCGATGCATTCTGAACAATTTTTCACGATTCCTCTGCCGCTTGGCAATTTGAGAAAGAGAAGTTATTTGGCGGTCTGCATTTGAACGCCCAAAAACATGACGCTCCCAGTTGATATAATCAGCGACGAACGATTGTACACTTAAGGTCCGCCGGATGAGCATAGGTATTGAATTCCGCTTCTTGTTGCCATCACAGTGGAGAAAGTCCAGTACTCCAAGATCTTCCTGTGCAGACGCTGAATGGCTCAAGGATGTTTGCCCTTTCTCATAAATGTTTCTAAAGGCAGGAAGTTTTTTCTGAAGACTCTCGAGAATCTTGTTGATTTTGTACTCAGGCTTCCCGTCTACCGCTTCAGCTTCAGCGCCCTGTGTCTTCGGGTCACTCCTGCCAACGTTCACTCGACCTGTGTTGTTGAGTACACCAGAGACGTTTTCTGAGTCGATTGATAAGCCCGGGAGTTCTCCATGATTCCGGTGAGAAGTCGGAGGGTCAGGCGGCGTGGTTGCGCGATTTTGTGTGATCGCATTCGGGCTTTCGTCAGATCCTGGACAACCAAGTGTTTTCTCAAAGCTTCTAAGAAGGTAATTTGTTCTTCTAAACAACTGTCTAAGTTTATCGCAATGTTCCCGAAGTAATGATTCGGGTGCATTGCAGACAATTTCCAGAGCACTCCCAATGTCCGCCATGATCGTAAGGCAGGGAGCGAGGAAGTTGCTGGGCTCGACTCTGGGGTTCTCACCATATAATCACGTGATTAGAAATGGTAGGCTTGGGATTTTGTGGTTAGACCCAGCCAGCTTTCAAACAATTGGGGCCTCAAGAGCCCAAAACTCTTGTTGAAAATAGAAAAGATTTTAGTGTTTTTAGTTTGACCACAGATCCCATCACCACGCTACTAGCTTTCAAACCTTTTTTGTTCATCAGAAAGGCCCGCATTTAACTGATTAACGTTCGATTTGCTCTTTGGAAGCCACAGCGCAGTAATAATCCTTTTCATATTGAAGGAGAACATAAAAGACCTTTACCGCCCTTTGGCTGCCTTCTTTTCGAAATGTCCTGTGAGAGGCAACCTTCAGACGCGCGCTCGAGATGCTAGCAAACTTCTCCACCGAGGCCTTGTGTCATATCCCTTTTGCGGTCCTGATTGCAGTCTCACTGTGGCATGAAGAATGCAATCGAAATATCAACCTCATATTGGTTGTTGTTGCGGCGACGCTGCATATTCTGATTTTGACCGCAAACATCGCTTCGAGAGTTCTGGAGGATGGTAGGGATATTGTTCTGTGATTTCAAACATGGACTGATCGTTCAGAGGACTCGCCAACACAGTTGCTGCTGCTTGGACTGTCGACTGTCTTCGTCTCGCAGTATGAGGTGAGAGAGCCCTGGCCATTCTTTCTGCATGAAGCTGAGATTGGAGGCCCCAGCTTCACTGATACTGTTACTTCACGGATGATCTCCCACGTACGAGGCTTTACGCCGGTGTCAAGTACGGCATCTGGGCGGCGACTTTCCTCAAGACATGTGCGGCTACCGGCGCATTCTACCAACCGAAGATCATGGTATCGACGGCACTGCTACAAGTGTGGGATGCGGTCGTGTTCCTTTTCCTGGTCGTTCGTCTCATGCGGCAACCATGTGCAATACCAGTCAATGTTCTGAGAATGAACCGGCATCTTTACATGATCGCGGTATGTGTAGGGATTGTCTTTGCGGTTCTTCAGTTTGTAACAGGTCAAGAGCGCTTCGTGGGATTCATCTCGTTTCTTCAGGCTTTTGGCGCCAGCCTGCATGCATTCATGATGCCGCCCGCGGAGCGGCGCAAGGATCAGGAGCTGCAGTCTGTGAGGTCGCGAGATGGAATCCTAGGAGCGACGGACGACGACGTGCCGCGGAGTGGTTGGTATGACGAACCGTCCGCCACCAACAACAAACTCGCCAAATCGATTCGTTGCTTTTTTTCTCGGCTCAGCCGATAGATAGATGCGATAGGTGTGAGCGGTTAATCGAACGATGGGCTGAGCTGGGATGGGAGCAGAATCCGCATCGGTGCATGATGTTGGAAGCGAGTCGCACACGGCAATCGCATTCAGACAGGGAATGGAGCAGCCTACTTAGCTTAATTGATACATGTTCTATGTTCCATGTGCCATAGCCTCGAGATTCATGGTGCTGGCGCTGCATTCGCTCCCGCTAGGAAAGTGGATTGGTTCTGCAACTGTCGCTTGGGCATTGTAGGGGTTCGGTTCTAGGCTCAGCGTGACTATGTAGGAACAGAAGCAATCGAAAAGTAGTTGCGAAGAAAAAGGTAGGTTCTATCTCTATAGTTCTAGTAATACAGGATTGTCACTGAATTTCGGAAAGGAGTTCGGAGTTCAGTTTGGTTTTGTGTTCCTGAGGTCAATCACGTGATAAGCCCTAAGCCCGTTTTAGGAGCTAGGGCAAGGCAGGAGTGTAAGGCATCGCAGTGCCTCGCGAAGCAGTGCGGATCCTTACAGTCGGCGGTACCGGGATTTCAGGACCTCTCTTCCAGTCAGCAACCTTTGCAAGAATTTTGCCAGCAACTCCGAAAAGGGTTCTTTTGCCAACTCACCTGAATCCACAATGGTGGGACTTGCGAAATCCAGGTTTTTGCAACACCATATCGACCAATCAATGGATTTGAGCTTGTGGCGATCTCTAATGACGCGAACATCCTTGAGATCATCGACACGATAATGTTGTTTAAGTTCAGCCTCACGGGCCATTTGTGGTGTAAACACCAGTTAATCGAAGAGGCGTAAACTCTGATTCCGGCGTCTGGGACCTAAGCAGTAAGTCATCGGTACGGTTGTGCTTGATATTATGGATCTAGTAGGCAAGGAGGCAAAAAAGAGCACGTCGCTCTTACGGACTGAAATATTATATAAAGAGCCTTTAAATTTTCAACCACGGCCTAAGTTGCTTGAGAGCTTTTGCAGGATTAAACAGACTTACAGACTTGCAAACTTGCAGATTTATAGCATCAGTTGCACTCCGTGCCTCGTTTTGCTTAAACCCGACACCAATAGCTGGTGTCAATACAGCAAATAGTAGTCGTTCAAAAGATAGGTTCATCCCACAAGTCGCACGAAGATGGCGTCACAGGTGAAAAATGGTAGAGTTCTCGAAATAACATTAGTCCAGTGCCATTTCATTTCTAGGGGTTCAGATGAAGATTCGAGGCTGACATATTTGAGCAGGTCGGATGACATCGTCATCGCAGTGATGGGGGTGACAGGATCCGGAAAATCAACGTTCATTCAGCATTTCACAGAAGAGTCATTGCATATTGGCCACAGTCTCGAGTCATGTAAGAAAAAATGCATTCTCACATTAACAAAATGTACTAACTTTGATTTGGTTAGGCACGTCCCAATTGGCCATCTATGCTTGTAAAGCAAAAGATGGCAAAAAGGTATTCCTAGTTGACACGCCTAGCTTTGATGATACCTACAAGTCCGACACAGACATCTTGCGCGGGATAGACAGTTGGTTAGTGGAGGCATACGAAGTCAAAATCAAGTTGACGGGCATCATCTATCTTCATCGGATCACGGATGTGCGTATCGGAGGATCCGGATTGAAAAATCTCAGGATGTTTAAGAAGTTGTGCGGTGATAACAGACTGGGAAGCGTGGTCCTAGCGACCACCATGTGGAAAACATAACTCTAAATGTTGGTTAAAAAGCTGATATAGATCGTGGTCTTTGAGTGCAAAATAATGGCCTTTGTGCAGGTATAATGCTTCATCTTGGTTGACATACCGGCCGTCAAGAGTGGGATGAGCGGTTACATGCGAGGTTGCTCTGTTGCCTGACTCCTTTTTCTTTTCTTTCTACCATTACATCCGCACAATCTTAGAGAATGCGAGAAATATATAATTCATGCCACCTTTGTATGATAAGGGGTGTTCCGAAGTTCACCCTCTCGATTGACCCGTACTTCTACTCCGTACAGTCACCTCCAGGAAGTGAGGAGTCAGCGAGCTTGGCTTGCAGCAACCCTGCATTTATACAGAGGTCTAAACAAAAAGTGTCCATCCGCCATGAAAGTGGCTGTGTAATACCGTATGGGGGTCGAAAATCCCGGGTTTTGTATGGGAAAACCGTGGTAGTTCGTTGGGTGTAGTCGGACGCCAGGGAAATACGTGAGGTATGCAGCCGGCCGCCTCCCAAATAACCTCATTAAGGTTTCGGTTGACGTAAGCTTGGCGGGCTGGTTCTCGTCCACCCCGGATCTCGTCCACCCGCCAAAATGGAAATATCGCCGCGACCACGTAGAATAAAGTATCATAACCCAACCAATTTTACCAAGCGCGCCATTCTATCATACATACTTTGAGGCCTGCTTCTAATATAGCGGCTGCTGCTTTTTTAGTTCCAACATCTGGATGCCCATGCTGATTCTGGCGGTCTAAGGCCTCTGCCTGCTCCTGAGCCCGCTTGAGAGGAAGCAAGCACTTTTGGGGGGTCAAAGGGCACAAGACCAGCTGCTTTCCACCCGCTTCGGATGTTCCTAGAGACTAAGGCCTCCTGCCGAGCCTTTTCATAAGTTACAACAAAGCGGTGCTTCTTCACAGGCGCAGCATCATCCAGAAAACTGAACTCAACAATCTGCGAACGGTAATGTGCTTTCATGGACGAGAAAACAGAGAGATCCAAAGGCTGAAGCACATGCGACGAATGGGGAGGCAAGAATATTGCGTGCACATCATTCTGCTTGCAAATCCAAAGGAACTCAGTAGATACATGGCTACCATGTCCGTCCAGAAGGAGAATCCTGTGTCCCCCAGCTTGAGGCTTCGTTTCCACCAAGAAAATATCTTTCAACCATCTGATTCTGATGTCATTCGAGGTCCAGCCGTTGTCAGACGCAGTATAATGCCACTCCGGTATCTGGTTATGCTGAAACCAAGACGATTGAATGTATTTTCCCTGAAAAACGACCAGAGGTTTGGTGTAATGTCCGGCCGCTGATACAGTCTCCAATATTGTAACCCATTCACGGCCTCCAGGTGCTTTCACTAAGGGCCGCTTCTGCTCAGCTTCAGCGAGTACTCTGGTGTTCTTACAGACCCCTAGAGCAATGTCATGCTCGTCTATGTTCCACGTATCGTCGACGCGTACGCTGTACCGGGTTTGGACACTCTCAAAAAGGTTTAAGAACCCTTCAATTGTTTCTGGCTGTGTACCCTCTATCCGCTGGGCCTCTATTCGCTTCCCAATAACCGACTTTATCTTGGGGTTTCGTTTAATGAACTTCTTGACCCATTCTTTGCCCAGGGATTTGTAGTCGTGATTCGCATGTAGGATTTGGGTTGTCATTTCTCGAACACGCGCGTGGGACGGAGGATTTCCTTCATGGTCTATCTCTATTATCCAATTGGCAAGGTAGCCTTCTTGTTCAGGACTCAGGAGCTGCAAATGCTGATGAGCGACGCGTGTATTTCTGCATCCGGCACGGCGGCTGCGTAGGGTGCTCCGAGGGATACCATAGTGGATGGCTGCGGCTCGCTCTGATTTAATTTCACCAGACTCAATCGCTTGGGTAGCAAGGGATATGGCATGGTCATTACAGGACCCCATTCTCATTTTTGGTTGTTGAATCTCATGTGTTTTGATGGCTACGCGTGTCTACACAAGTGGACGAGATCCGGGGTGGACGAGAACCAGCCCGCCAAGCTTAACCTAATTGACTTTACCTAAATCGGCCTCACGCCTCCGGATCCCTCACAACAGACGGAACAACCAGCAAGAGAAATCGACGCGGGAGTCATCGCATCACATCAGGGTTTGCGAGAATTGAGCTGGGAATCTCGCCATATTACTCGCTCTGAATAGAATGCTTCCTCGGAGTTCTCAAATCCTAGAGCACGTCCCCCTGACACACCAGAATCAATCGATGCCGCGCCGAAAAGGAGCCTGAAATCTCACTTGGTAGCATTGATAGGAAATTGAGATCACGGATTTCGGGCGCCCCGAAGAACTCGAAAGCCGCTTTGCCGTATGTCTGTCAAGGGTGTCAGTCGCTCCCTTTGTTTCCATCCCTGCAGTATTCAATTCGCTCTCTTCGAAGGGTGCGATGGCCCGGGTTAACATGGTCATGCCAGGCTATCCGGCGGAGGTCGAAAGACCTGGAACTCCAAGTCCCTGCAACACCGGCAGAGATAATCACAAACTTACGATACATCTTTGGCTGACAAAACTGCGGGTGGTTTGTTGAACAGTCCAACAAACCTATTCAGTCGGGGGCCGATTGCTCACACCATCATCGCGATCTATACCCCGGGCAAGCGGAAGCGATCTACGGAATGTGAACTCCCCGCCTTATCAAGGCTGCTCACAGTTGTTGTTCGTCTTCGGGCCGGGTCCATCGCCGTCTCGAATGATTAACTCTGCCATTTGCTGGAAGTGCGTGTCCCGCCATGGGTATGCGCATCAAGACTGAACAGCCCTGAAAACATTTTTACAGATTACCAATATCAGCCAAAGGGACAACACAGCACTTATCTTATTTGGCTGTGAAACCGACTGCAATGACAAGAGGTGTACCCCACATAGGTGACTCCCGTTGAAGGAACGATATAAAACGTCATGGAAAAACGGTATATCCATCACACAACAATCGCGAGTCGACCACACACATCATTCCCCATCTCGAAAAACGCCCCGCTCGCGTCCCCGTTGATCCTTTCAAGCCTCCCACTGCATACTCCGCCGCTTACAGTTGCCGGATGAAGTTATATCGATCAGACTCCGGCGCCAGAGCTCTCAACTTCAGAACGAGAGTGGGATCGTCGTTGCTGTATCTCTCCGTGTTCCAATAGAATCTGCGATCATTTGAATCCAGAGAAAAGAGATTGGTGCCGGGGTATGGATATTTGGTCGCACGGGTCAACGTAAAGGACGTGTTGCTAAGTACGGCGACCGCACCATCCTCGATTCGTGGGAAGTGAATATATTGTTCGCTAACCTCGTCTCGGAATGCGTGAAGGGCTCGTTCCGTTGTATAACCCGTGAAATAAACTTGAAATTTGTAGGCGATGTTCGGCCTGAATTTGACCACGCCGTCCACCGGAATCTCCCCAATAGATGCAGAACGGCCGGAGGCGTTGTCAACGATGGTATAGACACCGGGCGGAATGTACTCTCCTGCAAAGGACAGGCAGACCTGTAAAAGGAACAGCACGACAAGGCGTGAGACGTGCATTATGGGAGGAAGTCGTCTGAACTTCACGGTGACGAATATCTTGTCCAAGCGGGATGTTTCGGGCGAGCAGTGGGTTTGGGACGACACCACGACATATATAAATGAATGAGGGCCTTGCACTTTGCTCGACGATTAATCGAACGTACGAAGCAAATAACCAGAATCGGACCTGCCGAAGGAACCACGTCCGATGTTACTTATTCAATGTAACCATGTAAGCCGACCGGGTCCCTGGCTGCATCTTGATGCCGGTTCGAGAAAGCTGAACACGAACAGCCATGCATGTCTTCGAGCGAGAGGCGATGCGAAATGAAATGCCGGATGTTCCAATCGTGAAATCGATGTGCGCTTTCCGCGGAGCAGTCTGGCGCTATTAAAGATCGCTTGTCTCCTCCCCTATTTGCCTTCTATGAAGCCCTGGACAGACAGCACTATCCTCCCTCAGAAATAATTTTCACCGCCGGTCACACCAGCCTACGACTCTTAAAAATGAGGATCTTCCTGGCAATTGTCTCTTTACTAGCGGGCATCGGCATCGCCGACTCGTCCCCTAATACTACGTCTATCGACTCCTTCGTCACTATATTGAGCCATTATGATGGAGGAACGGCCCTGATTGATCGGACTCGAAAGCTTGTTACGTTCGCCAAAAGCAACGAAACCTATAATTTTTTCATGGACAGCATCGGCGACCCAGACCGTTCCTGGAATATCGTAACAGGCCGGAACTACAATGACGCGATCAAACACATCCGCTTCAGACAAACCAGAGACGGAGAGGTTGCAACAATTGACCCAGAGTGGGCCTCCACGTTCCAGATTGAATTGCATGACGATGCTGTCTTCTTGATCAATGCGGTCGAACCTGTAAACCCGGCGGACAAGTTGGTATGGACCGTGGAACGATTCAGCCCGCAAGATCCCACCATGGTTTTGAAGTTACGACGCTACGGGGGGAGCACAAAGCAGCAATTCAGCATCATTTCGCGCCCTCGTGAAGATTAGAAGCCGAAGATGACATTGGGGTTAGCGAGGAAGTCCGAGGAGATTGTAGAGCCGGAGAGGGGAGGGGAAATGCACTGTACTTTGGTGAAATCACTCCACTGGCGGAAGACGAAACAAAACACGATACACACGAGATCCAAGCTCCCGCTCCCGAGAACCCGTCGCGTTTCGTTCGGAATGCAAGGTCGAGATCGATCAAGAAGGATCGCCACGAAGGGTTATTCTCATTCTCATTGATCAGAATATTTCGCAGCGAGATATTGCTGTTGCAAAGCCCTTGTAAAAGTGAAAGAGGAATAGACAGATTAATTCCTGCAGTGTTTGCAGACATCTAAATTGATGCTGCTTTCTGTAACAATTTAGCACATGCTGTTTTATCCTGCTCGACGTAAATGTTTCCAGCTAAACCCCCAGCAAGCAAACCTCACTGCCAACTCAATTGAGTCCCCATATACTATGCCATCTGGGGCCTGCAACTCGCTCACTATTCTATGCACTCTGTTAGTCAAATCTTGCACCTCGTTCCCGGCCAACGGGTCCCAGTAACCCAGGCGTTTCTGATCCTTTTCATCAAGTACGGTGGAAAAAACTTGCACCCCGACCGATTTTTCGGTTTCTCTTGGGATCTGGAATCTGGCAATTATGCCACAACCTCCAGGCGCAATAGGAGGCTTCTCAGGCGGAATCACCGCCTCGATAGCTTCAGTGACTTTGTCCGTAAACTCACTCAAAGCCTGGGCATTCAACGTAGCCGGGATCGAGCCATAGACCAAGGCAACATCTATTTTGACATGGCCGGATGACAGTCTTTCGCCGCCCTCCGGGACAGCCCGCAAAACCGGGGTGTTGCTAGCAGTTGAGAAGGCCGGAACGGGATAGGAAGGGGGCCAGGACAGCTCAAAAGCCTGGCCGCCAGGCCTTAAAACGAGCCGTTGGCCATTGCAGGCGGCTTGAAAGAAGCTCGCAGTGCTCTCTGAGTTTAACAATACTGAATTACGGACGATGTTAGCCTAGACACATACGCGAGACCAGAATTCCATCAATAACTTACTCAGCAGTCCATCTTCTGTTGTTTGAATCGCCTCAGTAGGCTGATTGAAGGAGACCAAGAGGAAGTTGACTGCAACATCACTCATAGCATGAGCATCTATATTCCATATCTGAGCCGGCTGGCCTGGAAACCAGACAAAAACACTCTGGCAAGCATCGTGCATCTCAGCCAGGATGAGCAGCGAGGAAGCAAATAAGTTTTGCTTCACAGACATATTCTGTTTAAACTGGTCAACCTGGTCGGGGGGGACGTGCAACACCACTGGGCCGTTGACCTCTCGCCGAAAGATGTTGAGCCCTGTCAACTCAGCCGTCCCGGCGTAGGTGGAGGCAAGGATACTGGTGTCCATGTGCATCAAGGTCCTGATTTCTCCACGATCACGGGAGACGAACAAGGGGAATGGGAACCAATTGGATATACCCAGGCGAAGAGCAAGCCGGGTGATACCATATTTCTTTGCTGCTGCTGCTTCTGCTTCGCTGAAAACCTGACAATAAAAGTGCGGAACTTCGCCAAATTCGAAGGACCTGAGTCCGGGTATTGGGTTGTTGCGAGAGACTAACACAATCGTGTCGCAGGTTATTCGGCCAAACAGCGGCTTGTGAAGCGTCAGTAGCCTCCATCTCCTTAACAGGGGGGGCTCCCCCTTAGCTCGCTCTTCTCTGGCTCGCTCGTACACGGTATCGCAAATATGCAGAAAGTCTCTTGGGAAGGATTCGGGTGACTCCTCGGGCAGTCGCAAGATTGACATGATGAGCTCCCCTGCCGCGGCCGCCCTAAGGTCTCTCGTCACAAACGTCCAAACGAAAATATCCATTCGTGGTTCGTTTTTGCGGTGAATTTGGTCGAAAAGGTGATAATAGACGTCGACTCGTATCCCGAATCGAGGAGACTGCAACTCTCGAGGCCAAACTTGGCTCGCCTGCTTCAACTCCTGCTGCGATTCTCCATACATCACGAGCTGCTTTGTCTCGCTCGAAATACTGGTTAAGCTGGCTGTCAATTTCAGTTCTGGTTGTTCAGTTGATTTTCGCGCGTCAGGATCCCGGGATCGTTCTGACAAATTCGACTGCAGCCGTTCCTCTGTTTGTGCCGGATTTTGGGGTATCTCCCCACTGAGTCTGTCTTTGACTCTACGAATTGCGTCCATGACTTTCGGCTGTAATTCCAATTCAACTGATATATCTATCCGTTGTTCATTGCGGTTATCGTGCAGGCTAAGTGTCGCTTTGCGATTTCAATAAGTAAAGATCTCACGCTGCGGAAAAGTGGGCTGATATTACCTACAGCAGGCTGTGATCTCCGTGAATTTATACGCAGCTTCCTTATTTCTGTCTGTGGTGGAAAGAGATAAGGAGGTTACAAACTGCACAGCCACCAGGTGCATCAATATTATTGAACTAGCGGATCGGCGATCTCCGAGGCAGAGAAGGGCGGCATGCTGTAAATATTATACTGTGTTTTAAACAGCTCAGCCTCATGGCTGAGTTGATGTTGGGTCGTTATACGAGGCAACAGCTCGTATCAGTGTCCATCACTGGATATAGGCAGGGCACAGCCCATGTCTGCATGCAAAAAACCATGATTATAAATTTAGCTGAAGCGGCAGTATTCCCTGTTCACACACCCTGTGCCAAGTCTTCAAGCCTCTCCAGGATTATTGAACTAGCGGATCGGCGATCTCCGAGGTAGAGAAGGGCGGCATGCTGTAAATATTATACTGTGTTTTAAACAGCTCAGCCTCATGGCTGAGTTGATGTTGGGTCGTTATACGAGGCAACAGCTCGTATCAGTGTCCATCACTGGATATAGGCAGGGCACAGCCCATGTCTGCATGCAAAAAACCATGATTATAAATTTAGCTGAAGCGGCAGTATTCCCTGTTCACACACCCTGTGCCAAGTCTTCAAGCCTCTCCAGGATCTCGTTGATAGCTTTCATACTGCCTGTTCCACTTTCAGCATTCTGCGAAAGGCATTCTTGAACAACCTCTCGGTAACGTTTACCCATAAAGACTTCTGTTTCGTTGGCCAAGGCATATAATGCCTTTGCAACCGTTTCCGGACCAGAAATGCCTTTCAACTCCGGTCTCTCCTCGAGCGGGCCCCATATACCGAGTTCAAGTAAAATGACGCCTAGACTGTAGACATCGTATGCCATGTTGAAGCGAACGTGATAATCAGCCTGCAGCGCAGGATGAAAGTAAAAGGATCGCGTCAGCGGGAGACGGTGCGGCCCACTAGGAATTGTCTCGCTGTCGTTATTCCTAGCGACTTCAAAGCCAACCAGGTACGGAGAGCTCAGAGACCACTTGATCGTGGATGACGGTGAACGGGACAGGTGGCAAGTAGTAGACTTCTGGCCACCAGCCCTGACCCCCTCACGCCGTCCCACAAGTAAAACATTTTGCGATGTGATCGCTTTATGAACCCAGCCAATCCCGTGAACAAACATCACCGCTGTTGCCAGCCTTTTGGCGAACTCGAGCCGCTCGTTCAGTGTGTACAAAAGCTTTGGGCGCCTCCCCGCGGCGTCTCTCAATCTTAAAAGGTCTTTGAAACATGTCATGGCGCCACTTATTTGCTTCTCTCGCGGCAGAAGGTACATATGGACGAACGATGGCACTGGAGTAGGGGAGTAGAAGAAGCCGGTGCATTTCAGAAGGCCTGAAACGGTAGAGTCAAGACAGTTGAGAGCAGCCGCGAACTCGCCGGCGCTGGCTTGAGAGCTCGTCCATGCTGCGTCGTTGCAGACATCATGCTGGGGCATGTTGCGACGCTCCACGAGTACAGTGCTGCCGTGGAATGTCCCAAGCGAAAAACGTTCGGCGTCGTCGGATCTTCCGAATCCAGTTAGCTCCGTCTCGGTCACCTCGAGGTCTTTCCACACAGCTCTTCGAGCAGCAGCAGCATCAGCGGCGAAACGCTCCAATCTCATCCTCGCCGCAAGTCTTGGAGTGAAGCTTCTGATATTGTTGTCGTCTCTCTCAACATCAAGATCCATGACAGTGTGAATGCTCTTAGGGAGAGCCACCAGCCGTAGGTCGAAGCGCCTCGTCCATTCGAAGAGTTCGGATTCGAGCTCCTTGACCTCGCTGCGCTGTAGGATCCATGTGAACCGGTTCACTTCTTTGGACCACTTCCCTCGCGCCATCAGCTTGTTCTTACATGTCTCCACACGGTTAAGGAGTGTGGTAAGGTACGAGGCACTTTCTTCGAGGAGTGCTTGGTCTTTGGCGTCGAGATGCTGATCTTTGAGCAGCTGCTTCTCGAAGTGCTCGCAAAAGTGGCGCAAGATCCGGGCATCGTATTGAAACCGTGCTGCGAGAGAGCGAGACTCTATGGGGAACGCAGCGGAAGCGTCGAGGACTTTATAAATGAGCTCACATGCGACGGCGGCAGTATTGAAAATGTCCATGATTGAGTGCGATTGTCTTAGCACAACACTACCGCTATGGCGATTGAACAAAGCACTTCCTGTTGCATCTGCAACGGTAATGCGCGTCAGATTGTTCAATAATGGCGCCTACTCATATTCCGCTTGCAGCTGATCAGGCTCATATATACAGTACACGCCGGCAAGGATGTGATGACAAATTTGTCTGCATGACCCCCCTGTTCGCTCACATTTTTATTTTTGTACATCAGAAACATGGGGAAGAGCTGCAGCTATCTTTTTTGCTTCGCCCCCCCAGATCCCAGTTTGCAAAGCTATCAATGCCCTCCACCCACTGATCATTGAGGGTTGCATCAGTTGACTGAGGTCACCTGGAACTATTCTGGCAGCATGGCCTTGGAGAGTCAACGTTGAAGCTTATCTTTGACACAGTGAGTTGTTCCCTCGAGGACAATGCCATGTTTTTGGTACACGCCACACATGAATTTTCCGGCACAAGCCCTCCTTGAATTATTGCCATTTCACCATGAGTGATACTCTGAAGATGGAGTTTCCGTCCTTCGAGTCAAAGGGTAGTTATTTGTTCGAAGGATACAGCTTGGACCCCGTAGTCGCCGATTCTCTCTGCTCCGATGCACAACCAGCCAGTTCGGTACAAACTCGTTCTAAATCGTTCGCAGTGGAAGATTTCTTCGAAGAGTGTCAGGATGTTGGAGCAAGAGTACTTTCCGAATCTAACTTTGAGAAGGGCGCCTTCGTTGGCTCAGGAGCAACTATGCAGGTCTACGAAGGCCGCTGGAAATCTCTAAACAAAAAGGTGGCTTTAAAGTGAGTCTGTCTAAAGCAGAATCCTATTATAGCTTTCTTCGGCACAGTCGTCGTTGTGTTTAGTTCCCTAACTTAATCTAATTTTTATCTGGGCCTGGTTGACTTATAATGGATATAGATATTTCAAGGCACCGCTTCAGAGCAGATACGATGAAACGGAGGGGCAATTCGACAACCATCGTCGCCTTATTGAAGCCTGCATGCTGGAACTCAGAGTCTTGACCGATGCGCACCTGAAATCACACGAAAACATCGCAAATTTGTTGGGGGTGTCCTGGCATCAAATAAGCAACAATATTAATCCAATCCTAGTCATGGAACTTGCATGCCCGGCCCATCCGACTCTGAAAGAGCTCATTACAACACCAATGGCAAGTGCAGCAAATTTCAGACTGGAACTGTTCCGCGACGTCCTGGAGGGCATCTCAGCACTGCACAAAATGTCCATTCTCCACGGGGATGTGAAGCCCGAAAATATTCTTATTTTTGACTCTTCGGCGTCCGCTATCGGGATCAGTGCTCGAATCTCTGATTTTGGCTATTGTCGGCCGACGACGTTCTACGAACGGGGCGCCGGCGGTACTCCATATTGGAACGCTCCCGAGTGCATGGCAGACGCGCCTACTATGTTGAAAGCGGGGGCTATAAGCGCGGCTCGAGATATCTACAGTATGGGCCTCTTAGCAAGTTTTTTACTAACGGGAGACATGCCGTTCGGTTCAAAGAAGCTCGAGGATGTAGCAAGACTGAAGTTGGAGGACAAGGTTTCGGGCCTCATTTTAGAGAAGTTGAGAGTATGGGCGGCCACAGGTTGGAATGTAAATATATTACCCCTGGGTCGAAGTATCAACGGTGTGAAGAAATCTGACGTTTTCCCAGATTCATGCTTTTGATGCTCCATGGAAAAAGTCATTACCGGCCCCAGCATTCGGCGCAGCTGATAAGCTTCTGGTCATTATACATCGTATGCTTGCACGACAGGCCGAAGATCGACCATTTATCGATGACATACGCCAGATGCTGGAGTAGGTAACTGAGGCAAACACCCGTTCTGGAACTGCTGACCAAACTTAGGCCTATAACAAGCCGGAGAACTTCTGCCGCGAGTTCGGATGACGGGTCTTCAGACTATCTCAAATTATCCACGGGCGTAATGTCTCGACGCTTTATTAGGCCCAACGACGGCGTGGGTGAACCGACCCAGCCTGACTTAAGCAAGTACCTTCCTCGAGAGTTGCAACAAGCCCTCTATGAGATTCTGAGAAAGCGTGCACAAGTCGGAAGTAGAACAGAGAGAGCGAAAGCGGCTTCTAAGCTTGGTGTATACTTGCTTAACGGTGTGGGGTCTCTGCAAAATTTTGAGGAGGCTTTTACTTGGTTCTCGGTGGCCGCCAGGTTGGGCTCTTTCGAGGCCAAAAAGATGGTGTTTCGGATGGAGCGTGCTGCGGAATCTCTGCCTAAGATGCCCCGCATAAGCTTCACTGCTACCGAGAGATCTGCCTGGATGGTTGACCTTATCGCTGCCGAGGTCCAGACGGCGCACGAAGACCTAGACAGAGATTCTGGAAGCGCACAAATTGATGCCTCGACCGAAAGAATTCGCCGGGTACTCGCATCGGCGAATCCGGATCTGATAAGACGCGGACTTAGTCGTGATGTTGATGATAACGTTGTCCGATACCTCGCTACTCCCTGTCCAGCTGGACCGTTTCAAGCGATTTATACAGACCTTTTAAGCGTCTGCTCTGGTGTCACAGAACTTACTTTAGCATTGAATTATGTCCTTAGAGACGACGACGAATCACTGGACCGCAGCTTGGCTGAGTATCCAGTTCCGAAGTCCTTTCTTGACCGCCTGGTTACCCTTGCCTCTGATGCCGCATACAATCAAGCACTTAGAACGCTGTGCATAAAGCACGGTGCTGATCCAAACTACATTGACCGCGTGAGTGGGCGACATGAGCCACCGATAATTACCGCCATGATAACACACAGGGTTGGGACGGTTCTTGCGCTGTTAGATTGCGGAGCAGATGCTTTGTATCTGCTCTCAAGGCTGGATGTTATTGTGAAGGGTACTAGTCCTCAGCTTATGGGGGTACTTTTCGCTATAGTTTCTCCTGATTTTCGACATGGTATCCTGGATGGTTTACAGCCATGCATGAATTCACAAATTTACCCTCGAGACGAGACACCACCTGATAACTCAAATCCGATTCCGATATTCCTCGACATCTGTACCAACCGCCTGGATCGAATCTTCACATTGCTTCGATTCGGGGCTGACCCTAGAGCTCGATTTAACGGATTGGAGCCTCTCCATCTAGCAGTCAGACTCCTTCATCCGAGTGCTGTTCTATTCCTTTCCGCGTTTGGCGGCGATACTAATGCCCGAGTTCCAAATGCCGGTTATATGACCCCTTTGCATTTGCTTAGTAAAGTGCGGCTGCAGGTGAACGATGACTCGGTGCCGGAGATCGCGTACCGAGACTTTTTGAGAAGGCCGTATAAACCGCTGCCCATTCGCACCGGCCAGAGCGAAGAACTGGTCCATCGACAATCACTTGTCATCTATTTTCTCCTAGAGCTTGGTGCTGATCCTTCTCTTCGTTGTGCCGACGGCCTCACACCTCTCATGACTTCAGTTTTGTCCATTTCTCCTGACGCGAAATCACTCACTGGTATTCTGCTACATGCCGGAGTTTCGGTGGGAGATCTGAGCTCCAGAGGTGAGACGGTTTTGCATATATGCTCTGCGGTAAACGACGTCAGGCATCTTAATCAATTTTTCCGATTTGGAGCGAGGTCAATAATAAACTCAAAAGATAAGTCGGGTTGTACGGCGCTTTTTCTTGCCTGTGCTCAGAAGAGGCCACGGGAAGTCGTCAAGGTTCTCCTAGAAAATTCGGCCAGCTTGCTCATCAGAGGCACACGGAACCTAAGCCCCTTAGATGTCGCTCTCCTCGGCGGAGACTCTGCAACGCTGGACGAAATCTGGAAACAACTTCGTCTTTTGCCTGCAGAATCCATTGAGATACTCTGTTCTGGTGTGAGCGATAATGGACGCACTATTTTTCACCACTGTCTCTCTAGCCCAAGAAAGTCGATTGCGACATCCTATCTTGAGCTGCTGATTGACTTGATCCCCAGGGATATTGCCAAAACACTGGCAGAACGTGCTGATGACAAGGGCTATACGCCATGGCAGGTGGCACTTATTAAGGACAACCACGCAGCATGTGAGATGTTATCCTCTCGACTTGACATTATCAGCGACGCAGGAGAGCCGAAACCACGTGGCTTCGTATCAACAACGACGCAAGATATTTTGAATGAACGGGATAGGTCTCTAGCTCCATTTGGAGAAGCTGACAGCGATGCAGTCAGGGCTAGTTTCGACAGGCCGATCTCAAAACATGAGTTGAAACCAGTCGAGGCTTGCTATCAAGCTGAACTGGAAGCAGCGATTCAATCCTTTGGAGAAGAGAGCCGAGAGGCAGTTTGGTGTATGGATACGCTTGGCACCGTCTATGAACGGTACGGGCGACACAGTATGGCGCAGGACGTATACTACCGAGGATGGACAAAGTCTCTTCGATCCTTTGGCCAAACAAGCGTGGTAACACAGGACCTTGCCAGCAAGATCCTCCGCGTATTACGGGATCGAGGTCTCAAAGAAATGGAGATACCGAACGTAGCGGAGTGGCATTCTCGACATGGAAAAAACCATCTTGCACCCGGCATGATATTAGACGACAACCTTCTTACGACTCGAAATGAGCTGCCAGCATTGGCGGCCTGCTTTAGACGTGGTTGTGGGAAGCCATCAACAGTAACGTGCAATGGTTAGTTTGGGACCCAGCCCTAAGCCAAAATGCATGGCCCCGATTCTAAGTTTCCAAATTACAGGATGCAACCATGCTAGCTATTGTTCCGAAAAATGTCGGGTAGAAGATGTCATAGACCCCCGAGTCCAGCATCTTTCATCCTGCTTCCTTACTGAGTCAGCCGAAATGTCGCAGGCGATAAATTTTTACGAATTCGACATCCAGATCCACCGCGTGAAGAAACTTATTGAGGCAAGATGGGATACCTTCTATGCAGGCAGCTCACGGCCAAGAATGCCCCTACCAAAAGTGAAGGTCTCTCAAGTGGGCATATTAAAGCTGCGCTTCTTTGACAAACCTATCAGGCTTCTGGTCCCGCCAAATAGCCTTGTGGTGCTATGCAATGCGTTTGTTTATGAAACCCTGTTCGCGGGACTGAACGATTCATGGTTCAGGCCAAATCACATCATCGCATATGAAAGTGGTATAGAAGCCATCATCCGCCCTGTGGATGAAGCGGTCCTGGCTTGCCTTCAGCAGGCAGCGGCTGGCGGTGACGAGGAGGCCCAAGAACTGGAGGTGTGGGTTGAGATACAGTTTGATTGTGAGCTTCGGAGCTTTTTTGACTAGTCTTGGTAACCATCAACCGAAATCACCATTCGGAGACAACTCCCAAATAGATCTTAAGTGTTAGGAATGTGATTCCGGCGTTGCCCGTGCATAGATTCCTTTTGATAAGTGCAACAAGACTGCACATGATCAAAAGGGTTTACATGCAGAGAATTTGCAATGCAGCCTTTTCTCATGATGTGAACAATATCAAGGTCAAAGGGATGGGCATTACCTACCAAAAAAAATTCAATGAGGCAATGTCCTGGGGTCTCTATGTCCCTCATGGGAAGAATGATATACTCTATGACGTTGTACGGATGTAATGAGATACATGTATTTGTGGGAGTACGCATGTGGCACCTTAGATTCAGAAGGATTTGAAGTTGAAGTCTTTTGTTTTTTATCAGTCTAGGGCCTTATTAGGGTTCAGAACATTGATTGACAGAGAGTATGAGGGACACTGGTTTCGGGATATCCTGTACCACAATCATTTTTTAAGACGTGCAACAGACGGCCAACGTTACCGTAATGCCATCGCATGCCTACATGAATGGAAGGGGATATAACAAGTAAGCCTTTAGGGGAGAACATGTATTGCTTAAGTAGACAGGCTTGAATGAGAATGCACAGAACGGCACCTAGGGACTTTAGGCTTTTCATATCAGTGCTCCAGAAATTACCCCATGTCCAAGAGTGAGAAATGCAGTTGTACAGAGTTCTGACAACTCTCTCAACGGGGCGCTTGTTCGTGGTGGGCTTCCATTCCAGGCCAGTTCCATTAACCTGTCAAAGTGAACGGAAGCGAGAGGTCGCCGTTCACGCCTTGCTTATCGTACACTTCCGACGCATCCCCTTCTCGAATCTTGTAAGAGCCGCGAAGGTTGGCCTCCTCGGCATCTTTTCGTGGAATTGGGCGACCAGCTGCTCACAGCCAGGTGGAACATTACCGATAGGTTCCCAGAAGAATCATAACCGTCCCAATCAACTTTGTATTGCAGATAGAACCTCCCGGTGTTGGAATTTCTTCTAATTCTTGAATCTAGGATCCGCCTGACTACCCATTCCTCTACCAATACGTTCGAATTACATCACCACTTTTACCCCATGAAGCCCATGGGCCTGCAAAGACATCAAGACGTACGATGCTGCCATGGTTTGTAGCGATCCAGCCGGACCACGAGACGCTGGAGGTACTTGAAGCAGGCACATGGTCGGAGCTTTCGGCAGCATACAGAGACCTAGTGCCAGGGCCTACCTCCCCAAGCGGACACTCTAATAGATATGCAACAGTTCCTTATGCGTTCTCGGCAGCGCTTCGTTTGCAAGGCTTGGGTGCGATATCCGATGCGCTCGTTGGACAGAAGAAGTGGATTTCACCAGATGTGATTACGGAACTCGATGTTCTATTCGTGGAAGATGAGCGAGCGGCCACAGAATACATAAGGCAATGGCGTGAACGGGCAAGAACTGCTGCTATCGACCTCCTGAAAAAGACCTTCGACCTGGAAGAGGCGGTGTACCGCAACGTCTCGTATGGGTACTGCAAAAGAAACAATATTCGGTCTGATCAGGTGGTTAATACGCCTATGGCCGCAGACACAAGAAGATCGCCACCTCCTGAAGACGCAGAGGCTGCTGACCATTATTAGCTGACTCTCAAACGCTCAAAGTGCATGCTCCAAATTGCATCTGCGTGTTTCTCTGATCTGCCACCCTTTGTGCTAGGTGGGGATTATTGCGTTTGATATTTATGGTGTTTCGCATGTTTTGCTGCAGGCTTGTTTTCTTGTTTATGCAACTTGCTTGCCTCGCTATAATGCCGCTGCTTTTTACTGCTCAGGGGACGAGCAGTGTCGATGGTGGGGAGGAGATGTAGTGGGAAAACGGGGGCACAACCCTCGGTACCATAATTTTTCCATTCCGTTCTCTCGCTGGGTATCAGATCCAACATCTGACGAAGACGAGGACGAAGACACTTACATGTTACATTATCTTTTTAGTTATGCGGTAGCGAATACCATATTGCTTGTTACTGATCAGTTGCTTTACGTATGTTCTTCTTATGTGTGTTGTATGGTTGCGCTACTGATGGTGATGCGACCACCTTATGCTCGCGCGCCTACCTCCCACCGTCTACGCTGCATACCCATTTGATCACGCTGATGAGGCATCCTCCTACGGGGGCGACCCTACCCCCATATCCTCCACGACAGTATTTGCCAGCCCGTGAGGAGCATTTGATTATCTCCTTTTGAAATTGCTTGCAGACGTTACTGCATCGCAGAAGAGGAAGATCGAGAGCAGAGATCCACGGCAGCTCTAGCCTTCACAATTTCACTCAGCCGGGCTAGAACCCCGCTCAAAGACTCAAGCTCCTCTATGAGATTGCGTACGAGTTTAGGATGAGTACGAAAGCTCTGAACTATTCTGTAAAGTGCGACGCTGGACTGGAATGCGAAGGTGGCTAGGGTCAGCAAGCCCGAAGTCAGGCTGATGCAGAAGCAGCTGTCTCTATTGGTTGTGCTTCAGGCCTCGTGCTGATATTCAACCTTGACTCTCAGCAACTTGCTCTCCCCCTCTAGTATTTGGTAACGTTTAGGCGGTCGTCATTGTTGTTGAGGCGGTGCCAAGCATTTGCCTTGATGTACCGCGACCGCAACGAATTTCCACACCCCCTGTGGAGCGAGACCTCAAGTCGTTAAGTGCAAAAAGTCGGCGACCCGTGATCAACGTTACACTTTCACTGGTAGAGCCCCGCAATGACATCATCTAATAAAGTTTCACACCTGAACATGATGGCCCCCCCGCCACAGTCAACAGAAGGGTTCGCATCCCATCAATTCGCATTCATTCTACTGTACTTTTACTAATCTTCTCACGATCCGATCACAGATCTCAAAGGTTTCTTTGTTCTCGATTGAAAATGTTGGAAGTCATGCACGGTGGAGAGCCAGATCTGTTGGATCAAGATGGACTCTGCCTTCTCTCCCTCGATGCCGGTGGAATGCGAGGGCTGTCATCGCTTTATATACTGAAAATTATCATGGACGCACTCAATCAAAATAAGAAAAAGGATGATTGCAAGAAGCCGTGTGAAGTTTTTGACTTGATCAGCGGCACGAGAATGATGGTTCAAAATCTGAGGACGAAACAGCTGGTGCAGGTGTTTACTGTTTACAGGAGGACAAAAGATACTCCTGGAAGCTGGGAAAGCACATGGAAGTCTTTGATGCAGAGTTGTTTGCCATTGAAAAAGCCTTCAAACTTGCAAGCTCCATTCCACACACTGGTACAATCTCTGACATTTGGGTGTTCTCTGACAGTCAAGCTGCCATTCAGAGACTTTGTGGTCAAAACTTGAATGCTGGTCTATATTACATTGAGTCCCTCAGAAAGATTGTGAAACGGCTGAAGACATTCAACATTCAGACACATCTTCATTGGGTTCCTGCACATTTGAATATCCATGGAAATGAAGAAGCTGACAAAGCTGCAAAGAGAGCCACTGAATTGAAGCAAACATACCCTGAGAAGTATGTTTCTCTCTCCTACAGCAAGAGAAGAATCAAGGAACAAACTTTGATTGAGTGGTGTGATGACCTTGTGGATAGAGCAAGTCAACAGAACCACTACTCCCAGTTTGAGACAAAGCCCAAATGGAAGGCTTCCCAGTTAAATATTCCCAAAGGCATTTGGTCAACAATCATGCAGTTAAAATTGGGGCATGGCTACTTTGGTTCCTACTTAGTGAGACTCCCTGACCATGCTTCAGACACTTGCAGAAAGTGCAGATGCAAGGAGACACCTAAGCATTTGCTCTTAGATTGTCAGGTTTGGCAAAAACAACGACAGAGGTGTCAACAAGAACTTGAGATTCCTCAACTTTCCTTGAAGTTTGTTTTTGAGACTGAGATGGGATTGAAGTGGTTGGTGTTGTTTCTGAAGGAGACCGAGGTTGCCACTAGGAAGTGGCTCCTGCATGTGAGATGAAGGATGTATTTGAATTGAGATATTCCTGGTACTTGTATTTCTGTGGAGGAAAGATTTGATATTGCCCTGACACTCTTTTGTATTTCTTTTGTTATTTTGTTTTCCGTTCTATGACTATAGCTTTAGTCATTCTTTTGTATTTTAGGTAAATCCTGCTGGTGAAGTCCAGCAGGTAGTCTTCATAATCTCAGACTGCACAAGACTATAATGAATAATAATAATAATAATAATAATCAGCGGCACGAGCACTGACGGGTAAGACAGCTCTTCATCATGAGGCACCAATATGATTGACATCCATAGACTCATTGCTATTATGCTTGGACAGCTTGAGATGGACGTGGATGAATGCATTGAAGCATATAGCAACCTCATAAACACCATCTTCGTCGAAAAACTGCGACGAATTCCAACGGATTGGAAGGGCCGTACTCGTGCCCTATTTAACTAGGGTACGCTTGAGAAAGCCATCAAAGACGTGATTGCGGGGAGAGGCATAGCCAAGACAGAGTTGCTTGATGATGGAACGGAGCGAGGCTGCCATACGTAAGAGTTCCCAGAATGTTCTGGGTTACAAAACCTAACTCAATTAGTTTCGTTTGTGCTATCGATCGTTATACAAAAAAGATCGTGCGTCTAAGGAGTTATAAGCTTCCGGGTCAGCCATCTATTTCTACGACAATATGCCAGGCTGCTCTCGCAACATCTGCTGCGACGACCCTCTTTGACCCAGTTTCAATCGATGATCGTTCCTTTGCCGATGGTGCCTTTGGGGCAAATAACCCAGTCAATGAAGTAGAAGGGGAGGCATCAAATATTTGGTGTTCTGACACCAGAAATCTGAAGCCTCAAGTCAAATGCTTCATTTCCATTAGAACTGGGAATCTGGGCATCAAGCCTTTCAAGAATGAACTCCTTGGATTCCACAGCAAGACGATGGTGGAGATTGCTACTGAAACAGAAAATACAGAAACAGACTTCGTTGCCAGGTGGCGAGAACACTATGTTAAGGGGCGCTATTTTCGATTCAATGTGAAGCAGGGACTCCAAGATGTTGGGTTGGATGAGTATAAGAAAAAAATCATCTACAGAGGGGTATCTCTCGCACCAGGATCGGGTATTCCGGGTAAAGAAATGTGTCAGACACCTGGAGTTGAAGCAAAGTGTGTATTGTGACAGTTTCTCTTAGGAAAAATATCTGATTATCGTTATAGAGATGGCAACAATCAACCTTGAACACATGATTGCTGTAAGGGCGAAAGAGCTCCATTTTTTGAGATTTTTGTAACAGTATTAGGAAAGTAATGAGAGGCTGTTCTTGGGACGTGACGCTGGTATGTTGCTATGAAGTCCTTAAACGATGGCAATCACTTCCTGATGATTGGAGCGATTTTGATAGCCACTAACTTGTTTGGAAGTAGCGATACGCCCTACGCGCCCCACCTGCCACTACATTCCACTTAAGCCAAACCGCCACTTTGTTGAACGTGAGGCAATCTTGAATTTGCTTAAACGGAAGCTCTTCCTCTAGAAAGAGAGCCGAATTGCTGCGGTATGGGGGCTGGGAGGTGTTGGCAAGACCCAAGTGGCTTTGCAGCTTGCATACTGGGTCAAGGAGCGCATTCCCAACTGTTCTATCTTCTGGCTGCCAGCAATAAGTGATGGAAGCTTCACACAGGCGTGTGCAGAAATCGCAAGAAAGCTTGCTATCCTCAAAGACTCCGAGGATGAAAATGCTAAGGAATCAGTGCGGCAGTACCTCAGCTCTGAGACCGCTGGATCGTGGTTTCTCATCCTGGACAATGCAGACGATCGGGAGATACTTTTTGGAAACACAGCCAACTGAGATGGGATAAGCGATTATCTTCCAAACAGTGACATTGGTGTGACTATATTCATCACGCGTTCCCGCGAGATGGTAGTTTCCATTGTGGGGAGTGAAGTGATTGAGTTACAAGAATTGGACCCTGAAGAGGCGAACAGCCTCTTGGAGAAATCACTGATTCATGAAAAATTGATTCACGAGAAAGTGACTGTGACAAAACTGCTGGATGAGCTCAACCACTTTCCCTTGGCAATCACTCAGGCAGTCGCCTATCTAAATACAACCAGAGTGTCCATTGGAACATATATTGAACTGCTGCATGGTACTGAGAAGGATGCGGTCGATCTCATGAGCGAGAACTTTCATGACAACACTCGCTACAAAGACTCCGAAAATGCCGTGGCGACCACATGGCTAGTATCCTTTCGCCAGATCCGCGAGGTTAACAGCATCGCTGCAAATCTACTTTCATTCATGTCTTGTATCGAACCAAAAGCGATTCTTTGGTCAATTTTACCTAAACTTGGTTCAACAGGGGAAATGGTGCGTGCAATTGGCACACTGGATGCATATATTTTCGTGAATAAGCGAGAAGATAACAAGATATTGGATATGCACAGCCTGGTGCATCTGGCAGCACGAATATGGCTTCGAAACAGCGGTGATGACTTGCGGGCAATAAGAGATGCACTACACCATCTTGCGACAATATTTCCATCAAACGATTACACAAATAGTGACTTGTGGAGAGGTAACCTGCCACATGCACTTAAGCTGCTGCAGGGGGATGAGGGTATCCATACAGAACACAGGTATGATTTATATTTTGCAACTGGGAAATGTCTAGAAGCAGATGGTTGGATACAAGAGGCAGTGAGATGTTTGGAAGAGTGTGGTCAATGGAGAAGGCATCACTTTGGCGAGAAGCACCCCTCCCGATTAGCATCCCAGCATGAGCTTGCTGGAGTAAATGAGGCTGATGTCCAGATCAAAAAGGCAGTAGAGCTGCTCGAGCATGTTGTTACAGTGGAGGAACGTACACTTTATGAAAAGCACCCCTCCCGATTAGGATTCCAGCACGAGCTTGCTGGAGTATACGAGGCTGATGGCCAGATCAAAAAGGAAGTAGAGCTGCTCGAGCATGTTGTTACAGTGGAGGAACGTACACTTTATGAAAAGCACCCCTCCCGATTAGGATTCCAGCACGAGCTTGCTGGAGTATACGAGGCTGAGTACCCTCGGGGTGCAGTTGATTCCCCCTTTCGGTTTAGCGTGCCCGTTCGGGTATGGCGCAGCGCCTAGGTCGAGTGGGAATATAAAAGGCTGCTTCGCGCCCGCTCTTCCAGACTAAACGCCCTTTCGTTCCTTCCAACCTTCCCCTCGTGCCATCTTCCATGCTACCTCAGCCGTGATTCCCGATTTTCATTCCCCCCCTTACGAATCGGCGCCCTTGCCCTGTCTCTCTGTCGCTCGCCATATGATGCCGTGCTGATCACGTCGACACTGTCTTTATAATGCTACAGGTGCTATCAATGGCATTTAAAAAGTGAGTGTAATTTGCTTCTATCTAGCATCTACTGCCTTTCTCGCGGGTGGCACGACTACAAAGCGAGGATTTCCCGCTAGCGGACAGTGGCATGCGCCGTCATCTCCCTGAGGACTACTCAATGCGTGGGCTGCTCTGGAGTCAACTCTACTACCCCCATGGTTTCCTCGAATACTCCTCTCTTGAGGACGACGATGAACGTTTAATGGAGCCTCCAAGCGTGGCGGCTCCTAGAACTGAAAGGTGTTTCTGGCTCGGTCACTGCCTTGTTTCTGTGAGTTAGAGACATGCTCTGATGTTTGACATAGTGCTGACTACGTGTGCTTCAGTTGGGTATTTGGATCATCTTCAACGAAGCGCAGGATAGGTTTGTCTTGACTGAATTTGCTCAGACTCTTGAGAGCTATGCTCAAGGTCCGGCGTTTTTAGATGAGGCGGCTGAATATCTCTACCAACGGAATACTACAGAACTATTACCAGGGCATGAGAAGCCCGAGGAGGACGTTACTGGGACTCTAGATGGCGATATCACCATGGTGACAGCAGCACCCACTCAGACAGCCCAGGGCCTTCCCAGTACTGATTGCAATGAAGAGTCGCCAGGTGTCCAAAGAAAGTTCGCAGTTTGGATGCACTGCGGAAAGCAGCATGCGAGTTCGGCTTGATTCCCATGCTGCTGAGATGTATTCGACAGCGTCATAGAGTCCCTTTCACGATGAGCACTAGCTTAGAACGGGATTTATGCAATCAGGCAGCGTACGCGTGGACCATGTTTCGGTCACCCGTGATATGGAAGGCGACTGGGGAGCTGTGGTTGTGGAGTGATTCTGAAAAATCAATTTTGAGTTGGCGAGACGAGAAAGGATACCGTATACAAAGAGAGCGACGGCGAGACAATTGCACTCAGAATTGTACTTATTTTACCCATCCACTGGCTTTACAGCATGTTAATAAGAATAGAGCATCTTTTTCAGCGAGTATTCTAAAATTCTGTGCAGCATTATGCCCCTAGTATGTGGTTCGTCACTGCTATTGCCTTGCAATTTGCTCAGAGCCACGGAATCATGCGTAAATAATATTGCCAATAATAGCGGTGAAATTCTTTCATTGTCACAAGTCACTGCTGCCCGCCTATGCGGGGAACCCAAAAAACTCTTCCAGTGATGCGACAGCAATTAAGTTCTTCTTCAGTCCATGCGTATACAGTCATGTTTCACGATGAGCCTGAGTGAGAGGCGGCCAGAAATCTCTCTGGACACAAAGTAGAGAACAAGACCCCTCCTTCAGGTGACGTCCCTCTACCTGCTGCCTATACTGTATGCTTTTTTTAATGGTGAAGAACATCCGACATCCAATGACGTAGTTGGAGCGTTGGCTCTCCCGCTGGCCAGGCATTCGTCTAGAGCAATTACAAAGGGCAATTAGCAGCTTTCAGATACACACTGATCAGGTTTAACGTAACGAACCCGGAAGAAAATGATACGTCTGCGCCACAGTGTGAGTCGCTCATTGTTTCGGGGTATCATTATATTCCGTAGCTTTGGCTCTTGTGTCGGCATTTCTTGGTTTTCCCAATACGTTCTGAGTCACACGAAGTTAGCCCATGGGCTATCTGCCAAACAAGGAACGTGAACTTACAATATGAAGTGTACATGCCGCATAGACCTTGAGAATACCGTGAAAATAGCCAAACAAAATGGAAATTGGTATCAAGGCAATATCGGACGGGTTTCGCCTGAAATATCCTAAGAATTTGATGACCTTGGTGAGAAACATCCAAAGAAAAAGCAAGCGCAATGACCATTGATGCGCGACAGGGTCGTTCTCTGTTGCCCCGTGGCAGAGCCATATTAATGTGGACTCAACAAGGAATGCCGGCGGCGAAAGGGTTGTTAGAAAAACAGCATAGGTGCTGCACTTTCTCTCCCTCACCTAGATTTTGCGCCAGGGCTGTCGAGACTGTGTTTCTGGAGTGATTGCGTATCGTTCTCGTAATCAGACCGTCAATTACTACAGCATACACATTGTCGTTCCAGCCACTTCATGGTAAGGGGGAACTTGGAATGCCGAGATAGTCTGCAAAGCAATTCTTTGTTTATAGAACATAAGAATGGGACGTCTTCTGTGTTTCGTGCTTGCAAGAGCGATAAAGGCGGAGGTTCCGACTTTGCAGGAAAGCGTTGACGAAGTAGCTAAGCACGTTCGGTGTTATGTTGAGATTGGCCGCAGATAGTTATGATTTGTGGGTCATTGAACTGGGAAGTCCAGGCTATCTAATTGCCTTGTCTCTGGAAATCTCGGAGTCAGAGTGAGTCTGCTTGACCTTTCGCTATTCCCAGTTCTGACAAGTTATAGATACACACACAGAAACTTCCGCAAATACAGACCTGAGGCAGCAAGCAGATTCCGTAAACTTGGGATTGACGAAATCGTAACACGCTGGATGCTTATAGCATTGGCAGAAGTATTTCCAGTAACATGGATTGCAGATTATACTATCGTTCTCTAGGCAAGCGTCAGGGGTTCGGGCCTGTCCGGGTTCTAGTCATGCCAAATTCGAGAGCCTAAATTTGATGATGTGTGCCATCAGCTAGTTATGCCCTACGGGATGGGGGCTCAGCAGATAAGAGATTGGGCGGCTCAGCCAGAAGGTTTCCTACCGGCTGACGGTACTCTGCATAGGTCACAATGATGTGTCCATACCTGTCAGATCATCCGGCAGCAGTCAGCCCTCTCTGAACTTACCATGACCGGCAGTTTCCGAAGCGACGGCGGCAGATCGTGAGGTTTGAGGGCTTCCCTGAGATGCTTTTGAAAATAAATAGTGGCCACATCGCCGCACATGTCAGTCGAGTTTTCTCAATGCCGAATCCTTTCTTGCGATTGCATATCTACAATTCTTCCTTTACAGCAAAAGACTCTAATCTGCTTTTTGGCTCTCGTTTTCCACCCCAAAGAAACGTCCGAGCAGCAAGTCCAACTTCTTAAAGTACCATAAGAACCTCCTACCCCTCGGCGCTTATCTTAACGGTTCGATCCAGCCTTGAGATTTGCGAGTCTGCGGTTATTGTACGGTATCCTTCCCTGTAAAAACCACAAGAATGTCTCGAAGCCAGCAATGCTCAAAGTTTTCTCGTGGGAAACGAGAGAGACCTCTGCCTCGATGCTCAGCACTAACACGCTCCGACGACGAATGCCAAAACCGAGCAACTATCTTACCGGCGCAGCAAGGGCTCCCAGTCTGCTGGGCTTACAGAAAGCTTGAATCCACGGTTGTTCTTTGCCAGGCGGTGGTTGGGGACAATGACAGGTGTCTCAGAAGAATCCCCTGGTCCGTGAAACACCTTTGTTTCGAGCATAAGGACGTTCCCTTACCATTCTACTTACTGCGTCTACCGACTGAGCTTCATCAGCATATTTTCGCATATATCTCTGATGGATACTAGGGCCGCTACACCGAATATCACATTTATCACAATTTCCTGAAAAGGGTGCGCCTGAATCGCCGAATATTCCAAGAAGCAACTTGGGTTCTCTATCGAAATCTCGAATGCCAAATCGACTTCGGCGAGAAATTTTTATACATCATTGGAAGAAAATGCCTCTCGGCTCGGCCTGGCTCCTGGCAGAAGTTTCGAAACTTTGCCTTCACGTTCATTCCTCGAGAAGATGGAGCGACGCTCGAACATGTCAAGTCTGTTGTGGGACTACTTCATGACTCCGATATCATCAAGTCTCATATCCGGGTGAAGGCAGGCTCGACTCAGTGTGGTCGCCTTTCTGTGTTTCCCCAAATTGTCCTCAGCCAACCCCCATACTTTGATGCTTTCCGGCATCTAGGGAGAGTTAGAGAGGCCCATCTCACGATATATCCTGAACCGTATACCTGGTTGAAGAGGGTCGAAAGGTCTACGAAAACTCGCGTCAGAAGAGCTAACCGTGAGCGTCGCATCTACCTGGAGGCTAGTTTATGAAGAATGTGTTGCATGGTGGGAGCATGGGGACTCCAAGGAAATGCCACTTGCAGGGCCCACCAAATTTATATACCAGCAACCCCCGCCCGTGTTTCCAGATTTTTAAATTTTGGATTATGTCCCCCAGCCATTTGTCCCCTCTCTTTCCGCTGTGCTCGACTCTAACCAACATTTCGCTGTTTCATTTCAAGGAGAAGTCTGCCTTGTTCCCTCTTTGCTCATGATGGACGGAGGATCGAAATGCCGCCATGGGCTCGGTGAAAACTTTCAGCAATTGGGTCGTGAGTTTAAAGTGGATTCGATCGTCGACAGAGGCAGCTAATGCGGTGCTTTGAGCTCAACGATATATGCGGGCACGTTGTCGCCGGCACCCTTGTTATATACGCAGAACTCATCCGCCAGGGGGCGGGATGACCGCGGTGTTGTAACGGGCGTGGTATCAGATCGGCCGAGCAGACCAACTACGTTACTGTAGGATACTGAAGAAATTATAAAAGAATGTTTGTTCGAAGCTTGCTTTCTGTGGGGCGCAGTTTTTGAAGTTTAGGGAATAAAAAGGGAACTATTACACATACTGCGCTGGGTACTGCGCCCTTCTAGATTAGGCTTACTGCTGGTCAAATCCACTAGCTTCCAATGTAAGTTGCGATGTCTTTGTAAGTTCCAGCGTACCATTCCTTCAGCATACCTGTCGTTGGGTTAGTCCTGTAGATGTTGTGACTTTCCCCAGCCACGACGGGCGCACTTCCAGGAGGCTTCATTGCAATAAAGATCTGTCCATTGAAAATACAGAGCCACTAGATCATGGCCATCCATATAGCTGCTTTGCCATGGCCTTATTCATATAGAACAAACAAAGGCACACTACATGAGCAAAAAAGCGTTTGATATTTGCTTCCATACTCAAGAACAAAAATTAAGTCATCGAACGAACGTAGGAAAGAGCAAACCGTGGAGCCGGCATTGTCGGGATGTAAGATAGTATTCAAGGGATCCATAATTTAAAAAACAGCAGCCCAGCTCTACTAGAACTCTACATTCTTGAAAATGAAAAGTCACGAAGGCGGATGAGATGAGCACGTTGAGAAGCAAATTGCCCCAGCGCTTTTGAGTCCTTATACCAGAGAGCAGCCATGTTTAGAATGAGCTGACGTTGATCGTTCTCGTCTGGTCCTCCCATGGACAATGCGGAAATGCTTTCCTTGAGGTCAATGGTGGTGGGAGGAAATTGTGCGATAATCTATCAGGTAGAAGGTCTTAGGCAGAATTTGTCCTGTACTGGTCCATGGATGTGAAGTTCCGCGCCGAAAGGTTCGTGAGAACATCCCGAAAGGCATCTTCGTTGTGCTGTTTCTAATAGAGCTGTGCACGGGTTAAGTGCTTTCTCTTGGTGCAGATCATCATTAGAGAGCTTGGGAATTGGGCTGACCGAAACCCAAGAGTGCGATATAACCATAGGTAAACCCATTCATTGAAGAGTCATTCCAAGCTCGGTTATTATACTTCCCAACTCAGCGCTTTTTAAATGCGCTCTTTCAACCAGCGGAAAACTTGGCGGGATATGCTAGACATTCTCAATGAGCTCGACCTCATTGGCTGTCTCTACGCTATCCAGGTGAAAGATGAAGGTGCGACAGCAGAGTACTGAAGGCGAGCCGAAATTGCCTTGTGTCTAGTGGACGATGGAAATTGGCAACAGGCAATTCTCTACGGTATGAACATGCTCCAAACTCAGGAAGAGTGTTTTGAAAGAGGCGAGATTGGTAGGTTATATCTGTCCCTTTGAACTCTTTGCTGCTGAACCTGCATATTTGGGAGTGCCTATTGCAATGTCCATTTCCCGGAAACTTGGAATCATTGCTATTCTCAATTTTTGACCCCCAAGTCAACACAGTGGCATAGACTCTCCACCATCGAAAAGGTCGTGTGTGAATGGAGACTGTTTGATGGGAACGGGACACCTCGAGCCGGAAGCTTGGATCCTACGGAGTTCAAGTACGAGGACAGAAATCCGGTGGGCGAGGAATTGACAAGGATGGAAATAATCACCGCTAGAGCTGCTGTGAATGCTATTCAACATACTGAAATTGCTTTGGCAGATGTCGACAATGGATATTCGGTCTTCTATGGTTCTGTCTTTTTGTTGAAAAGCAAGCTCATTGCAAAGGGCCAGCACTTGCTGTATGTGTATTAAATGAAGATAGCGGCATCTTTCAATGGTCTAACCAGCATAAACATAATTCCGTGTTAGTTAGATCCGTCTCCGAAACGAATGACTCAGCATTCAGTACATGGACCGTGCCTCCGAATTCACGTTGGCCAGCTGAGCTCAACCTCGAATTTACATCAATCGTTTTCGCCCGTGCAGTGATGGAAGCAAAGAAACTAGTTCCAGGGTGGATAGAGTCGGACTTTGAGAAGGGTTTGCTTTCGGGAACGAATGGATTCTTCAGGAACTGCTATGCAAAAGAACTAGGCGCGGTAGATGATGAACCCGACGATTTGAAGCTCGCAAGTATCTTCATTACAAGAGTGGGAAGGTCGAAATTTGCGTTTGATTTGTTTTAACTTCATTTGGTACTTGTGCCTTACCTCAGCTAGCTCATCCGCTCCTACAATTCTCCGTAGCTCTAATTCATCCTGGTATAGTACGCTGACCTAATCGGAAATTACACTTTGCAATCCTTGCTTCAGCGGGCTTAAGCCACCCCTGAGGCATCGCTAACCCTAAAGAGTCTAGTCAGAATGACTAAGCTCCGCGCAGGAGGGCTTGAGGAAAAGGCTTGGTGGTTTTGGTGTGCCGCTGCACACCGTTTTGCAAAATTACATAGCAGCACCAGCCAAATCTCAGAATACTCACTGCTCACATTCAAAAAGCCATCACAAAAATTCGTTCCCAACATATTTTTAATTCCAAGCTACCTGCTATCCACGTTAAATTGCCTGCTCTATCATGCTAGATAGAAAATAAAATCTCAAAAACATTGGTTGTGGTTAAACAAAGGCCCTTTCTCTAGCCCTCTTTTGGGCCTCAGAACAGCTTTCTAAGAGCAGCTGGAATTAGCCCCTATGCTCCTTTGCATGCCACCAAAGTTCCCCAGATCATAGACATGATGCACACCAAAATTGCTTGTTTTTCTTCTTGTTCACCCACTCCTCTACATCGACCGCATCATGTTAAACAGCTGTTATGTATATGCTCTCATATTGTCAACAGCCCCTGGGCCAAGGAAGTCTCGTTCAAATTCGTCGGCACAGGCCAGAGCCGTTTCGATGTGCTGGAGGGTGGCTGTTTCCCTTTTGGCCAAAGTAAATGCCACTCGAGCGAAATTTTTGATCTAGGTTTCCATAGTCAGTCATGAAGACTGAGATAATGCAGACATTGGCAACTCACCTGGCGTCCATTGGAGCTTTTCCCCAGCAACGTCTCAAGCTCATTTCTCGAGATGTTTGCACCTGCATTCTTCAATTGTTGTCTCCACACCCGGGGTTTTGCTTCCTTACTCAGCGACTTATATTTGATACCCACATGGATCCAGCTCTGCATTGCTGGATCCAGAGTGATGTACCAGTTGTTCGTAAGAAACATGATCCCCTCGAAGTACTCGAGCCAACGGAGAAATATGGAGACAAGAGCGTTTTGGTGCAGACCATTGATGCTACGCTCACTCAAGAAGACATCAGCCTCATCCAGGGGCAATATTGCATCCCAGCGATGGACGAGGTCGAGAACACGAGACAGATGGTCCTCGAGATTTTCCACTGTGGTTCCAAAATCGCCAGTGCAGGCCTGCTGTTGTTAGAATGAGACCGCATATCAGGACCAGAAAAAACAAACCATGAAGAGGGGCCGTCTTAAGAAATCCGCGGTGCTCTCTGCAGTCAATGTTTTCCCAACACCAGGAGGCCCACTAAAAGGCGGAAGGTCAAAGTTATTTGCCGCAATCTAGCAAGATTATATAGGTATAAATATCCTGCAACTTACTAAAGCAAGAATATGAGGCCTCTCCCTTTGCCGACAACAATGTCATCAAATGACGATTTCTTAGAGCGCGGCTTGTGACCCTCAACCATCGTCTGAATCATGTTTTTCTTTTCCCTAGGGATCTCCAAGTGGTCGAATGCCGATAGCTGGTCCCAGTCGATTAAACAGATACCGGAAACCGCGAATTCCGCTGTTCTCGTCATCAGCACAGATGAGACATTAGAAGAAACATTCATGCTAACCCCATGCCCGTTTGCTGAAACTGAAGCTCAAAACTATGGGGCTACGGAGGATGTACTCCTGAACCGCCATGTTCTTAGAATCGAAGTTTCGAGACTTCACTGTTCTCTGATTCTTCTCCTTTTCATATCCGTTGTCGGAAAACCAGAAATCATCATCTGTTTCCTCTTCCTTAATACGTGAAATTCTATAGTTCAGGTTCTTCTACTTGAAGGCTGAGGGATTAACCATCATACGGCCCGTCACCTGGAATTTAAATGGGCCTTTCTTCGTCTTGTAACGCGAAAGTCCGTTGAATTCACGGTAGGTGATGCCCATAAGGCCAACGAACTTGCGGCCACGCTCGACGAGTTCATGCTCAATTTTTGATTTGCTGTTGTAGTACTCTAGCGGAAACACAGGGAGGTCGGATATCTTTTTGGCAGATCGAAATTTCAGAATCTGAAGTATTGATGTCGTCTCGCCGAATGCTCTTCCATTGTAATCCAACGACCAACATTCAATTTCGAAGTAGACTCCCTAGGACGTCCTTATAACCTCACCGGAATTGTACACGAAACACCGTGGCTGCTCTGAATTTGGATCGACCATAAAGATCAGCTTGTTCGGCTTAAACAGGGCCCGGAGAAGTTCAAAAGTGATCTCTTGATGGTCCACAAGAGGAAACAGTCGATCCTTCAATGGAGCGAAGTGCTTGCTCAGAAACCCAGGAAGCAGGTGCAAATGTTTATGTGCAACCGATTGAGGATCAAGGTTCTTGTAGGACTCCTCAAGCTCTGGCAGAAACCGGAAGAGCACGTTTGGCGATACCTGGTAATGTCAGATCGCAATTGCAGCTGAAGAGAAGAGATGGGTATCTTACAGATGGTTTGTTTTCCCGTAGGCTGACATCATTCACATTCGACAACACACATCGAAGGTTGTTGAACAGATCGGGTGACTTGAAGTCAAGGTAGGTCTTGATATCCCTAGTGTCTTGGTCTTGACAGGATCAGAGCCTCTTCTTTAGCCAATCTCCCTACCGCATACCGTGTCTGCGTCGATTCACAAAAAGATAGTCTTCGTATTTATCGCCTGAATCTGAGGGAGACTCAAGGTCTTCCACGAACTCGTAACAGTGTTTCTTTTTATTCCAATTTAAAAGTCGACAGTCAGTGCGGCCTTCGTTGAGAGTGCTGTCCAACTTACATTTCATTCACCGTCTTGTACTCAGCCACTGACCCTTGGACCTTTTGCTTTTCTGGCTCGTTGTGTTTCGGTTCTGTCTCCGTGCCGGGGATCGAACCACAAGATCTAAAGATGTCAGGGGCTCGTTGGTTCGAAGTATCATTATTCCATAGCCTTGGCTCTTTTGTCAGCATTTCTCGGTTTCCCCAAGACGTCTGAATCACAAGAAGTTAGCCTATGGGTGTCATTTGCCAAATATAGGGGTTCGGTTTTAGGCTCATCGTGACTATGTAGGAACAGAAGCAATCGAAAAGTAGTTGCGAAGAAAAAGGTAGGTTCTATCTCTATAGTTCTAGCAATACAGGATTGTCACTGAATTTCGGAAAGGAGTTCGGAGTTCAGTTTGATTTTGTGTTCCTGAGGTCAATCACGTGATCAAGCGCTAAGCCCGTTTTAGGAGCTAGGGCAAGGCAAGAGTGTAAGGCATCGCAGTGCCTCGCGAAGCAGTGCGGATCCTTACACCAAGTGAGAAACGTGGAGCTTACAACATAAGTGTACATGCCGCATATACCTTGAGAATACCGTGAAAATAGCCAAACAAAACGGAAATTGGTATCAAGGCAATATCGGATGGGTTTCGCCTGAAATATCCTAAAAATTTGATGACCTTGGTGAGACACATCCAAAAAAAGGGCAACCGCAATGACCATCGATGCGCGAAAGCGTCGTTCTCTATTGCCGTGTGGCAGAGCCATAATAATGCAGATTCAACAAAAAATGCCGGCGGCAAGAGGGTTGTTAAGAAAACGGCATAGGTGCTGTAGGGGTGTCTCCTGTTAAGGCCGGTTAGTTTGTGAGTGGCTGTATCTCATTCAAAATTGACCTCCAGATAAACCGCTCGCAGAACAAGCTGCGCAGGTTGCTTTTCCAATTGCTTCGAGACCAGCGGAGACATTGTTTCAGATACCCGCAATTATCCTCAAGCGTTGTCAAAACCAATGCATCTGGATGATATTGGAGATACATGCTCCAGCCGTGCGAAACCAGCCAACGTGTGATGAAATTATCGTCATCAGGTTGGAGTTGTTTGCCTTGCCAAGTTTCGGTCCCAAAGGCCTCAAGGAGTTCGCGATCCTGCAGAATTTCAGAGCGATATGCGGCAGTTCGCCCGGACATGCACGGCGTCCCTCCATCCATATATGTTGTTGCAGCACAGTCAAAGTTTCTTCGCTCATGATACAATGCCCCGAGGAAACGCCAGACGCGCTGGCGCAGGTTGTGCACCAAACAATGCTGAAGGCCTTGGCATGTGCCAACGCCGCCCATGTGCTTGTTCTTGAACGGTGCAAGTACCCATTGAAGAAGATGCAGGGGCCAGATAACATCATCATCTGCGAGCACAGTGATATAAGTTGCAACAAGGGGAATTGCTGCCATCAACTGCCTTCTTTTGCCACGTTTTTGCACTGTGACTACCATAACCTAAGAGGATCCGACGATCCCAATCGCCGCTTCGGCAACATTTCGCTCGTTCTCAACAGTTACCAAAATGACTTTCCCTGAACTATTCTTGAGAATTTACTCGAGGTTCGTTGCCAGCCTTTCCTCGTCGATGTTGAAGCAGGGGATGACCACCGTTACGTCTGCAGGCCCGAGCGAGCCATGGGCAGGAATCGGTTTGAGCCGGTGATATGCACACAGGTTATTAATAAGCCGGACGTATCGATAGCAGCTTGAAATTGAATGTTAGTTAGGGTTGACAGTTTTGTCTGGTGTGGATTATTATTATTATTATTTATTATTATTATTCATTATTTTTCGTAGGTTCTTATGCAGTCGTGGACTATGAAGAGCCACACTCGTTTTTTATCTGATTAAGTACAGGTATGTGTTATCCTTGATATGTGGGGTCCCGCCACTCCATTCCGTTTAAGTCTCAAACTGTAGCATGCCCAGGGGAGGCCAAGGCCCCTTATTTAGCTTTTCACCAAATTCTCCTATAGGAACATGCCCCCTAGGGAAATCCTCCCAAAACCTAGGGTGTAGCTGGACATATCTCAACATGACAAGTACCAACAGAAATTCAAAATAGGGTATACAAGACTGACACGCCCAGTCATTGGCTCGATTTATATATATAAAGAACTTGTCACTGGTCACGCCGCCAGTCCCTACTTTCCCCACCCTGAGTGTTTCCTAGCACCCAGCAACCAATACCATCTCAAATAAGTTGAGTACCTATTTTCTCCCAGAAAAGGAGGCTTTTCTGTTGGTAAAATACCGGTAGGGATAGTGGGATTCAAACCCACGACCTTCTTTTCCAGGTGGTTGTCCCCCAACAACTGACCTTACCAGAAGGATTCCTGCGGGCGCTTACCAACTACGCCACGCACTCTCCTCGTCTGGTGTGGACTGAAGCTTACAAAATTGACTAAAAAGCCAAAAAGCGAAAGGACAACATCCTGACGTTGAAAGATATGTATAGAGGAAGGGCGCTTTGTGACGGTTGGACTAGGGGGAAGGCTCCTATATATTGTTTCACATTCCTGCTCACAGTCCTGGGAATGAGTCCCCGGCAAGTGAACTCCAATGCCGGACTGGATCTAACCCAATCGTGGTGTCTATCTAGTTGTACCGGGAAAGGGATCTGGGCATGGTAATAATTTCATGAATACATGGAAAAATACCGACAGGATCAACACGCAGCCCATTTCTAGGCAACTTGGGAACGGCTCGGGGCTTTAAGCCTGCAAGAGAGTTCCACGAAAGATATGCTAACACACGCTAAGTAAAAGCGTCTTGGAAAACAAGTTGCTATGTGCACAATATCTATATTGATCACAAATGCGAGATATTCAAGGCAGATAGATTTTAATCAGTTTCTGGCTCGAGACTGTGGTCTGCCTCCTGCGTGAGTTTCCGCTTTTTATCTCCATTGAAATCGCCGAGGTCGTCACAACTGGGTCTTTTACTGAGGCTGAACTGAGTTTGCAACATATCGCAGCCACGGGGACGCTCTAGATCATCTTTTACTGTGGTTGACGGACTTTTTTTTGGTTGTAAAAAGAGGATAAGGCGATCAAACTCGGCTTCCGCTCTTTTGGAGGTAACCTCCGTGCCCTTATACAGTGGCGACATGTTGAGACGAGCAGCGAGGTTTGCAAAGTCTACTCGACAATCGAAGTCTTCCAGCGGAGCGATGGCAAAGACTCTAACACAGGCACAGAGTATCATGATATTTGCGGAAACACTGAACTTATCACTCTTTGATGGAGACGTCGGTTTGCTTGGCATTTCGCCCGCCATTGCTCTCAGCCCTGCCATCAAGGCCTTGTGTTGGTCTTTCAACCGTTCTGCCGTTAGCTCGACCCTCTAAAGTGGCCAAAGTCCTCGAGCGATTGGGCGAGACCCTCATAGTCATCACCAGCAAGATGATTGATTTTCTCCAGTTTGTTTTCCCACTCGGCCTCCGTCCAGGAAACAACGCCTACTTCCTCAAACCTACAAGTAGCTGGAGGGTCGGATTGAAGAAGGGCTATGATCAGATAAAGCAAGCTCTGAGGGACAGTAAGCCATTCAGCTTGCAGAAAACGTGAGCACAGAACTACAGTATGTGAAGTGGTAATGCTTATCTGGGAATGCCTTACCCTAAGACACGCGGCGTCTTCCTCGAGCTCCGCCAGCTCTTTCTTGTATCGGTCTTCGACATCCCTTAACTGCACCAGAAAGGACTTCTCATGGAGATTCGATTGGCATGGTTGTGAAATTATCTCGATCCGGCCGAGACAATCTGCAAGAGCATGTTGGCGGGTATCAAGTGCTTGTTTCCAGTGCGTGGGGTAGCCACCGACTTCGGTTGCAATGTGGTCTTTGATTTGATAGAGGTGCGATTTCAAGGAACTTAGGTCTTCTGATTCGGTTTCGTTAGGTCGTTCAATCGCCCTGCAACGTACTTCATTCAACTTCTTCGCAAATGCCAACAATTCACTCTTGACAAACGTAAGATAATCTGTTACCACTGCACCACGATTTTCGCAGAGGGCTTCGAATTTCTCGTTCAAACTTGCACTGTTTATAATCTCCCGGTACGCCAATTCAGCACCTGGGGCAACTCTTTGAGCGACAGCCGCAGAATTGAGCAAGTTTTTTTTATCGCAAGAGAATTCTAAAGATATATTCTGCGCTCCGGGAACATAGCGCTTGGTGGCGATGAACCAACCGTCGCTTGTATAAAAACTGTGAACGGTCTCTGCAGCATCTACCTCAAGTGGAGGGTCCGTAGTCACGCTGCCAGGAATGTAGTAGATCTGGATTGGAGTCGCTATTTCAGTACCAGCTAATTCGTTCTTGAGGGATAAGCTTGGCGGGCTGGTTCTCGTCCACCCCGGATCTTGTCCACCCGCCAAAATGGAAATATCGCCGCGACCACGTAGGATAAAGTAGCATAACCCGACCAATTTTACCAAGCGCGCCATTCTATTATACATGCTTTGAGGCCTGCTTCTAATATAGCGGCTGCTGCTTTTTTAGTTCCAACATCTGGATGCCCATGCTGATTCTGGCGGTCTAAGGCCTCTGCCTGCTCCTGAGCCCGCTTGAGAGGAAGCAAGCACTTTTGGGGGGTCAAAGGGCACAAGACCAGCTGCTTTCCACCCGCTTCGGATGTTCCTAGAGACTAAGGCCTCCTGCCGAGCCTTTTCATAAGTTACAACAAAGCGGTGCTTCTTCACAGGCGCAGCATCATCCAGAAAACTGAACTCAGCAATCTGCGAACGGTAATGTGCTTTCATGGACGAGAAAACAGTGAGATCCAAAGGCTGAAGCACATGCGACGAATGGGGAGGCAAGAATATTGCGTGCACATCATTCTGCTTGCAAATCCAAAGGAACTCAGTAGATACATGGCTACCATGTCCGTCCAGAAGGAGAATCCTGTGTCCCCCAGCTTGAGGCTTCGTTTCCACCAAGAAAATATCTTTCAACCATCTGATTCCGATGTCATTCGAGGTCCAGCCGTTGTCAGACGCAGTATAATGCCACTCCGGTATCTGGTTATGCTGAAACCAAGACGATTGAATGTATTTTCCCTGAAAAACGACCAGAGGTTTGGTGTAATGTCCGGCCGCTGATACAGTCTCCAATATTGTAACCCATTCACGGCCTCCAGGTGCTTTCACTAAGGGCCGCTTCTGCTCAGCTTCAGCGAGTACTCTGGTGTTCTTACAGACCCCTAGAGCAATGTCATGCTCGTCTATGTTCCACGTATCGTCGACGCGTACGCTGTACCGGGTTTGGACACTCTCAAAAAGGTTTAAGAACCCTTCAATTGTTTCTGGCTGTGTACCCTCTATCCGCTGGGCCTCTATTCGCTTCCCAATAACCGACTTTATCTTGGGGTTTCGTTTAATGAACTTCCTGACCCATTCTTTGCCCAGGGATTTGTAGTCGTGATTCGCATGTAGGATTTGGGTTGTCATTTCTCGAACACGCGCGTGGGACGGAGGATTTCCTTCATGGTCTAGCTCTATTATCCAATTGGCAAGGTAGCCTTCTTGTTCAGGACTCAGGAGCTGCAAATGCTGATGAGCGACGCGTGTATTTCTGCATCCGGCACGGCGGCTGCGTAGGGTGCTCCGAGGGATACCATAGTGGATGGCTGCGGCTCGCTCTGATTTAATTTCACCAGACTCAATAGCTTGGGTAGCAAGGGATATGGCATGGTCATTACAGGACCCCATTCTCATTTTTGGTTGTTGAATCTCATGTGTTTTGATGGCTACGCGTGTCTACACAAGTGGACGAGATCCGGGGTGGACGAGAACCAGCCCGCCAAGCTTAAAGCCTTGGAATGCGAGGTCATTCGCTACTGGCCCGCTGTTTTCAATGTCGATAAGTTGGTAGTTTTCAAAAAAAACACCTTGATCACTGTCAGCGTATCATGAACCGAAGCAAAGGCCATGGGCATGCATACCTTGAACTTCAGATTGGAAGGATTGAGAATATGATTTGAACAATCCCAATCAGATGAGATGATTACTTCTATAATATATGCCTAACCGGCAGTGAAGTCCAGAGAAGATCAGACTCATTGAGGCGATGGTTTCCTTGGAGTATTGAATCTGCATACAAGCTTTCTACAGTTCGGGAAGTTTTGTTTTCTCGGTCGTATCCTGATTCACATCAAACTAAGAACCAGAGCTTTATTGTACTGGATGTGAACCACAGCCGCGCTTTTGGGAGGATATCTTGGAGGGTTCTCAAGGCAAAAACTGACTTTCTCTGAACCGTTTGCTGTCAGGCCAACCCTATAATCTTGGCGCGGAGCACGGCGCTTAAAGCTCTGACCAATACAAATGCAGCACTCTGCCGCGACAAACAATAATCCAGAATGGTCGTTAGACCTTAAACCACGTGCCAGATAGTGGGAGGGCAGGTCGCGAGGTCTATGAGACATGGTCGTGTCGTCCACTTTAAACGGGGAGTCACAGTATATCCTCCAAGAGACGAAAATAACACCCCAGTAAACAGGGTCCCTTGGCCCCTAACTCGCGCGTTCCAGCTGACAATGGTCGTTCGGAGCGGGCTTTTTTTCGCTTGCAGTCGCCTGTGACGCCAGTCTCAACTTAACCAGCACGTTCCAATTCATATGCTAGATGGGGAACCTAGTTACCGCAATCATCATTCTTTGTTTTCCTTGAAAATGCGTTAGACTCAAGAACAGAAACGAGAAGCTACCATGTCTTTACTCAGCTACAACATTAGGCGTACATCTTATCTCAGTTGTCTGATATATAATGCATCATGCCTTCACAATATAACGAATATGCCCGCACCGATACACAGTCTCCGTATAGTTGCACATCCTCTTCGCCCTCAGTAAAATGATAAAAAAATCCTTGCTCTTGAGGAGATAATATAAACAGCGTTGCATTGAATGAGGAGATTGCCGCCTTTATTATATTGTTTGGCTAGATCGTAGTTACCACGGAGTAGAAATAACCTAACGATAAACTATCGGATTGAGATGTAATTTCTCCCCTGGCAGGTATGCTCCCCTAGCGCATCACGCTGCAGCATATTTTCATTTTGAGCCAGCAGGCCGTAGCTCCACTATGCTTAGCTCCGGTGGTAAATCAACAACAGAGTTCCAGGAAGCATAGAGTACCTTTGCCATTGACATCGCGCTAATCGGATGATCTGATGGATCAAATACGAACTGCATGATAGCAAACAGAATACCTGCAACTGCCATAATCAAGCAAAATCCGCGGTCTCTCTTGATCGACTCCCTCAAGGCTATCCAGAATGATGATTCCTGCAATGGTCTCCGCGGTGATAACCGGCGTAAAACCCACTGTGACATCATGAGGAACACAACTGAATCAAAGGCTTGCAGCAGTAATATTACTGGAAACATTTTCAAGTAGAAAAAGGGAGTCGTGGCGAGGCATAACTTGAGGAGGCTGATGAGCCAGATAGAGAAACGACAGAAATAACGAGCTTTTGTTGGGACTCCACTGCTGATCTGTTCTCAGCGGGATGCCTGTAAAGGGGTCAGTTTCGCCTTGGAAACCACAGGTGTACCAACCTCATATTGAGGGTGAAATAGGCTTGAGAGGCCCAGTAGTAGGAAGCGGAACGATGTTTCAACTAAGGTTCAACTCAAACATCAACTCTCAATCACATCACAGGAGTGCAGTCAACTTACCATTTGGAATGAAGTTCAACGCACTGTACGCGCACAGCATAATAACCTGTATCGCCGCGGTGAGCACGAGTGCCCAGTTGTCGCGCCGGTGCTGAGTGTCTTGCAGTAATGAGATTGTAACCAGCAAGGCAAAGCACTCATTGAACAGTGCCTCGGTGGGTATGTCTTTGGTCATTATAAAAGCACGATGTTACGCAGCTGTAGAAAGGCATTCAGTTCCTTGCGCTGGAATAGAATTGAAATAATGACTGATCATGAGGTGAGGCTCATCAGGTCAAGATAGCCAGAGGGTGGTTAAGTCCTTTTATTGTGAGACTCATTCAGCCATTGCAAAACGGGACGATGAGCAGCATGGCCAGAGAAATCAATGGGTTTCTGCACAAACGAAAGTGGGTGCCATCGGAACAGGAACCCAGTGTATGGCATACTTCATTGTCAGTCATCAAAATAAGCCACAACCAAGGTTCACGCATACCAAATTCACGCCGAAAAGATGTTCGTGTCACTCCCAGCAGACAAGCGAACATGTCCAGATGCCAAGACGGAAGTGAATGTGCTTAAATTAGGGTTGCGCGAATCGGACCCATCACTGCACCGAACTACGAGGGCATTGTGCGATTGCGCTATCTCTAAACCCGAGAGCAAGGGCGGTCTTATCGGGATATGTTGAAGTGACTAACGGTGGCCTCAAGATGCAGTCCGCAGATTGGTAAGTTTTTGCACAAATCTTATATTGGACAATGAAATGCGCATGCGCAGTTCCTGTCAGAATATGGTTTAGCGTGGTCTGTTTGGGCGGTAGAGCTAAACCAAACTCTGACGGAAAATCCCACAATGTCACGAGGTTCATTGCTAGTGCAATATGACGCTAGACTCTTCTTCTATCTGACGTGTCGGAATTTCAATAGTTTAGCTCCGTGTTATCAATGTGGCACAACTTGCGATATTTGGAAGCCATCTACGAGGGAACCAGTTTTTTTTTAATTATTAACATGTAATTTTTCATCTACTCTACTACTACCCAGTAGCTAATCTAATAATTTTCGTTTGTTGTTGAGATATCGTGGTTTTTTGCTGGCCTCGCCGGGAGGGATCTTAAGTTGTTGGGTGCAAAAAGTTGGAGACCTGTGATCTACTTTAATTCCGCTACCCATACACGTGACCAGTCCACGCCTTTATGCTGTTGTAGCTTGGCGAACAATATTCCGTACAGAGTAATTACGAGCTTTTGGGCTGCCCGCCCACGCGGGCAGCAATATCTAGCGCTACTGGCAGTATTCTCTGCTCCTGTTGCTACTGTGATGAGTATTACTGAGAGTCTCCTGTTGATCCTCACGATTGAGTAGGCGGGTAGGCAACGGTGTCAGCCATACTGTTCAGTCGTTCTAATGCCTTTGGCATTAGTTTATATTCTCTTTTAGCCTAGTAGTTAAGAACTCGCTTCCCTGGTTATTTTCTTTCTATTTCCATGTTGATCTCATTTTATCTTTGTCATTTTCATAGCCATAGGCAATTCCCCACGTTTGTGTGACACAGTGAAACGCCTTTTCACTTCGACTCTCGAAATCAGATACAATGATGAGGCACACCGATTTATTTTGTTCTGGATGGCCGGGCGGCCTTTTGCCGAACAAACCCCTCATGTTTTCACAGAAATAGAGTCGCGGAAGAACTTTTCCTGGTACAGAGGCAGGGATGGTTCCTCTTCATGAACCGACGCCAGCTCGGCTTCGGCCCGACCGTTGTCACGGTGGACGATCGGTTGATGCTACATCGAGATTGAGCGCGATGGCAAGAAGGAGCGTCTGGTCCTTGACAAGGTGATTTTGCGGGCTCCTTGTGTCGCGGGCCGAGCCACCATAGCCACCGCCTGCTGGAAAGCGCATCGCGATGGCACGAACGGATCCTGGTGGTCATAGAATTCTGGCAGTACCGAGAGCGCGATGAGGAAGGGGAACTGCTGCGCGAAGCATTGAAGAGTGAAGTCACGAATGTTGCTCGATATTACTTTCATGCAACTTGTCCAGGTGGAGGGTAAGGACGACAATGTGCGGACCATTCAAAAGGACCTAGAGGTCCCCGAAACCCAAGCAAGGTAGGTTGCAGGTAGCCCTGAGGAGGAGTGCATCCAACAGAGGCAGTGCCAGCCAAAGCAGTGGCATCGGGCGGAAACGATCCTCCGATTGCGTCGACACGGTGCTTCCCCCTCCCCCAAGCAAGCGCACCTAGTCCAGCTCGCCGGCGAAGCGTCCCGCGGGCAGCCCACTGGATCGAGTACATTGTCGCGTCATTGTTCAAGACTACAGGAAGCCTATCTACGAAAGCAGTTCAAGAGTGGCTTAACTGGCCGGAATGGAAGGCTGCATTGTAGGGTACGAATCCCTGTACTCCAAGGCCAGATTGATCCAAAGCGATATCTCGTCGCTAAATCTTCTGATCAATGAGGATAAGGATAACCCTTCGTGGCGATCCTTCTTGATCGATCTCGACCATGCCATTCTCTTCCCGTGACCAGTTTGATATTGTAAGAATCCGCACTGCTTCGCGAGGCACTGCGATGCCTTACACTCCTGTCTTGCCCTAGCTCCTAAAACGGGCTTAGGGCTTGATCACGTGATTGACCTCAGGAACACAAAACCAAACTGAACTCCGAACTCCTTTCCGAAATTCATTGACAATCCTGTATTTCTAGAACTATAGAGATAGAACCTACCTTTTTCTTCGCAACTACTTTCGATTGCTTCTGTTCCTACATAGTCACGCTGAGCCTAGAACCGAACCCCTACATTTTGTCACTCTTCCTTTGCAATACGGCAACGCCCGACGATGGCTGGTACACGAAGCAAGTCCTTGCGAGAGACCACGGTCCCAGAATCATAAGAACGCTCTCGCGAGCCTTCCCCTGAAGTATCTGTCACCCAAGGCGATATAGACATTACCACAATGCCGCCACCAGCATTGATTGATACCCTAGAGTCAACTCCTGTTGTAGGATTCTCTCCTGCACCAATAACCACGAATAACGACGCAGAGCGGCTTCGCGAGCAGATCGATTTGCTCCAACAAGTCATTGTCCTTCGGGAACAATTGAATGGACTCGAGGTTCCATCCCGAAAGCACCCACGAACGGAGTCTCTTGACCTCGCGACTCCAGATATCACAGTTGTGAAAAGACCCAATGTTTTTAGACCTCCACCGCACAGCCAGCTGTACAAGTCTAAGGACTACGCGAAGTACAGGAGGTTCACCTCCAACATTGACTCGATCGCGCACGCCAGTGTACTCGACGACGCTCAAACGGTGGCGTACGCGCTCACAGGTCTCGACTACATCGAAAAAGATCTGTGGGAATCCTTCCGCGAAGGGAAACCCAACAAGAACAACTGGGACGGACTTCGCGAGTTCCTCCTGTCTCGACTAGGAGATCCAGAGAACCGCACACGAGCATCATGGCGGAGTTTCTTAGGTCTTCGTAAGAAGCCCGAAGAGGATGACTACGAATACCTTCAACGGTTCCTTGAACTGTCTCGCGAGATTGGCGATGAGATCGATGACCTCGCGAAGTGGAAAAAACATTTGTACCTGCTTTCATTGGATCGCGGGATCAGAATGGAACTTGACAAGCAGTCTGAACTACCGGACTCGCTTCAGGAGATCACGACATTAGCATTGCGCTTACGACCAAGCATCTCCCACGCCCTGCGAAACGATGGGCCAAAGAAACCGTACAGCTCGCAGAGCAGTACAACTGGAAAGACTCAGCCTACGAGTGGACTGAACAAGCCACATGTCAATAAGCCGACACCACCTCCCGCCACGAATGACCACAAGGGCAGTGATCACAAGAATCGTGATCAAGAGAAAGAACAGTGGCGCAAGGAAGACACCTCGCGAACGCGTGTCCAACGAAGAAATAGGAATTACAGGGACCGCGAGAACATAGAATCACTATCAAGAAGCTATTGACTCAAACATCCCTCGCGCTCCCACCTATTAGATTAGAAGCGCGAAGCTTCTCTTTGCGAGCCACGAAACGGATCCAGTGGAGTGTTCCTGTGGACTCTTGTTGCTCGTCGATTATCGTCAGCAAACAGCTGGCAAAGGATTTGGACCTACGGGTCCGCGAAATGACTGTAAAGCTCGAAACCGCAGGGAATGGACAGGAGCCACTGCTCGCGGAGGGGATTGCAAATATATCCTTTGAAGCACAAGACGCCACTGGCGTTTGGCTGCCTTTTCATGAGCAGGTTATTGTCGCGGACATTGTGGACGACATGCTCCTAGGGATGAGTTGGCTGCAACGCCATAATCCGGAACTCGACTGGGCTTCGCGAAAGCTTTATTTTCGTCAAGGGCATCAAAGAGATCCTCTGGCAACTATCAAGCCAGTCAGTCTCGATGAGCTTGCCGCGGAGGGCAAACCCATTTATGTGATGACTATTCGCGAAGCGCCAGAGGTAGCCACAGTGAATTTTGAGCTTCAAATCCCTAAAGCTTACCGGGACCTCGCAGAGGTCTTTAGGGACGACAAGTCATGGATATTGCCGCCTCATCGAGAAGACGATTTGGGCATTGAGCTGGAGCCGGGGACAAGTCCAAGTTTTGGGCGAACCTACAAACTATCAGAGAAGGAGAAAGATGCCCTTCGCGAGCACCTAAACAGTACCCTTGCGAGCGGTTTTATCCGACCCTCAAAGTCTCCAGCTGGGGCACCAATCCTATTTGCGTCTAAGAAAGACGGTGGTCTTAGAATGTGCGTTGATTACCGCGACCTTAATTCCAAGACTGTGAAAAACCGTTATCCACTGCGGTTGATTGAAGACCTCATTGGACAGCTCGCGGGAGCTGAGATATTCACTCAACTGGACGTGAGAAATGCCTATCATCGGATACGTATTCGTGAGGGTGATGAGTGGAAGACTGCCTTCAGAACACCACTGGGGTTGTTCGAATATTGCGTGGTTCCGTTTGGCTTGTCGAACGCGCCAGCAGCATTCCAGGCTTATATCCACAAGGCTCTTCGCGAACACCTGGAAATTTTCGTGGTGGTATACTTAGACGATGTCGTCGTGTACTCCGCACGAGAAGAGGATCATGAACAGCATGTTCGCATGGTGCTGAGCGCGCTTCTGGAGAATGGTCTCTACTGCAAGCTTTCAAAGTGCCACTTCGGCGTTCGCGAGATCGATTTCCTTGGGTACATCATCTCTCGTGAGCCACTAGGAAGTGGCTCCTACATGTGAGATGAAGGATGTATTTGAATTGAGATATTCCTGGTACTTGTATTTCTGTGGAGAAAAGATTTGATATTGCCCTGACACTCTTTTGTATTTCTTTTGTATTTTTTTTGTTTTCCGTTCTATGACTATAGCTTTAGTCATTCTTTTGTATTTTAGGTAAATCCTGCTGGTGAAGTCCAGCAGGTAGTCTTCATAGTCTCAGACTGCACAAGACTATAATGAATAATAATAATTATAATAATAATCATCTCTCGCGAAGGCGTGTCGATGGAAAAGGCACGAGTGGGCACCATCCTCGACTGGCCGGAGCCTAGGACTCGGAAGGAAATCCAGATCTTTCTAGGTTTTGTGAACTTCTACCGGAGGTTCATCACGAAGTTCTCGAAAATCACGCTAGGTCTAACAGGTCTACTGAAAGGTAGTCATGTTAAACAGACACGCCGCGAGAAGCGAGAGCAAAGGGATGCGACAATAATGACTGAGGAAGCACGCGAATCGTTCTACAACCTGAAGAAGCATTCGCGGATGCAGTCATGTTGTATCACTACAACCCGAATCGCAAGACAAGATTAGAGACGGACGCCTCCAGCTTTGCAGTCTGCGGTATCTTGTCCCAGTTAGATGAGAACGGAAATTGGGTCCCTATCGGGTTCTACTCGCGGAAGATGCAGCCTGCGGAGCGGAACTACGGCATTCACGATCAGGAGCTGCTGGCCATCATCGAGTCTTTTAGACATTGGCGATGCTGGCTGGAGGACACTCTTAAGTCGACACTGGTTCTGACTGATCACGACAGCTTGCGATACTTCCGGACTGCGAAAGACCTCTCGCGAAGACAGGTCCGTTGGGCCCAGAAGTTGACTGCCTTCAATTTCACAGTAGAACATGTGAAAGGCACCCGGAATCCAGCCGATGGTCCGTCGAGAAGGTCGGACTATGCAGAGGAAGCTGACTTGGAAGATGTCCAAGGGCAAGAGGCAGCGGACAAGCTGCGTTCCATGCTTTCGCGAGGCGATTGTCACGACTTGCATCACAGCAGGACGGCGCCTCAGGCGGCTTCAAAACCTGAGAGGGGAGAAGAGGATGAGACTGCGCAATCTCATCCTGAAGCCTGGAGTGTCGAGACTAAGAGGATGCTCGCGAACGTCATCTTAGAGGGTACGTACCAGAACGATGTTGTAGGTGAGCTCAAGCGAGTCCAGGAGCTCATCAGTTCAGAAGACCCATGCGGAGGGACTTCGCGAGGGGATACCAACCAGTTCGGATCCTCTCTCAGGCTGCTCATGGAGCTGCCGAAGCTATTGGATGATGACGATCATGCCAAACAGATTCGGGACAGTCTGCAAACCGACCCAAGAAGATTCGCAAACTGGAAAGAGGAGAAGGGCCTTCTTCTTATGAACGATCGGGTGTACATCCCAAGGAACGAGCCCTTGCGGGTGGAGCTGATCAAGCGACATCATAATCTCCCGCTGGCCGGTCATTTTGCAACGGCTAGAACATACGACCTCCTAGCCAGGAAATACTATTGGCCGCGAATGAAAGATTTGGTGAAGGAGTGCTGCGAAGCCTGTGGTATTTGTCAAGGTTCGCGACGCATTCGTGGGAAACCGCATGGTGAACTTGCACCGTTGCCTATCCCGAATGAACTGTGGGAACAAATCACTATGGATGTGATCACGGATTTACCGCGAAGCAAAAACGCAGAAGGAGTCGAGTTTGACTGCATTCTTGTTGTTGTGGACCGATTGACGAAGATGGCGCACTACATACCAGTGTGGAAATCAATGACTTCGGAAGAACTAGCAGTACTGTTCGTTCGTGAAGTAGTGTGGCTTCATGGTATACCGGCCAACATTGTGACCGATAGAGGATCCATCTTCGCGAGCGAATTCTGGGGCGATCTCATGCTTATCCTACGGGTTATGCGGCTAATGAGCACCGCCCACCATCCACAAACGGATGGCCAAACGGAACGACTGAATAGTGTAGTTGAACAATACTTGCGAAGCTTTGTCAACTACGGGCAGGATGACTGGGTGACGTGGCTCCCTATGGTCGAGTTTGCGTACAATAACTCGCGCCACTCATCCACAGGAAAGTCACCCTTTCAATTGTTATACGGCTTGAATCCACGAATGGATTTCTTAGACGCTCGCGAGCAGGTACCTCTGGCGGAAGGAGCTCGCGAGGCCGGAAAGCGCATGAAGGATTATCGCAAACAAGCCAAGGAACAGCTTGCGAAGGCGCAGGCATATCAGGAGGCTTACTACGATCGAACGCATGTGCCAAGACATACCAGGTGGGCAACATGGTGTGGCTCGACCTCAGGAACGTTCGAACGGAGCGACCAAACAAGAAACTTGACCTGCTAAGGCATGGCCCTTACAGAATAGTTGAGCGGATAGGCTCGCGAGCCTATCGATTGAAACTTCCGCCAAGACTGAACGTTCACAACGTCTTTCACGTCTCATTGCTTCGCGAACACAGAACAAGGGATGGCGTGGATAGCGCTCCACACCACCCTGTCCGCGAAGCAGAGGCCGATGAACAGGAATACCAGGTACGTGAAATTATCGACTCGGAAAGACGTGGTCGCGAACTGTGGTATCGTGTACATTGGGAAGGATATGACAGAGACAAGGACAAGACCTGGGTCCCTGCTGGTAACGTTCGCGAACTGCATAGAAAGCTCAGCAGTTTCGATATTTCCCTTGGCCATACTGAAATACAAGAGTGTCTCAGGAGGCAATGAAGATGCGGAAGCTCGGGGGTTTGTATGAAAGCACAGCAACTGCCATGAGCTCTGATATCGTTACATGTGAATGCTATGAGGTTTTGCGAAAGTGGGTGATTCAATAGCACACCAGCATATTCTGATATTCCGAGCTACACTCAAAAGGTCGTTTGTTCCGTGGTCCCTGACGTTCGTGGTGTCGCCTATGTATTCGAGAAAGTCGATCCTTCAGCAACTGTCAGGATTCCGGCCAAGGATTATGGCAGGGTTTCCTACCCATGATCTGTCATCCACCTTGTATTCAGAATATACTTAGTAGTCGTTATAAGCCAGCTTGAAGTGACTCTCTCAGCATCATACTCCGGTCCGCCTTCTCCTTCAGTGTTGCGGCACTTGTACCCGCACTTTTCCGGGCTTCCCCGGTGAACAAAGATACCCCCAGGACAAACGTAGGTTTTCCCATCCATTTCAGAGGCTGGATGTAGTTTCACATCGGTGATTCCACTATGCCCGCGCAATGACGATTCTGCTGTCTCTTGCTTCTGCGAAAGAATGCGCCACGTAACACAATTAGTGTAGCACTTGCCCTCAAGCCATTTGATCAGGAGTGGGCACTGAAAATACTTTTCTTCCTCCAATACTCGAGCGGAAAGTGAGTAATCATGTCCTCTGGAAACATGGAAATCGAGAGGAAATGTTCCTCGTCGGAGGTATTGCAAAATAAGGCGAAATGCAGCGCCATCACCATCGATGAACATAGAACCATCTCTCTGCTTCTCGATAAACCAATTTCCTGAGAAGTTGGACCTAAAGTGTCGCTTCTGTCAACCAAAGTTTCTTTGGTCGTAGTGAAATGATAATCTCCCACTTGTAGAGTTATGGGCTCGGTCGGCGTATCTGTGGACGTGAGGGAGGCTTGAGTGTTTACGTAAAACTAAAGATGATGAGATGGAGGAATGTAGACCGTTCATTGAGACCACCAGAGGAAATTGATCACAGATATTCCTCTACTATTGCAGGGTGGCAAATGCGTGTTCAGTTGGGTAGAGAAACGTTGGCAGTGGCCCATGGGGTAGTTAGTAGGCATTATCTCACCCCCACCCCGTTGAAGAAAATCAAGTGAGAAGGAGTTGTGTACTTATTCAACTAAGAGTCAGCCCAAAAGATGGGCATTATCCAACCTGCTCCATTCTTGGTTTGCTTACTCATCAGGCCTCAAGGCACCGTTTGGTTTAGAGCATCTCGCTCACTCAATCAGCATAATCGAGCCGACGACTCCGTGTTGATTATAAGAGTAACCAAAAAGGAGAACAAACCCTAACACATGCAAGCAACTTCACTGAGCTCCCCATCAAGAAAATGTCTCCTTGATTTCCTGGTTTTTATCAAGTGTGCTGTTGATTCTGTAGCTGGCACCAAGCGCTCAACAGACTGGCAATTCCACTCCTCCCATAGCTGTCCACGTGCAATTAAGAAAAGGGAATAAGCTGCAGGTTCAGGGCTGAGATATCTACTAATAGATTTGTAAGTCCCCTCTGATTTTAAACCCATTCACGATATATTATTTGAGCTGCGGAACCTTACAGCAGGTCAACCTTAGAAAATGATGTCTGATAAGCAGCAGATAGCGAGAGTCAGAGCCTGAGCCCACGTTTTGCAGGCGAGAGCAACGGTTCTCTTTGACAGACAGTAGCGGCGAATACGAAGCAAATGCGGTTCTGTTCACTTTTTTGTTGCCGGTCCCTTGCCGGCTTTAGGGCAGTGAACTCGAATATCAAACTGGGGAAGACAGCGGCATCATGCCCCTGTTGCCAGGAGGCAAAGGCCATTCTGCCTTCTTCGGATACAAGTAACTCTCTCGCGTTATTCGGATTGGAGAGTGATAAAAAGTCTTCTACCAGATAGTAAGTTAATAACCTTCTTCTAAGGTAAAGCACAGGTTATACCAAGTTAATAGGTGAGTGCAATACTAAAATATATTTACGGGTAACAAGGGCTCGAACACAACTCCTCCAAGTTATTTCCTCAGCTGGAGCATCGATGAGTAGGTGCTTCACTAGCCTGAGTGAAGATCTTTTCTGTCCACAACCATTATATACAAAGAAGTTGTATAATAGACCGCGCTTTCCACGCGAATACGCTTTGCAGGTTCTAAAGGTGTGCCTGAGATGGCCTGGAGAGCTCTGATTGTTGGTTTCGATGGCTCTCTTATTGCGAAAGTTATTAGATCGTACGGGTAGCGATTGCATGAAAGTGTATCTCGTTCCTTATTTGGTACACGCGAAACTGGTGGTTTTGGAGCCCCTAGTTCAGGTCAGTTACGGTTAGGAAGAATGCCAGTTATACTCACCAGCTTTTCAAAAAAAGGAATACAGAATCTTTCAAAGCCTCCCCTGTGGTAAACTGCTTCAGACCTGGAGTGGTGGTCTTCTCTCTCGGAGCAATGTCTAAATGTCTTTCTAATTCCTTGCATTCAGCCGTTAAAGTCCATTGATACCAGAATCTCAAAGGAGAGTTGTAAGCGATATTGGAGGGTGATCCAAAATGTACTTATTTTGTTTCGAGTGAAAAAGAAGATCATATATATTTTCGACCGCTTTCAGTGGATTTGGCCGAAGTTTGTAATGGGAAGACTTCTACTATTCGGAGGCAGTCCCTGCTCAGTATTAGAAGATAAAAATCATCTTTCTTTTTCACACTGGGTATGGCGCCCCATTAAATGCACATCCAGGTGTACTGTATTTTGCCAAAATCTTTCCCATTAGGCTTAGTCGGAGTATGTATCTAACCGATCCAAGGGTGTGCATTTAGCTGGAGCCCTCAGATAAAATAACAAAATTTCCTATTCGGGCTTCCATCTTGCCTGTTCCAAATTAGCGCGGCTAATGAAGCTTAGCACAAGCCGCCTGAGTTGACTGAGGCAAAGTGCAATTAAAAACACTAAGCCTGATTTGGTAGTTAAATGACTTGCAATATGTAATATACCATGTCTTCAACAACTTGGTGATCATCAACTCACACAACAGCAGCAACGAGAAATCCAGCGAGAGCACTTGCTCTGACTAGGGTAGATGGCCCTTGCTTCGTGTCCCATGCCCAAATTCGCAGCGAACAAGGTAGCATCACATATGAATTTGTACGCAGTTCACCTCCAACATCCAACACCTTCAACACCTTTAACGCTTCCAACGTTGCGGGTTTGATAGGCTGCAATTATTACAAAAAATCTCTTCTGAGAGAAAAATATGACAAAACACTGGAACTAAATGAGAGGCAGAAAGGAGGACCTCATTCCGAGTAACTGAAGCCCCTGAGGATTCGAATGCATGACGCACAACAATATCTATTCTGTTCTGATAAGAAAATTCCGTTCCTCACCTTGCACTTGAAATACCATGACCCAAAATGTCGCACACTTCGAAGATTGAGGCGAACAACGGTTTGAAATCGATGGGAGCTAAAGGCGTTTTTCTTGACATTTTATGAGTATGATTGTTGATTTTGGTACCTGGAACGAGTTGGAATTTGACGCAGAAAATTTAAGGTTTGCCTACGAACTTCTATGGTTGTGCTATAAATCAGCTCCCTGTTTCCATCGACTGGTCACAACTTTCACTTTCAGCGTGCTGCTGAAGCCCCCTCAATGAATTTCGTGACCCATCCTTGAACTCCACCGCATGGCTGGGGATCTGGCTTGACAATAACCTCACCTTCAAAAGACATGTGGAGATCAAAATCACAGCAGCTGAGAGAGCTTTGAACCAAATCATAAGACTTTCTAACACTGAGAGGGGACTCAACTTCCAAGCTATTCGGCAACTGTATGTAGCTTGTATCTCCTCAGTTGCCGACTATGGAGTTCCCATCTGGTGGAATAACCAAAAGCAGTTGTTAAAGAAGTATGAGAGACTTCAAAACACTGCTTTGAGGAAAATTCTTGGTGCTTTCAAGACTTCTCCCATCTATGCTATAGAGCTTGAAGCAGCCATTCCACCAGCAAAAGTGAGATTCAATCGCCTTTGCAGAAGCTATGCCTACCGCCTCCTCAAGATGTCAAAGGAGCATGCAATCAGAACAAGAGTCTCTTCAAGCTTCCCTCCCTACGACAATGGGATTGAACTTGATTGGAGAAAGTATCTTGACTGGAATCAATATGAATAGAACATTGAACATGTTGAGCAAACTCCAAGTAGGAGGAAAAGACAAAAGACAAAAAAGATAAAGAAATATCCAAGTCAACTCTTCAAAGTTTGCTCTATGATTTCCAACTTGATTCCCTCCTTGAAAACTGAGACGGTGAAAACAAAATGGAATGCACCTTGGTCTGAGAGTCTTACAGACCTCGTGGACATCCAGATTGAAAATTCAGACAAAGCCAAAGCAAAAGAGCATCATGAGACCAAAGTCAGCGAATTGGATCATTCTACTACCTTGGTTTTCTACTCTGATGGTTCAAAATCTGAGGATGAAACAGCTGGTGCAGGTGTTTACAGTTTACAGGAGAACACAAGATACTCCTGGAAGCTAGTAAAGCACATGGAAGTCTTTGATGCAGAGTTGTTTGCCATTGAAAAAGCCTTCAAACTTGCAAGCTCCACTTCACACACTGGTACAATCTATGACATTGGGGTGTTCTCTGACAGTCAAGCTCCCATCCAAAGACTTTGTGGGAACCACTTGAATGGTGGTCTCTATTACATTGAGTCTCTCAGGAAGATTGGGAAACGCCTGAAGACACTCAACATTCAGACACATCTTCATTGGGTTCCTGCACACTTGAATATCCACGGACATGAAGAAGCTGATAAAGCTGCAAAGAGAGCCACTGAATTGAAGCAAACATACCATGGGAAGTATGTTTCTCTGTCCTACATCAAAAGGCAAATCAAGGCACAAGCTTTGACTGAGTGGTGTGATGACCTTGTAGAAAGAGCAAGTCAACAGAACCACTACTCCCAGTTTGAGACAAAGCCCAAATGGAAGTCTTTCCAGTTGAATATTCCCAAAGGCATTTGATCAACAATCATACAGTTGAAGTTGGGGCATGGCTACTTTGGTTCCTACTTAGTGAGGTTCCCTGACCATGCCTCAGACACTTGCAGAGGTTGCAGATGCACAGAGACACACAAGCATTTGCTCTTAGATTGTCAGTTTTGGCAAGAACTACGACATAGGTGTCAACAAGAACTTGAGATTCCCCAACTTTCCTTGAAGTTTGTTTTTGGGATTGAGATGGGGTTAAAGTGGTTGGTGTTGTTTCTAAAGGAAACAGAGGTTGCCACGAGGACGTGGCTCTTGTATGTGAGATGATGGATGTATTTGAATGGAGATATTCCTGGTACTTGTATTTCTGTGGAGGAAAGCTTTGATATTGCCCTAACACTCTCTTGTATTTCTTTTGTCATTTTGTTTCCTGTTCTATGACTACAACTTTAGTCATTCTTTTGTATTTTAGGTAAATCCTGCTGGTGAAGTCCAGCAGGTAGTCTTCACAGTCTCAGACTGCACAAGACTATAATGAATAATAATAATAATAATAATAAAAGATTATAGAATCTACGGAGATCAAGAAACGAGAATAATGGCATTATACTACCCCTTACTCGCTATACTAGCTTTGGTTCATGACCAAAACAAATTAATTTGCACGGAGATGGCCGCGCTTCAACCCAGCCCGCTTCTCAGCACGTTGTCCCGCAACTTGCTCACGACTTAGTCCAGCTCCCTTCTTTAAAGGATATTGAATTTCTTGCTCGCTTTGTGTTGGTCGCTGCCGCTTCCTTGTTTGGGGCTTTCCGTAAAATGCAGTGTTGAGCAGGCCTAGGCACCACGCATGTCAACTATCTGTAGCAGAAGAGATAGCAGAAAAAGGGAGGTAGCTCTTACGCCAATTTTCAGCATCAAAATGTCTCTTGGCTAGAATTATGCTGCCATTCGGACGTCTGATGTGCGTCTTCATCCTTTTTGGAGTACTACAGCCACGGTTCGTCAGTACAGGTGTGCTGCCTTGTCGCGTTGGCTGAAAGATATTCCTGTCTTCCGGGGTTTTCGAAATCTCACGGCTGTCGGCGGACGAACTTCCAAAACACGATCTTGGGTATCTGGTAGTTTTAGCGAATGGCCCCTGATTTACTTCGCGTTCTTGAACCATCTCCTGGTAAATCTCTCCCAACTCCTTGCAGATATATTCACTTTGGAGCTTCTTACCATCTGTGGTCTCCTTAGTGACCACTTGTTTTTGAATCCACTGGAGCGGCATGGGCGGCGTTTTCGGGGGGATTTTGTGAAATTGGAGTACAGTTTCTACCTCTTCCTCCCAGCTATCATCAATGGCGCAGGAGTCAATAGGAGAATGCTTAGAAGCATTGCTATGTCGTGATTCCTGCATTGCTTTCGCTTTATGCGGCAACCTCGGCTTGAGATCTATGAGTTTTTTCTAGGCCGTTAAAATCGGTTCCCAAGGTTTTCCTCCTGAAGCCAGAGTAGTTGTTGGCAATGTGCTTCTAAGTAAACTCGCCCACGTCTTCGTCTCGCAAAAAGAAAAAACTACTTCTCAAAATCCGGCCAGGCTTGGGAATGTCAAGCGAAGGGACCTAGAGACCTTTGATCTATTTCTAGCGCCAAAGAAACAGGGGTTTTAGTAAAGGAATGTAAGAGAATCAATAATGAGAACTCACCGTCGCTTGAGGTCTTGGGGTTTGTGAACACATCTTGCAGATGTGGTGGAAACGCAATTCCGCTTGGAGTCAGACGGTTTCATTGTTTCTTATATTCTCAAACTACAGTGACTTAACACAAGTGAACATGCTCGTTTCCTCAAGTTACAAAAGTTGCAATTGAGCGCGTGTTAGAGTTCTACCCAATCTAGTATTACCTTAACGTGCATATCAACAAGCAACAATGCCACCAACCAAGGGTGGAGAGAAGATCTGTAATCAATTTTTGTGTTATAAAAAAGAAAAAGTAGACGTAAGATAATGGGCTATTGCTGATTGGACAGCTGTTGATATGAATTGTGGATGTGATGATAAAGATAGAAAGGTCATCCAGACAGGTGCCATGACAGGACTCGACCGGACCAGACAGGATCGGAAAAAAAGTGAAGGGTTGTGATAAGGATCGTTCATCTCTCGCCCAAACAATACGATAACTGATCCCACTCTTTCTTGGCCGGTGTGCCCAATCCAATGTTCTTGGTTCCATCTGTAGGAGTCACGTGATAGAATGCCAAGTCCTTTCTCATTTCGACCATTCGCCTACAACTGCGTCGTGGCTATTGCTGACGGAGATGACCAAAGCAGCCAGATTTCTCAGGAATCTGTTCGGACTGGAAGCAGTGTCTCCCCCAATGCTCAGCCACTAAGCCTTTCTCGTGCATATTCATCGAAGCGTCTCACCAGATATACACTTATTGATGTCCCACATGTTCGTGTTGAAGCTCCAGCTCGCGACGAGATGGGTTGGTAACCCAACATCGCCTCATGAGATTTTTTTCATTGCCCGAAGGTGAGACACGTTCCCAGTACCTTCACTGTCTGGTTCCCAGAGAAGATATTTTCCGCTCTATTTCGGCTTCGCCGTCCCAGTGCTTACAAAACAAAGTTAGATTCATTTGCTGGACAGTGTTGATAGAACCAACTACATTACGCCAATCGCTTCTTCCTTTTGAACGAACTGTTCATTAGCTAACATGAACCTGCTGTCTATTTGTCGATAACTGCGGGGAGGTCGAAGAAAAAGTCGCGTAATTAAAATGTGGTTGGAACATTCCCAGAGCCTTCCCTGCGTTTTCGAGGCACTTGAATTCATTAAAACAGAGCAAGACATTGGCTATCTCACTATCTCGCTGCACGTCTGCCATAATTGTTGAATTGCAAAGCTCGTGGTTGTGGTACCGAATTTCCAAGATTCTCAAAACAATTTGCCCCGTCTTCGAGCGAGTTAGATCGCTTTGCGGGTGGTAGGCAGTGAAGGAAGTACTTATCGGGGTTTGAGAGGATTCTCTTTGATGGCGGGGCCAGCAGACAAAGGCTTTTTGGGCAAGGCAAACAAGTGCTGAAAGCACGGTTCTTGGATCCCTGATCATGTCAGAACTCTCACCCTGCATAGCATCCAAATACATACATTTCTAACCAAGCCCAGGCCATGATAACTTAGAGCTTCAAGCATGTGATAGCCGGTTTTACCAGATCATTGAGAATATATCGAGTTCTTGCTGGTTTAAATACATTTTAGGACAATTAGAACATATTATCAATCAGGATGTGAAGGTGGAATTTGGTTTGGTGCCCTTTTGCTAGATATCTATTCTGTTCTCTCCTATCCGATCCGGTCCGGTCTTGTCCTGTCCTGTCGTCTTCTTCGCAAAGGCCAAGCTCTGAGGAAGCTTGACCGAAATGCATTCCGGGCCGTCCCGCCCGCTGCCGGGACCAGCGTCTTTGAGATGATGTGATAGCCAAGTGAGGAGGGTTTGTGGCGAACCGTTATTGGCTCTCCCTCATGGGCTTCATTCCTTGGCAAAGCGGGGAAACCCATGGTGCGCTGATTCATAAAGCGGACATCCTGTCCTGTCCGATCCTGTCTGGTCTAGTCCTCTCAAGTTCTGATAACAAGATGGCAGACTCCACAACCACCACCTTTTTTGATGGCAATATTAGACCTCGCCTTGAAGTTCAGATTCTGGACATACAGAATCCACTATCTGATACCCAGCAAGATCAAGTAAATTCTTGGCTTGGAGTGTTTGCAGAAACCGACAAATCGCTGAAGCAAAGATCAAAATCTCAAGGAAGTACCAGATGTCGTGCACGTGATTTTTCGAGAAAAGTCCATGGTATAAACCCGGAACTATTTGTGCTTTGTTCTCTGTCATTCCCCTTTTCCCGTCTGTCTAAAATTCCGACTGGAACATTCTATGACGACCTTTCTCAGTGGTGGGCATCGAAAGCTCCTATCAAATCACTTCCCGAGGTTACTGGTACCGTTTTCCAGAATCTACCCCCACCGGATGGAGCCAGTCAAGGGTCCGCGGTTCTCTCCCCGCTAAGCAGGCCAAAGAGACGCCTACAGCTCGGCCTCCCAGAAAATGTGCCTTCACTAGGTAGGGAAAATGATGATATTCATATTGTGTTGTACATGTCATTTCAATCTAACAATTTGATGGTCAAGGGCACTATAGCAACTCAACGATGGCCATATATCCTAGCTGGCGGCAGGATTCAGGACAAACTAGAGAGCACAAACATGAGCTTGGGGATAAAACATATGATAACCCCGGCGAGGCGTTGTCAAAGCGTTCGCGGTTAGAACCTCAGACTCCAGGTATGTTCAGAGGTGTATAATAAGGTGCGATGCCGAAACTGATCCAGCCAGGGGCTCTGACGTCCTTTGATGATGGCCCGTATCTATCCTTCACTCTTATGAGACGCCATATGATCGAGAAACTTCCTGAACTGTTTCAGGCCGGAATGAAGACGAGTAAATTGTGGAAAGAGGAGCAGCAGACAGGGGGTTATCAGTCACGAACTGCTTGTCCCTATACCTGCCGGAGAAGATTAATGAAGATGCTCTTTTGGTTATGAGGATGGGGTATTTTGAGGGATTCAGCATCTCTGATACCTTAGAACTCGGTGATCCTGAAGATTTGGCAGAGCCGGAAATAGAAGACGTGCTGAGGAGAGCTATTGAATAAAGATGACCTACCTTTAGCAGCTATCAACCTTTCCTTTCAAATATTACTTCTGCCCTCATCACGAAGCATTGATAACCGGCCTCCACCTCCCTTGTTATTTCCCCATCTGCAGGGCCTAGTTTGCCGTTAGGGAAATAATAATAATAATAATAATAATTCATTATAGTCTTATGCAGTCAGAGACTATGAAGACTACCCTGAGGGATTTTGTAAGTTGGTTAATTACATGATATGAAAATGTTACATATATGTATTTTCAAAGATTGTGAAAATTCAAGACATGTCAAGGCAATATATAAGCTTTCCACTAGAGAAATGAAATTACAAGCGAATGGACGGGCAATATTCAAGTTATTGTTGGGGGGGTTGGTTATTTCTTGGCAGTGCCAAGATTTACAAAGTTATTTTTCATTTTGAAGTGGTGCTGAAAATTTGATGGGGTAACTGTGGCTGGTCGCCCACTCCAGCCACAGCAACACCATCATATTAAAAGCACCAAATCAGTGGTTAAAACTAGATGAGGGAGGTGGGATTCGAACCCACAACCTTTCAATTACCAACTGTAGTGTTAACCACTCCACTACATCACCCCTCATCTTGCCGTTAGGGAAAGGATTGCCTTCACTGTCGGCGATATTGCACGAGCGGCCTTTAAAGGTCATGATCATAGGCTCCTTTATCTCGAAGCACTTGTTTGATATTTTGTCTATTTCGCCGTTAAGCGCCCTTTCCCCGACGGCATCAGACATTGTTTTTTGGTAGCGTGAACAGCTGAGGAGCTGTGTTTTTGTCAGCAAAGGTTTAAGAAGGTAGAAGAGGTCAAAATCAGTTTGCCTGACCTTGTGCAGCTAGAACTGTGTGAAGGGTTAGCGTCTGCGTGTTCATGGACGCAAGCAGCATCCAAAAGATAAATCTCACATGAAGAATCAAGATAATTTGAGGTAATTTGACTGGTGGTATTTTGATCTTATATTTCAGAGTAAGTGCAGCCATCGTCTGGTGGAAGGTTGGAGGAAGTGTTGGTGCCCAACCCAACCCCTCACCCAGAACTTTTCCCCCACCCCACTCAACCTGTGGGAAAACCGTGGTCAGGCGCCACTCAAACTTTTTCTCATCGCATCATCCTCGTCATCTTTCGCTGATGAGTAACTGACACCGCGAGTCACTCAGAAAAATTCGGCAATTCCCGCAGTAACGTAGATCACAAGTGAACGACTGATTCCACCCAACGACTTGAGATCCCGCACCTGAAGGCGGATGAAAAAACCACGACTACCCAACAACAAGTGGGAAGAATGAGTCTAGCTGTTGAGAGGTAATAAGTAAGAGTGAATACTACGGGTAAATCGCTTTAGATAATTAAAAAACTCAATGTATCTCTGAATAATGCGGTCAGAGCAAGAAATACTCGATTGGGGCTACTTAGACAGCAAGTAGACCTCAACGCTAGAACTACACGATTAGAGAGGTGAATTTGCTGCAGGAATATGCTTCAGAGGCCTATATCTAGCGGTGGGAAAATTGTCCAGAGCTTTCCATGGAATGCGCCGTGGTTGAGCACTTATTTATCCTGTAGTGTAGGCCAGGCCAACTGATCATCTTTGCTTCTCTCCTGTTCACATCTTCAACCATTCTTCTGGACCTGTTTCCAAGCCTTTTCAATTCCTTTAGACCGCTAATGAGCTCATTCTCATTCTCTTCGATGTGCAGTTCACCAACAGAGATGCAGTTCCTACTAGGGGTGGACGCCTCGCACCAGCGCTACGCTCTCAGTCAGGTTTCATAGCTTCTAGAGTCTCTCCTGACGTTGGATAGCTTTCCAAGTATGCAATGTTGTTCTTAGGTCGTTTCTTTCGTAACTTCGATCATTGATCCCTTGTTCGCTCTCCAATCGCAACTTGTGGCCATATTTCAGTACCGTGCTGACCCTTCAAGTATACCATACTTGAGTTCAGCGTTGCAACGATGATAATACACTTTGCCATAGATGGAAATTAAGTCTAGAAATTTATCCCATCGTAATTGTAAGCACACGATGATAAACGTGGAGCCTGGAGATTATTCCCGATGCGGCATGGAGCAGGAGGATTTGATTAGCACTGCCCGGCACAGATAACCACGAAAGCAAGTAAAATACCTGGTCATAGAGTACCAGGAGGGAGTAGAAATCATAGATTGCGGTTTTTAGATCTTAATCAATGTTGCATGGGTATATTTTCTGTCATCGTAGCAGGTGCCTCAGCAGCTGGTCCGCCTGAGTTCAGCTGTTGCTTCTCTCAACTCAACACCACGTGCAGGAAGTCGAGTCAACTGAGTGTAGAAGGTGGATGGCAGCCTAAGGACTATCTGGGTGCCTTACCAACAGATTCCTTCTTCATGAAGTTTATGTTTTATGATCCAAGGATGTTGCTTTAACGGAGCACGGTGGCTCCTAGTTGAGAGAGCACCACGAAATACTCAAAGCCTCAGCAAATTTCGTTTCAGTTTCAGAACAATAGAGAATGGATTCTCTTTCCAGAAATTCAATCCTGAAAGCTATAGCTTCGGTGTTGGGCATTTTATCACTGCTGAAAGATGGAGCGTTGTCAAGGACTGTTCAAGTCGTTGGGTGGAATCAGTCGTTGACCGATGATCTACGTACTATGGAGTACACAGGTAATCCAGAAATTCTAATACAGCCTAACTCTCGGCCCCGACTATCGGAGACATCAGGGCCGCAGATGAATAAGCGTTGTGCACAATGGTAACCAAACTGTTCTGGCTTATTGAAATCTGAGAAGTGAGATTCTCAAGGGCGTTAATACGAAAAGGTCGTTCTCTTAAGGCTGTGGGATAATTTCCACGTTAATGTATGTACACTCAATATAATAACAAAAACTCCAGAGCTCATTTCCAATAGGCTTGTCACGTCGCAAAAGAAGGAATACAGCAGAAGCGATGATCTCACAAATTATAAATCCCAAATAGTTCAGAGTCGTCTGAGGGAATGTTAAGAAAATCCTCAAAGGAGATGTCAGGTGTGGATATGTTGGAGAAATCCTCAACAGAGATATCAGGTAAAGCTTCTGTCAAGTGAGAACTCTCATCTGTGTTTGGCGCCCCCAAGCACCTTTTCTTCAAAGGAGGCTCTTCCTCAGAATGAATATTCTGTAACTTTGAGTTCGATTCATTGTTACATTGCACACTGTTCCGAACTCTTTTCCGTGACACGGAATTGCGACGAGATTCTTCTATTGAATGGGCATCGAATAAATGGTGCTTGAGGTGCAAAAGCCCTGTGAACGCTTTACAGTCACAGCATGGGCGAGGACACGTAATTTGTTCGTCGGGTAGTTTTCCAGTCAGGTGGTTCTCGATATGATTCAAGAGGGTAGACTTGTTGAGCCATTGATGGAACCTTTCGTCGGCCGGCTTTTCCCCATCACCTAAGCAAAAGGGGCAGAAACCTGGGGCAACAAGAGTGGAACGGAACGTTAGGAGCCCGCATCTGGGTTGCAAATAGTCGATGTGGAAACTGCAATAGGACCTCCAGTCTCCTTCTTCATCAAACCATGCAACGCATAAATAGCAGAACTCGAGAAATGGGAGAGTGACACGGCGGTGGGCCCTTTTCCCATTCTTATAACGTTGTTGATACGGTGCCACATGCTTGGGCTTCCTTCGACATTGTAAGATATGCTTCGAGCGTTTTTGGAGAGCAAAACTACTCGAGGTCAGTGACTGTTAACAAACTGATGGGAGCAAAACAAACCTTGCCATTTCTTTGTTACAGACAGGACATCGACCGTTTACAGGCGATTCCCCTGGATAATATGCGACTCTTTCTGTCGAAGTACAGATGTTCACCATATCTTGGAGACACTACCTCCCAATGTCGCTATGGATCGATACTTCAGTGAAAAGGTGTTCTCTCAAACGGCTTCTCTCTGGCATATATTTGCGATATATGTCAAATAGACAAGTTGGGTCCCGCTCCGTAACCATGCCATAATTGCAGTTAAGTGCGAAATCCTTTGATTTATCTCAACGATTTCAGGATCCTTTTCAAATTCCGCAACCGACTCCGCGTCCAACCGTTGCAGAAGGCTTTTGTCTCTATGATGCGCCATACTTCGTTCCATTTCAAGACACTCAATGTCCGGCTCCAAATCCCAATAGCATGCTTGGACATCAAGCGCTAGGATCTTACTGATAACTCAAATAAGTATCTGCATTCCGATGGGATAATGCCTGGCTTCTCGCTGCCGCAGATGCCTTTGCTGTGAGAGATCAGCTATACCTTTCCATAAATAATGAAGAACTTACGATCAATTGCATTGGCAACACCTCCTCTTATTCCATGAACACGTAGAGCGTCTCGGTAGCAGATACGCTGAGCTAAAACTGCAAGATGATGCCGCAATGAGGAGAACGTCAGTGCTCTGTTTTTATGAGCTCCTTTAGGGGTGACCTTGCGGATGACCGGAACGTTCTTCATGCCCTCTTTCCATTGAAAAGAAAGCGAGTCCCGTCCACTGGGAGGGTGGATCGCGAGTAACTCCACTGTTTTGATTTTACGAAATGCTTGGTCCGCAATCGCAATAGCCATTAACCAAAAGACAAAGTTCCTTCCAAGGACTTTCTGCCCGGGAATCCAGTTTTTTGGACTACGGCGCTTCTTAATAAGATTACATAAGAGACGAAGTAAAGAGGATCACTTACAGTTGGTTATCATTGTATCTCTGGCCTTTGATAAACTTTGAGTCTATCGTGACCCAGTATTTCAAACCCCCAGATTCCGTAATCATCATTTTGAGGACAAGATGCTTGGTGAAACCAGCTTAGTATCGAATCTTATAGATAACACATGCTGAGAAAGTAACTAACCCCGTAATAAAGAGATTCATTGGAATTTCGGTATGCACTAGCTTCAACAATAGCACCTGCTTATGCTGCAGAGCCGGAAAAGAGTGACAATGTGAATCCTAGATAGACTCTCATTATCTCATGAACATAATCATGGTCATCATCTTCGAACGGATGACGCATAAGACAATCGAGGTCTTTTTTTGTAACAAGAAATTTTTCGCGGCGTTTTGTTTCAAGACCATACTTGTGTGTGAGAGTATTCCGGGCATACTGTACTCCGTATTTGTGGTCATTAGCATACGAAGGTACAGAATAAATAGAGCTGAAAAGTGATGGTGAGAGACTTAACGTTGTAGACGTCTTTCTTGAGATTGGCTGATAAAACCCGACCAGTTGTTTTCTGCCATTCTGCAATCAGGCATGCAAGAGTATGTGTAACATACCATACAGAAGGGATTGTCCTTGGCGAGCCACAACGAAATATTCTGCAAATAGTTTCAGAGTTTGGGCCGATGGGTCAGCTTCGTCTTTTGCAAAATTCTTTGTTTCTGGTTCATTATGAGATAACCTCCATCTTTTCATTCATCAGATCAGTTTTCATTGTTGTTTGCGGTGTTCGACTTACAAATTCCATATTGTTACCGCTCTTGAATATCTTTCTGCGGTAGCTGGCTGTCGTTGCTTTCGGCACACCTTATTTTCACTGTTCTCAACGTCTTTCTGGTATTGAGTTGTGAATCCCCGTGCCTCGGCCAATTCGCGTTGCCGTTGAACAAGCTGCTCGAGACTTGGCGTTCCGGCTCTCTTATTAGTCAGCGATACGATCTTTTTCGTGGACATTTTCAAAGTGTCGTGCGTTTTGAAAGAAGAGAGAATAAAACTTCAGAAGGGTGTGATAAGAAATCGGAATTTCAAGTACAAAAACGTAGAGATGTGCGACGGTATAAGAAGTCTCGCAACCCTTGCTCCAGCACCCTACTCACCCCCTAAATCGGCTGCTCGCCCCCAACTCAGGCAGTGATTACTCTCACTCACCTAAGGCTCACCCCCGCTCACCTCAAGGCTCGTCGACGCTCGCCTTCGAAGCGGCACTGTTGGAAGGCTCCCAGCAAAACTGGCCACGTTCAACAGTGGCTTGAGTACGGCTGAGCGGACGGGAAGCCCTATTTTCCACTTCCTATGGTCGTATGTACTTGAACATGCTCTATTCAATCCTATAACCAGAAGCAGTAATGTGTTGTGAGAGAACGAGGCCGCAACCCATCGTCCTCCCGCTTCGATATTTCACAACCTAACGGCCAGCCAGCGAATCAGTTACACCTAGGATGTCAGCAAAAGGCATGGCCAGTACCAGTCAGTTTGAATGAATCAAAACTCTATCTTCCGTTCCCTTTTTTGAATTCCGTTTACTTTCTGTCGCGTCAATGTAACCCGGAGGAATATTGCAGTTGACGAGGCCAACCTTCAGTTTTACGGAGACATCGTCGAGACCGTTTACATACGAGTTGTAAACGGAACAATGCTTGACACAAGGCACAATATTGAAGATATTTTACGTGGCCACCTCAACGAGAAAGTGTCTTTGAGGATGGGCATTAGATACGCATTTTCAGTGACGTTGTTTCGGCAAGGCAAAAAGGAAACAACACAGAAAAAAGTACAATCATGGTAAGAATGAGATTCGAACTCACAACGGATGCCCAGCATACCCTTATTTTTATCCAATTTGAAAATCGGGTGGTCAACCAGAAAGAAAAGATTCTTGCTCCTTTTTTGGCAAAGATGGTCGATTCTACGAATGGCTTTGAGGTGTCACGTTCTACTCCGTACGGCGTGTGGGATTCAAACCGTCTAAGAAGATTTGAGGAGTACCCATATTATATACCCTTTTCGGGAGCCCTCTTCTAGAAGACATAGGTAGTTAAGCCAACAAGCAACTATCCTTTTGGCATGTACTCTTCATCCTACGGTTCGTTGAGAGAATGGCTCTTGTACCGAAAGCTAGGATATCTGTGGAACCGCACACGATACTGCGCGACATGTTTTTTACGCGGCAGCATCGAGTACTAACCGCCACTCTCGTTGATTGCAAACCGGGGCCTTTCCCGTAAACTCCGATATATCGAACCTGACAACGCTCTCGTTGATAATGAATCTCATGAAATACTTGGAGAAGATTAGCAGGCCTGTTTTTTTTGGACGACCCCAGGTTGCACCGATAAACTTCAACGGCCCCGAGCCAGCCTAATCTGACTCCTTTCCTTGGCAGCAAATAAGGTTAAATATGTGCGCTTGGCAGAGCTCTGGGTCGCGTATTCATTGGCTCGGATAGCACTGCCAAGTTCTGTGAGGCTCCTTGCCTTTGGAAACTCGAACCTCCCGTTTCCTTTTTCTCATCCACGCTACTCCCGCGATGCTCACCATGTTGTTGAGTCGATGATTGAAATGCAGGACCTGTCTGACTCTTTTGGTCAGTTGGTAATGAGCTGGATGTGCTTGATCTGTGAAATCTGACCATACTTCGTGCTTCAAGCCGCAAGAAGCCCTCACAGGTTGGCACAACAATGCAAAATGATGATGAGTCTCAATGATGGATTTGCATGGCTGCAGCGCCATGAAATGTTGTTCCAACCTTGTGGGAGTGCACGGAGTTTATGGAGTACTCTGTTCTTATTTTGAACGGTTCATTTTATTCTTGAGGTGCATGGTGAACAATCCCGATTGAGACGAGAGCTATCATTCACTCAGCATGCATGCTGTCGTCGATGGGCATCGTCAGTGCTCGAATGTACTATCAGTACATACGTACTTCCGTACTCGGTACGCAATGAGTCATTGCAAAAGAGCAAAAGTGATACTAAAACAACGTCATTGGGCGGGAGTCGATGCCAACCCGGATGAAGCTGAGGTTGCCTTTTTTCGGCGAAACTACTCACCTTTTTTCTATATAGATTCAGCAACCATCCGGCCTGTGGAATCTATCCGCGCTCCTCTTCACTTCTATGATCTCGCTCCCCAAATCCCGACTGACGTTACACTAACGTATTCCTTCTATTGTATGTCTACGCTTATTTTCGAGATAGTCAACCTTGTCAAGACGCTTGTTGCCTTCGTCCTCTGCGGCAGCGCGCTCGCAGGAGAGTATCTCGCAGTCATCGAAACGAACACTCTACGATGGCCTGCCTATTTGAAACTTCTCTATTTCACCTTTGATATGAGGCAATATATGGCTGCTTGAATTTTTAAAATGCTCCTCCTTAACATTCATGATGCTTTCGTGCTAATCGTTTAGAATACATAATGGCTAAATAAGAAACGAAACCTATTCACTTTTCAACCCGTTCTAAGCTTGCTTCGGCGGTACACGTCCCATACTCATTCCAACTTCAACGTCTACCATGATTTTCCGGTTGCTCATGGTAGCGAGATCATCGTCAAACTTGATTCTACCTTTCTCAAATGCGACGATGATACTGGAGCCACCAAACTGGAAAAGTCCAATCTCTTCTCCCTTTTTGACTTTATAGCCTGGTTTCTGCAATTCAGGCCGGATTCTGTTCAAATTGAGTCAGCGTACTGCTTCGTCTAAATGACCTTTTTAGGGCAGGGGAATGGAGAACATACTCTACATCGCCCACATCGGTAGCGCCAATCGCGACAAACAAGACCTGTCCAAATTCCTTGCTCTCGATGCACACGCAACACCGTGCATTGCGCGTCAGGATATCGACGTCACTCTGCAAGCAAATTGGGTCGACCTGATAATAATCTCCTGGAATACGCTTATACCACTTCACCGTTCCCGTCACCGGCGAATGATACCTATGATAATCCTGCGGGCTCAGCCGAAAACTTGCCACGGCGCCGTCATGCCAGGGCTCTGCGGCCTTGTCATCGTCGACGAGATTACCAATGGTGAAATGCTTGCCCTTGATCCAGAGAGCCTTGGTCGCAGTCACGGTCGGGTACACGACGACACGGCAATCGGCGACAATGCAAGCTTCGGAAGGATTCAGCTCTTGGTGGATGGGCCGCGCGCTGGCTTTATGTTTCCGGATGAAAAAATTTTCAAAGGTGCCGTACTGGGATACATCGGAGGGTTCGAAATCGTTCATGTTGATGTTGAAAAAGTCGACGAATGATTTGATCTGCTTGTGGGATGCTGGGGTTCCTTCTTTTTTACCTGCAGTCCTCAATTGTCAGTAATACAAGAAAAACGGATATAAAATGAAAAAGCAACGGCGAAGATTCGTAGCTCACCAGCTTTGATGGTCTTTTCATGGATCCAGAGCCGCATTATCGCAGTGCGATCGAGCCAGTCCATGAGCGGGTTGAACAACAGAGCCAGTTTGATTTTCTTCAGTAGTGGTTGCTTTTCACGTTTGTATGTGCCTGTGCGCCGGTCGAGTGTCTGCCAACCCACTTCGCGGTTTTGGCAGAGCTTGCAGAAGCCGAGAAGCCAATCTGCGAAGCTGTGTAGGAGAGCCCAGAGGGAGAACATGATGGCCGTGAGAAAGGGGGTCGTCTCTGTGTGTTCGAGTTTGTTATTGTATTAAACTGCCATTTGTAGGTGGGGAGCAGAAAGAATGCGCGTATGACAGTGAGTTTTCATCTACTTATTCAATGATACTTGATAGAACTTGCAGCACAATGCTCCGTATATAAGATGTTCTCATACTTTCGCTTCAAGTGTCAATACCATGTGCTGATGACATCACCGCCCGTAGGAGCTTGGATTTCGAGGGATTTGCCACCGAACAGGCATGAATTCAAACGCATCCGCGGATATTGTTTGTTGCGGAAACCGACTCATTGTTTTGGGCGGACGAAACGTTCAAACCTGGCTTCAATTCGAAAGCAATTCTGTCATTCCGCTGCTCTACATGAATGCTCCCGTTTTCCTTGTTGATAGCCGTTGACTACCAACGCAATGGCTAGCTTGGTGGAAAACCTGCCTAAGATGATCAGCAGTGATGTTACCTGTTCGAATACCTGGCAGTTTGTGGCATTAGAGTAGTTAATATCTACTCTTTGACTGTGGTTAAGAGCTTGCGTCCTTTTCACAGGCGAAGCTTTCTTGGGAATGGTCAAGCTTTTGGCCAATAGCCGCTAGCTGGCTATGGTGAATAATTCGTCTCTTGAAGCTCTCCTGGTTCCTAGCTTGTCCTCTCCATGGATCAGTGATCGATCGTGATCTCGTTGACTCACTTTTGTCCTGACGTTGAATCTAGGGCAGACCACAGAGGCTAGCCTGTGCCGCGGGACTCCGGAGTGAGCTGATTATGTAATGAGTGACAGTTGTGCCATGCTTGCTTTTATGGCATGCCGTAAGACTTCCGACCTATATAACATCTCACATCTCCCTACTCTTGAATTATTTTCTTCTTTTTCTTATTTCCTTCAAAAATCAGCTTGTAACCTACGTAATATTCAACAACATGACTACTACTGGCTCTTCATCGCCCCTGCAACGGAGGATGCTGCTTGAGAATCAAATGGACAAATTAGCCATTAACTTGACGATTCGCAGCCCTTCGTCCTCCTTGCAAGAAAGGGAGGATGAAGCCCGAGAAAAGGCCCCGGGACTAAGTCTTCTTAGTCCCTCACCACGGTGGCAGGGGCCAAGGGGTTTGGTGCCCGCCATATCAACAATTCTACCCCATTTTCTTTCTGGAGTGAAGAAAAGCATAATTTTAGACTTGGCACTCGTGAGGAAATGGGTTATATTATTCGCAAGTACGACGCGGAAAAAGTCACTATAAAAAGCTGTCTCATGATCATCGAAACCCGGACGGCACCAAGACCGATTCCACTAACTGTCGCTTGTACCCCTGTTATTTTTGTTCCTCCAGGGCAGCTACCGAAAGATATGTACGGCTTAGCGCCATATGTCGGCCCTCGTGTCCCAGATCCGTATCCTCACCTTGCTTGGCGAATAATCAGCACTCCAACTTATACTCAGATGCTTAATGTCATCTCGGTGCTTACGGAGATGGCAAATATTGAACGTGTTAGTTTTTTCCCGGGGTCCATTGTGGTTGAACTTGTGCATGGAGATGGACGGGTTTACTCGAACCAATCTTTGCCAGCTACCTTGGCTGGTTTACCCACAACCTACCATCACAACTCTGAGCCGTTTCTCGCCTCGATGAAAGGTCATCCACGCGAACAAATAATGGACCCGACCCAGTGTCCAACAGGCCCTCGAACCGTACCACTTTCGCAAGACACGACGAATTACCTCCGCGAGCCTCCCTGGGATATTCTCTGTCCAGGGATGAGGGTATCACCCGCTTCCCCTACTAATTCTAGGACAGGTGCCAGTGCCTCCAGGGCCACAACATGTGGCATTCTTTTGCAAAACGGGGATACCCGATACGTTACCGTTTCAAATCACGGATTTCTAGGCCAAACCGAAGTGTTTCACCCGGCACCCGACGGTGACAAGATTGGTGATGTTGTGGATAGGTACCCAGAGCTTGATATTGCAACCGTTAAGCTAACACCTGGCAACATCCGCCGCTTTACTAACGCTACAAACCTTCAAGCGGAGACGCCAAAAAGACTGGTAGGAGCGCACGAACTCGTTTATGGAACTTGGTTCGAAGTGGAGGGTATGAGCACCGGCTTGATTTCCTTTCAGTACATAGCAAACTCGTTTCGGAGACCAGTTATGCCACCTGGCCATCCCGCTATTCCCGTTTCGAAATGGAGACGCAATATAGTCACAAGAATCTGCGGAACAACTAACCAAGAATCCCTGGGGGATATGTCTGGAGCTCCGTTTGTTGAAGTGAATACGGGGAATGTTGCCGGATTCTTTCATACAGGAATGGGAGACTGGGCTGAGTGCGCTACACTTGATGATCTTGTTGCTGAAGGATGGAAAGTTGTATAAAGTGTGTCTCTAATCAACAGCACACTCCTCTAATAAATAGCATAAACTTAACTCTTCATCGGAAATAATCTAGGCCTTCGGCTTCCCTGATATACTTGAAGCTTCATTAAGCGATATGTACTTACACTGTAGCTTTTCGGTTTGAAGCTCCAGCATGATTGATTGACCGATTTATCACTATCAACACAGTCCCTAGATGAGTGTTAAGCAGATTTGAGGCCTTCAACTAAATATATGATCAAGCTTAAAATGTCCACGACGCTGATGAAATATGACAACGCTTGAAGGACTGCACAACACTCCAATATGGAGGAAAAATTGCAATCAACAGATCTGCTGTCGCTTGACACTCTGGAAAAAAAACCCTTAAGTGCGCTTCCACCGAGCTAATCGACAAATAAAATTCTAAACAGCACAACTGCCGTTTTCGCCATTGACACTCCCCTTCGCTTCCAAGAGCAGCAGAATACAGGTCACATTATCCGAATGCTGTTTCGACGCGCACTGTTGCGCAATCTTCCCCGCAATCATCTCTGCACTGTGTCCCTCTTGCATCTGTTCGCTTATAAACCGGAATAGCGGTTCCTCTCCAATCGCATTCCATACTCCATCCGTGGCTATCAGGAGAATAGTTATGCAGTGTGGATCAGGGTTTAAGCTGAATATGTGCGGTTGGCTTGATATAAGGTCTCCTGTGGCTTCTGCGGAGTTGAGGGGTTGCTTGTATTGGAAGTCTCCAAGAGCGCGGGACATGTTTATTGTTCCTAGATATGAGGAGAGACGATGGTTAGCGGACATTGGGGCTGGTGAAGGGAAGGAAAAATTGGAAGAGGTTTGTGTGCGCACCAATGCGAGCTTGGCCAGAAATAATACGGACACGACCACCAGCATCTTCAATTCGAGCTTTCTCTTTTGACGAACCCGGATTGTCGGCCTCGGTCAAGCGTTTCTTTGGGAAGGTTTCATGTCAGCCCGTCCATTGGGTCATAACGCAGTTTTGTTTTGGCCGGAGGTCTTGCTCACAGGTTTGGATATAAGCTCTTCCCTATCCTTCCTCCGTTCTGCAAGGCCGATATGCGAATCTCCTAAACTCGCAATCACCAATTCTCCCTTGACCAAGTCGATCAACGCCAAAGACAGAGTCGACCCGCTGCCCGAGGATTCGTTTTTGCCATTTGCGAACCCATCAAAGAGTTGCTTCTCTTCTGCTTGGATCGCATCACGGACGGCCTTTTCGTAATCGCCGGCCTCGAACGCGGGCGAGGAAACTAAGGTCAGGTGCAGGTTTTTGCTGGCATGGTCTGAGACATCGGGGCCACCACTGGTAAAGAAGAGGATCAACTGATTAGATGGGCATCACTGGTATAATTGACAATTGCCAGTGCGTTGATTTGACTCACTGTCCATCATACACAGCGAAGAAGGCAAGTTTCTTATCGCCGATGCCTGGAAAGTCTTGCGGTTGAACACATGTATATCGATCTTCCTGGTGGGGTCTGGACCCTTGTTCCTGTTCCAATGGAGCTTCGTTAGCTAGGAATCAGAGGCTGGTGGCCAAATGCCAGTTGCAGTATCAATTGACCGATTGAGCTCACTATTGCTGCTCCCCAGTCTAGAATCGAAAGTGCTTCCATTTCTACCTTTAGCCAGACACAAAAAGAATGATATTGCGATGGCAGTTATCCTTTGGTCTTCTCCAGTGAAGTTAAAGTAACTGAGCATGTGCTATATAGCATCGCTATCTCCCGTTAGATTCTACATTTCCTTGGAAGCATGGCCTGTTCGTGACATGGTTTCCTTGAACGTTTGTGGGTGTCGCACGGGCTACGTCATAATAGGAGATGTGGAGCCTTGGCCGGTGAGCCCCGCAGCTCCCCAGAGTTCTAGGGCTGATTGGGCGTCTGGGCGGCTACTAGCTGGCGGCTACATTACTGTGTAAGGGCCGCATTTTAGCGTCACACGCTTGACAAGCGCCGCCGTACGGTCACCACCACTTCAATCGAAAGCTTTCATCTAACCGTCAGTGCATCTCCGACCTTTTGTTTCCACAACTTTTCAGAAAGCGTGACAAATTATCGGCCATTCTGATGGACGGTCATTGATCTATTTTGTACTCTGAGAACTCTCAATCTGGCCCATTACAGTACCTTTACCCATACGCTCTGCCTGGACGACAACCGAAGTCTGAGGACCGCGATGAAAAGGTCATAGCACTATACTCGTAACTATATCAATAGTTATATGCTTGGCCTCTCATTCTTTTTGGACGATCAAAGTTTTTTATAAATTTCCAATCTGGTCTTCCAATTGTTCCATCTCTCATTCTCTTGGAGTGGATGTTCAAGGTCTACGGATGGACAGGCGATTCCTGAAGTCTCCAGAATCTTTCTGACTCGGTTTATCATTTCATTCAATATTCTCTCCTACCTCAAAGTGCTATTAAGCAAGATAAACTCCTTGTTGTCACTTTTATTTCCAAAGGGTCATATATCCCCCTTATGGCCTCGTCCGCTCAATTAAAAACTTCCCTTTCAAGCTCGGTTTCCTCACGTTCTCGACTGTTTTTTACAGCCAAGAATCAGCTAACTACTGAGGGCTCCTTATGTCTTGAAGGCGTTCCTACTAGTTCTGGGTTGCAGTTGATTAATTCGCTCGATGAAGACCCGGTGATAGGAAAAGAGGGGACATATCGGTGAATATACTGTTATAATTGCGCCGGTTTTGGATATTACTAAAACTCGGCCAACAGTTATAACTTCGAAGACGGCGTTCTGACAGCCTTCAAGCCCTCTCAAATTCATGGCTCCATTCAGCGTGCCCTGCAAATCGTGCTTGAAAACATGGTGAAAACAGCTTTTCTCTCATTTGATCAGCGCTGCAGACTTTGGATGGAAGTCGGTACCAGTAAGTATTCTTGGTTGACCTTCAACTTGTGCCCAAGAGTGACAGTGATACAAGCGTATGACCTCTTCTCTGGACGCTATGCCGGAACCGTGAAACAATCAGACTGTGAAGTCAAGGTTGAAAATAGGCCCTCGTTAAATGTTCCTGATATATGCCCAATTTGGGTTAACGAAACCGGATGGTCTGAGAGCCAACCAGCTTTAGCACGCGATATCGATAAATGGTTGTTGGGGACGAATCACGGTGTTCTTGTTGCTGCAGAGGTCAAGTACACTCGACATTCGAACTCGAAAGTGGCGGGATATATCACGTTTTATACACAACGCGGCGGGAGAATTGAAACGAGGGTGAGTCCGACTCCAGTGTCATTACAGTCGCAGTAACTAACTTTGCTTTCGTAGCAAATATTCTCAGCCCCGTCGAACACCGCAGCTGACCGGATCGCGTTCACGAGAGCGGAGTTGTTTGGAGACACCTTACCTCCGCAGCCGGGGCAGGCGCTCACGGATATCTACACTTGTGACATTTCGACGTTGAGGGACTGCTCCGCTTTTGCGCTGCAGAAAATGGGACTCACTCCAATTTAAAAGAATTGCATTAGCCAGAGCACCGGACGTGAATCGTCTTCTTTTGCAGAGAGCGAAGATAAATTCCTCGTCATTTTTGTGCAAAACTGTACTGTACGTCTGGAAAGTACTTTACATACACGTGCCTCCTGTTTGGGCTTCAAAAAAGGTGAGTTTGTCCCATAATATCGACAGGAACATTAGGAAAATACAGAAATCTTCGAATCAAGCGAGCACGCTTTTGCTGGGGAAGATTGCTGGGGAAAGGACCGGTGATAATTTTACAACGTCCATCGACTTATTCCACATTATCAGCTTAATTAATTGATATTGTTATGGCCTAGATCGAACATATTAAAGACGGCTAAGCCATAATCCTTCCTGTCGAAACACTTCACTCTTTACTTCCTTTCCCGCCCATTCACGGAACCAACGCCTTCCCTTCAGAGCCACTAAGCTGAACCAAGAATATTCTTTTCATAAATTGTTGTCGTTTTGCCAGTGTTCATATTTTTGATCTGTGGTCCCAAGATAAGCATTCCAGGTCATACATTTTGAAATATTAAGGTGTTCCTCCTACCTCGTATCTGGGATCTTCCTCGCTGGCGGCAACATTCCGGCCAGCTTGCTGTGTTGGCTCAGTCGAGACGGACAGGACAGTGCCGACACTTTCGGAGGTGTTGGACTCGGGGCCTTTCTTGAGGTTAGTATGCGCGCTTGAAACGAGAAGAGAAATGAATATATAACTCAGGATGCATACCTCCAACGGGCTTGTAGCGAACGTTATCTCCTTCAGAAAAGCGAGGCATGTTGTATTTTGAGAGATTTTAAGATGGAAAGTTTCGTAGTAAAGTCTTGTAGATTCTCACGTAGTGTTTGTCTGGTTTCAATTCTGATTGCTGAGGGAAATCCCCTGGGCGCCTCGAGAGCAGAATATATACCCATTGGCAACGGTAAATCCGCCAGCGACGTCATGAAGAGGAAGCGTCCATGGCGTCATGGAATGTCCCCCACGAGGGAACGTTGCTATTTACTGCCTGTCAAATTCTCGCTGGGTGAATGCTACGTGGCAAGAGTACTGGGCGGACAGAGCAATGGGAAAAGGCTGGCATGGTCTTTCATTGCAGGTTTCTACCATGATGTTTACTCCATGATGTTTACTTGATTTTTGGTGGTTCTAGAACACGGATGTACGCAATATGAGATCCAATTCTCTATAAACTTGAAGCTTAACAAGGTAGATGAACTCAATTGTTTGCAGGGAAATTCGGCCAATAATGAGTAGTTACTACTGGACATACGTTGACAATGCCTTGCAGCGAACTGGGAACAGCAGTGCGCGTCCCCACAATATACTGTGTGATGTATACAAGATCGGCCCCAGCAGAAAACGACATCAACTTTGATGGCCTGCTACCACAGTATCAAAGCACAGTGATCAGTTGAAGTTGAAGTTGAAGTTGAAGTTGAAGTTGAAGTTGGATAGTATGATGTCAATTAACGGCACTTGAATGACCTACTCCATTTGGAAAACATCCTTCCTCTTTTCCCTTAAGCCGAGATTTAACCCTGACAAGATCGGCGAGCCATGACAACGTATCCTACCTGCTTTCGCGCGTCAACTGCCGGAGCTGACCGGAATCGTAGAGCCAAAAGAAAGCTGATGGATTGCCCTGGCAGTCCATGTAGCTGGTGTTGGAAGCAGGTGGCCAACTAAAAAAGGGTCATGCATGTGCCTGTCTTGTCCCAGTTTTGTAGTAAATCAACAAATAAATCCGGGGGTTTTCATGGAATGAAGCACTGAAAAAGGTATGCCCTGGAAAGAATTCCACAGAAAACAAGGTCCATAGTAATAAACCCACCGATGAACTAAAACTGCACGATCAAACTTGGAAATTGGGATCAACGAGTGGTAGTCTCAGAATCAGCACACTCTCTAGAGGGTACGGCATAGCTGTGCGAAACCCAAATTTGTCCCAACAGAGCAATGGATGCTCCGTCCAAGGATACTGGGAGGAGCCAACGTCGGCATAGTCCAGGAAGGTCCCCATGTTGTACTGTACATTTCCATTGTATCCATCCGGTTGATTACACTGATCAGTGATCAGTTCAAGAAACATTTCATGAAGGTCTTGAATCCGAAGAACGACTCAGTTCGCAAAAGGGGTTTTAATCGAGTATTCCGTACCGGGTAGCCATTTGCCGAAGTGATCCTGGTGCAAGCATTCGAAATGCCCCTTCGAAATGCCCCTTTCCGTAAGCTGGATATTCTGCATTTGTCAGTACCTCTTGGTCATAGTTCCAATTGTTCCTGGAAATATAGAGTACGGAGCACGTACCACTGGATCAATTCACTCGTAGGACTTCGTATCATCCTCTCTTCCCGACACAGACAAGGCAGACAGCTTTGCCTGTCTTAGAAGCCAGAAACAACGGTAACGATATGTCCATGGTCCATGGCGTAGCACCGTTCAAATTGCAACGTCAGCTCGCAGACACACGACACCCGCGTTTGAATGGTAAAAGGTTTGCCAACGTGACTGTTGTTGCGAGTTGAACTTGAACACTGTGATTGCCGCCCGGGTGATGTTGGGAGCGGCTCTGCGCGGCTCCGGCTCCGGTCCCGACGCGTGATGACCAACGTCGTTAGCGACAGCAACAAACGACATCTGATCATTGTGACTTCTTCCTGAACTTGGACATGTTCTTTTATCATCTTCCTTCTAGGCTTTCGAGAAACATCCAACTCATCTCTGCAATGCTCCGAAGAGTAACTTCGCGATGAGTCTGAGCTACCACAAGCCATCAATGACGAGTTTGGCGGATTGTGCATGCAGTACATATAGGCTGTTCTACATATCAGCCGGGTTCTGTTCTTGTGACTTTGCTTATATTGATCTGCTTACTCCCATGTCTGGCTGAACATCGACAAGTTTCTACATCGTACCTCGCTATCAGTCCCTCTTTCATTTTGACGAGCGTTTCGACCTTTCTTATGAACGCGAGTAGCCTTTGGTTATTCTGACATCCAACATTTCTCTCATATATTTGACTTTCCTACGCGAAATTGCTTGTCACTATTATCAATGAACTGCCTTCGAGGATACCCCTTTCTTGTTGGCATGAAGTATAAACATGGCGCTGGCTAGCCACCATCGATTTGGACTATAACCCCTTGTCTAGATTATCCTACCTGCTACTAACCAGTTATTCCTGAAATATGCAGTCATCGGAAACTATAGTAAGCTTCCGGTCGAACCTTGAACAACCAGTGCTCTTCTAGAACAGCTCCCCTTCTTGTTTTGTTTTAAAGATCCCAGCGGGCTCCCATAACAAATGAGGGGTCGTTTGCAATCTGATTTCCTAACCAAGACTTCATCAGAAGACACGATAAGACTGGTGTTAGAGATTAATCTTCTATCAAGATGCGATTCGAATTGTACATCTTTGGTGCGATTTGCACAGCGAGCTCCGTCTTGGGTCACATGGAGATGAAGTGGCCGTATCCACAAAGGAGTAGATTTGATCCGCGTAAGTATGGTCTTTTACCCCAATCCGAAAGTGTGGACCATTGTTAATTCTTATCCAAATGTAGACAACAGGCCATGCGGTGGTAAAACTCCTCAATTTATATCTTTCTTACTAAATCCCTTTTTTAGAGTCAACATCATTCCTTCAATTCCATATGAGGCTTGACTTCTTGCTAACAAAAATATATTTCAGGATCGGACCCCGACTGCATTGACTATGATATGAAGAACCCGCTTAAACCGGATGGTGAGCCACTGTTTCGTTTTACGGATTTTGAAAGGGTGATGAGTAACCAATTCAGGTTCAAATTTCCCTTGCAAAAATTACCACAAGGAGGTTCCCTACCGACCTGTCATTACGTATGAGGCAGGGCAAAACTACGAGGTCATGCTAGACGGCACTGCCGTACACGGGGGTGGCTCCTGTCAGATCTCCCTCAGTTATAACAATGGTTCTACTTGGCACGTTGTCAAGTCGTACATGGGCGGATGCCCATTACACCCAGACCAGACGTACTCGTTTAGGTTACCGTCTGATGTCACCGACGGGGAAGCCATGCTTGCGTGGTCTTGGTTCAACCTGATTGGGGCACGCGAAATGTACATGAACTGCGCATGGGTTTCCATCAGGGGCGGCAGCGGCGACGGTGAAAAGAAGCTCCCAAAATTGTTTGAGGCGAATATTGACAACCATTGCTCTACCACCGAGAGAGACGAAACCGTATTTGCACGGCCTGGGCCACAATTGGAGTATGGCGGTGATGTGAAGCCGACCAGCACTCCGTATCCAAAGTGTGATGGAAACGACGATGGAAAGAAGAAGCCTGAATTTGTTGATCAGCGGACACAATTCCCACCCTGGGGGTGGCTCTAGTTAACTGGCGGAAGTATGCACGACGTGGCTCTGGTATCTAGGCAACTTCTAATCCCCGACCAGTACCTTCTATGGGCTTCCTGGATGTTGCTGAGGTATCGGGGAAATGATCATGGCTGATATTGCAAAATCTCTGGTTGTATGCTACTAATACTAGCTGCTTAATTATAGCAAAACTGAATGGCAATTATATTGATCAAGGGCCTGATACCACTATAAACGGCACCTTCCCGAATGGTCGCCTGAGGCCCCTGGTGATTACAAACGGCAGCATCCGGAAGGGAGACGACTGCCAGAGTGCACTTTTCTACCCGAGTCCTCGCACACAAATATTCGTCTACACCTCGGTTGCTTCGTTTGTGTTGTCGACTAACTATGCGCGAGCATTCATAAAACATGACTTTTAAAGATTACCCGAAATTTTCCGAGCGGCACAAACGTCGCCGGGCAGAAACGGAAGGGGCGCGTCGGAAGAGAAGCTTCGGGCGATACCGCGTTGGACAAATACGCGTTGTTCAAGTCTTGAGCGAAATGCATGTACGAACTATTTCGTACATTAAAAATGAAGACATGAACCAGCGATGACGATAACATCAATCATTGAGCTTACAGTTCTGGAAATGCGTCAAGCCCTGGATATTAACATTTCAAGGTTAGGGGCCAAAAGATGCCACAGTGCATAGATCAGATCAAATCATTGCATCCATTTACCGAGAAGGTGGGAGTTTTTCAAAGGTCAAAGAAAGATTTGCAGTCTCCGCCATTTTCCCAACAGCCTCTACTTCATATAGGGAATATCAGTGGACGAGCATTTGACCTAAGAATTGACACTGTGAGTTCGCATCATTTCATGATAAGGAATGGCGATCAAAAGGTGTTTATGACCGTGACTTGATTTTATGACTTCTAGGAAACGCGGAGCCAATGAAACGCGTGCGATTTGCTTCCTTGTGGTGCGGCTCCAATGAAGCGGTTTTCGGCCGATGTCGGATGTTTATTTAGTGGAGCTGGATGCGGGGGAACCCACTTTGACTTTTAGCTCATGAGCTTAAAGTTTATATGCACGTGTTTGTATCGTAGGAGATATCAAGAGCGACGACCACGAAGTGTTTAAAACGACAGCGATTGTATGGATGCTCTGCAAGAGTCTTTGAAGCAGACTCAACGGCTCAAGGCATTTCGTTTGATTCTTTGATCCACTATGGAGTGATGCTGGGTCAGGTGTTGATGGTAACATAGCGCAGAGCGAGCATGGGTCGAGTCGGCCTCGTTCGTAAACGCCTGGAGTACAAACCCATCCGTCTTTAGAGCGTCGTACGAGGTAGATAATTTCACAGTGGACGGGCTGTCGAGAAGCCATGGTTTTGAGGGTCGAGATTCCCAGCCTGGCGCACCGAGCCAGGAGAGTCACTGCGACTTGAGGTTTCCGTCCGAACGCTTTGATCGGGTTTGTGACAAACCATCTTACTCTGTACCGCATCCTATTTCCGCTAGAAGAGGGTGGCGTTCCGCCAGCGTCCCGGGCTACCTTGACGGGGTAACCCTAGGGGTCACAACGAGCAAGCATTCGAAGAAGTCACGCTTTCCTTGATTCGCACTGGTACTAAAGAGTAGCGACTGTTGAGCTCCCTTTGCCAATGATGAGAAAATCAATGCGGAAACAGTGATATTGTCAAGAGTTCGCCAAGGATTCAGGCTAATGATCCCGGGTCATTTCTTTGTTCATTTTATTCTTAAACTGAGGACATGTTTGTTGTCAGTGGAACATTTGGCACAACCGTGAGAAGTGGCATCGCCATATCGTTTACTCTCATTTTCTCACCAAAGCGCATGCGATATTTAACCACGAATGCAACGACTCGGATGAGACGAGATGACTGATGTTCGCATAGCCGATTATCGGGCCAGATTAGCTCAAAAGCCTAAGTCGGTTAAGGTTCTCCGAGAAGCTCCGATGATTCTCTGCCGTCATATGGGTCCGCAATCAATCTAATCGAACGAGCCTGGTTGGCTGGTGTCGCTGATTGTGTGCATGTTTAAGAGCGATCTGAAGCTGCTGGTTGGCTGGGTGTTCTTATCTGCTCGGCTAAGGTTTGAAGCTCCCCAAGTTTAATTCTCGTGCGCTTTCAAGGACCGAGGAAGAAACCTCGAAGCTAGACGTCGACCTTCAAGAAGGCATAGACGACAGTCACAGTCAGGCAGCACGGTCACCTTCACATGCTCCGTGTAAGTGTATAACCTCGACAGGAAGGAAGGCAGCCATCTATAAGGAGGTCAGGGCAAAGAATACTATATGTCCTGTTGCGCAGTGCGATTCCTTGCGGTGTAGTGGTTCTGGGGGGCACGGATGCGACTAGCAACACCTCGCAGCCTGTATCACAGCATAGCACAGATGCTTTTGAGACCTGTCACTGGCTCGCCTGCTTTCTCCAAGGCCGTTTGCCACGGGCAACTACCGGGACCGCACCCCACACTTCCGGAGTGTACCAGGTCAATTTTCCCCATCACCTCACTCTCGCATCAGCATATGGGTGGTCAAATAACCCCTCCTCTTCTCTCATCCTTCTTGACTTTTCCTCCAACCGTCCTCTAAATTAATATATTCTGAGAGACACATTGTTGTTTCTCAACCGCCACTTGAATTTTCGGCTGAGATAGATTCTAGTCTCGTATCTAATATCAAATTCTAGGTAATATCGCAAATCATTCTCTGTCGGTCACCGACGGAAGAATGGGTTTCTTGGAAGATACATATGGTCCAAATTCCGAAGAGGAACGGCCGCACGCGTATTCGGAGTACAGATCAGAAAAAGGGTATGGCTGGGCAGAGGCCTTGCCCCAGAGGCAAGGCCTCTATGACCCCGAGCTGGAGAAGGATGCTTGTGGTGTAGGGTTCACAGCGTACGTCCGCAGATTTCAAATGCGCGCCGCTTGAGGAAAAAGGAAGACCGTTGCTGATAGCCAAGCAGTCATATCAAGGGAAAGCCAAGCCACAAGATCATCACCGATGGTAGGAACCTGTTGATATACCAGAATTACTGTGCATGCGCTGACATGATCACCGATAATTAGCACGATACCTGCTGTGCAACATGACCCATCGAGGTGCAGTGGGATCAGATGCGCGAGACGGTGACGGGGCCGGTGTCATGACAAGTATTCCGCATAAATTCTTTGTCAAGCATTTTGTCCGCGATGCTGGAGTCGAGCTTCCACCATTGGGTCAATATGCGGCTGGCAACCTGTTCTTCAAGCCAGATATAGAATTATTTAAGGGATCAAAAGCGACTTTTGAGGAGCTGGCCATATCACTGGGTCTTCGTGTCCTGGGATGGCGTGAAGTCCCTCGCGATTCCACCCTCCTTGGTCCTGCTGCACTTTCCCGTGAGCCGTTCATCGTACAGCCGTTTATCGTGCTTCAGGCAGCCTATGGTGATGAAAATGTCCCAAATGCCGACCACGAACAGGAGTTTGATGAACGAACTTTCGAAAAGCAGCTGTATGTCCTCCGAAAACGGGCAACGCATCTCTTGGGTTTGGCGAATTGGTTCTATATTTGCTCTCTGAGCAACAAGAACATCGTGTACAAGGGTCAACTCGCGCCAATTCAGGTTTATGAATACTATCACGATCTTCTTTCGGTCGATTATGAGGGTCACTTTGCGCTGGTCCACTCCCGGTTCTCGACAAACACCTTCCCTTCTTGGGATCGAGCTCAACCTTTGCGGTGGGCGGCTCATAACGGTGAAATCAATACCCTGCGCGGAAACAAGAATTGGATGAGAGCCCGAGAAGGAGTATTGGAATCGAATGTCTTTGGGGATGAGCTCGAGCTTCTATATCCGATCGTCGAGGATGGTGGCTCGGATTCTGCGGCGTTCGATAACGTGCTCGAATTGCTCACGATCAACGGCGTACTGTCTCTCCCGGAGGCAGTTATGATGATGGTCCCCGAGGCCTGGCAGGACAACCCAGCGATGGATCCGAAGAAAGCAGCTTTTTACGAGTGGGCAGCCTGCTTGATGGAGCCTTGGGATGGTCCGGCTCTCTTCACTTTCTCGGATGGTCGTTACTGCGGTGCCAATCTCGATCGAAACGGTCTCCGTCCGTGCAGATACTATATCACAGATGACGACCGAATCATTTGTGCTTCCGAAGTCGGCACAATCGCAATCGACCCGGAGCGTGTTATTGAAAAGGGAAGACTGCAACCCGGGAAAATGCTTCTTGTCGATACAGTTGCTGGAAGACTCATCGACGACGCAGAATTAAAAAGAACAGTGGCCAATCGTCAGCCATTTGGAGACTGGATTGAAAGCCACTTACTCAGTCTCCCTCAGATTCACCACAAACTTATTGATGACAAGGTTAGCCTAGCACCAACTCTCGACGACACCACGGTTCAACAAGACCCGCGCCTCAAGGCATTTGGCTATTCCTTTGAGCAGGTGAGCCTGATCCTTGGCCCAATGGCAGCAGATTCCAAAGAAGCTCTTGGCTCCATGGGCAACGACGCGCCTTTGGCCTGTCTCTCCCATCAGCCTCGTCTCCTATACGAGTATTTCCGCCAGCTTTTTGCCCAGGTCACCAACCCGCCCATCGACCCGATCCGTGAGGCCATCGTGATGTCTTTGGAGTGCTATGTTGGGCCCCAAGGCAATCTCTTGGAGATCAGCCCTTCTCAATGCGACCGCCTCCATCTTCCTTCTCCCGTTTTGTCGATTGACGAGTTTAATGCCTTGAAGGCATTGCCATCGTTGCATAAAGAATGGTCCATAAAAACCATCGACATCACTTTCGAAAGGTTTAAGGGTATTCAAGGATATCTTGATGCTTTGGACGACATCTGTGCAGCTGCGACTGAGGGTATAGAGAACGGAGACCGCATCCTTGTCTTGTCTGATAGGGCTGCCGCTGCAGATCGAGTCGCTGTGTCCGCGCTGCTCGCAACTGGCCTTGTACATCATCACCTTGTTCGAAATAAATGGAGATCTCTGGCTGCCTTGGTTGTCGAGACTGCGGAAGCTCGTGAAGTTCACCACATGTGTGTGCTTGTGGGATACGGCGCAGATGCCATTAGCCCATATCTAGCCATGGAATGCATTTTGAAAATGAATCGTGAAAATCTGATTCGGAAGACGCTCTCGGATGGACAGGTTATCACAAACTACAAAATGTCTTGCGATGGGGGTATCCTCAAGGTCATGAGCAAGATGGGTATCTCGACCTTGCAAAGCTATAAGGGCGCTCAGATCTTCGAAGCGTTGGGTATTGACGATAGTGTCATTGATCGTTGTTTTGCGGGCACGGCCAGCAGAATTCGGGGTATGACTTTCGACCAGATTGCACAGGACGCGTTCGCGTTCCATGAACGAGGGTATCCGAGTCGGCAGATCACACAGGTTCCTGGTCTCCCAGAATCGGGCGAATACCACTGGCGAGATGGCGGTGAAGCCCACGTAAACGACCCTGTCAGTATCGCCAATATTCAGGATGCCGTGCGCTCAAAGAACGATAAATCGTATGAGGCGTATGCCCGATCGGAACATGAGCAGATCAAAAATTGCACTCTCCGCGGTTTGCTCGATTTCGACTTTGAGCAGCGCACTCCCGTGCCCATTGAGCAAGTCGAGTCATGGACTGAGATCGTTCGTCGATTTGTCACAGGTGCCATGTCGTATGGGTCCATTTCTTATGAATCGCACTCGACGCTCGCAGTTGCGATGAACCGTCTTGGTGGTAAATCCAACACCGGCGAGGGAGGTGAGAACCCTGAACGCAGCAAGATCCTCGAGAATGGCGACACCATGCGATCTGCCATCAAGCAAATCGCGTCTGGTCGGTTTGGTGTCACGTCTGCGTATCTTGCGGATGCGGATGAACTGCAAATCAAAATGGCACAGGGCGCCAAGCCCGGAGAGGGCGGAGAACTTCCGGGCTCCAAGGTTACGGGGCCAATCGCCCAGACGCGCCGCTCCACCCCTGGAGTCGGACTCATTTCACCGCCGCCGCACCACGACATCTATTCCATCGAGGATCTGAAGCAATTGATCTACGACCTCAAGTGCTCTAACCCCCGCGCGCGTGTTTCTGTCAAACTCGTCTCTGAGGTGGGCGTTGGCATCGTTGCTTCCGGTGTTGCGAAAGCCAAGGCCGATCACATTCTCATCTCTGGTCATGACGGAGGAACCGGTGCGTCCAGGTGGACGGGCATCAAATATGCCGGTTTGCCCTGGGAACTGGGCCTTGCGGAGACCCATCAGACCCTTGTTCTCAACGACCTTCGAGGCAGAGTTATTGTGCAAACTGACGGCCAGTTGAGAACGGGTAGAGACGTTGCGATTGCCTGCTTGCTTGGAGCCGAAGAATGGGGCTTTGCAACAGCTCCGCTAATCGCAATGGGCTGTATTATGATGCGCAAGTGCCATCTTGGTACCTGTCCAGTTGGCATCGCGACTCAGGATCCTGTGCTTCGGGAAAAATTCGAGGGCGCACCGGAGCATGTTATCAATTTCTTCTACTACATCGCCAACGAGCTTCGGGCTATTATGGCCAAACTGGGCATGCGAACGATAAACGAAATGGTTGGCCGTGCTGAACTTCTCAAGATCCGAGATGATTTACCGTCCCCTAAACTGGAAAATATTGACCTTTCGCTTATCCTCACGCCCGCCCATTCGCTCCGACCAGGTGTCGCGACGTACAATGTCCGAAAGCAAGATCACCGTCTTCATGTTCGGCTGGACAATAAGCTTATAGCGGAAGCGGAACTTGCACTGGAAAAAGGCCTTCCTTGCCGCGTGGAATGTGATATTGTTAATACCGATCGAGCCATGGGTGCCACACTCTCATACCATGTGAGCAAGCGGTATGGCAGTGTCGGACTACCCCAGGATACGATCCATTCGAACATCAAAGGCTCAGCAGGCCAATCCTTTGGTGCCTACCTCGCGCCGGGTATTACCTTGGAGCTTGAGGGCGATGCGAACGACTATGTTGGCAAGGGCCTATCCGGAGGGCGTCTCATTGTCTATCCACCTCGCGGGGCCGTTTTCAAAGCCGAAGAGAATATTCTCGTTGGGAATGTCTGCCTATACGGTGCCACTGATGGACATTGCTACTTCCGTGGAGTAGCTGCTGAGCGCTTTGCTGTTCGCAACTCTGGAGCCACCGCGGTCGTGGAAGGTGTGGGCGACCACGGCTGCGAGTATATGACTGGTGGTCGCGTTCTTATCCTTGGCTCAACTGGCCGCAACTTTGCAGCCGGTATGTCTGGCGGTATTGCTTACGTGTTGGATATGGGCGGTGATTTCCATACCAAGGTAAACAGAGAAATGGTTGAGCTTTCTGGCATTGAAGACCCGACAGAGATCGCCTTTGTTCGTGGGCTTATCGAAGATCACCACCATTACACTGGCTCAGAGATTGCTGCTCGAATTTTGCTTGACTTCACCAAGGCGTTGTCGCACTTTGTTAAAGTCCTGCCCACTGATTACAAGCGTGTTTTGGAAGAAGAAGCCGCCAAAAAAGCTGCAGTTAAGCAACTTCCGTTCAAACCCGTGCAATTACTAACAAACGTGACAAAGGAGAAGGCTGAGCATGAGCACCACGAAAAAACGAAGAATGACGTTCTTGATATCGAGGACAGCATCACAGATTCGAAGACGGAAAAGAAGCGCACAGCCTTGATTTTGGATAAAACCAAGGGCTTCATGAAATATCACCGTCGCAATGAAAAATATCGCAGCTCCAAGACTCGAACTCGGGACTGGGCTGAATTATCGCAACGTTTGAGTGAAGATGAACTGAAGTATCAGTCTGCCCGCTGTATGGACTGCGGAGTCCCCTTTTGTCAATCCGACACTGGATGTCCCATTTCAAACATCATCCCTAAATGGAACGAGCTTGTTTTCCAGAACCAGTGGCAAGATGCACTCAATCGCTTGTTGATGACGAACAATTTCCCTGAATTCACAGGCCGTGTCTGTCCTGCTCCCTGTGAAGGTGCTTGTGTCCTTGGTATTATCGAAGACCCTGTTGGTATCAAGTCGATCGAATGCGCTATTATCGATCGGGGATTCGAGATGGGCTGGATGGTTCCGAAACCACCACCAAGTCGCACTGGTAAAACCATCGCCATTGTTGGTTCTGGTCCAGCTGGGCTTGCTGCAGCTGACCAGCTCAACCGTGCTGGCCATAGCGTCACTGTCTATGAACGTGCTGACCGTATCGGCGGTCTTTTGATGTACGGCATTCCGAATATGAAACTCGACAAGCAGATCGTTCAGAGACGTGTCGATTTTATGGCCGCTGAGGGTATCCAGTTCGCCCCCGGTACGCCTGTTGGACCAGACTGCGATGTCACTTTGGAAAAACTGCAGAAAGACAGCGATGCTGTTATCATTGCCACCGGTGCTACTGTTGCGAGAGATCTGAAGATCCCTAGTCGCGAGCTAAAGGGTATTCATTTCGCAATGGAGTTCCTTCACAAGAATACCAAATCCCTTCTTGACTCTGAACTGGCGGATGGAGCATACATTTCCGCCAAGGGTAAGGATGTTATCGTCATTGGAGGTGGAGACACTGGTAACGACTGCATTGGCACATCGGTTCGACACGGTGCGAAGTCCGTCACAAATTTCGAACTGCTTCCACAACCTCCTGCGGAGCGTGCCGGTGATAATCCCTGGCCGCAGTGGCCGCGTGTCTACCGAGTAGACTATGGCCATAGCGAGGTTAAGGCACATTTTGGCAAGGACCCTCGCGAATTTTGCGTCATGTCTAAGGAGTTTGTTGGTGACGAGGATGGCAATGTTAAGGGCATCACGATCACGCGCGTCGAATGGACCAAGAGTGCTTCTGGAGGCTGGGATATGAAGACGGTTGAAGGAAGTGAGCAATTTTTCCCTGCGGATCTTGTGTTGCTGTCCATGGGTTTCCTTGGACCTGAAGATCGTGTCCTCGGCGGCAAGGTTGAACTGGATTCTCGGAAGAATATCAGCACACCTCCTGGCCGATACAGCACTAATATTCCTGGCGTCTTTGCTGCGGGAGATTGCCGGCGAGGCCAGTCACTCATTGTCTGGTAAGTGAAAAGGGAACGATATATTATGTTGATTATTTGAAGCTTACTGGTTCTTTAGGGGAATTAACGAGGGCCGTCAAGCTGCTCGTGAAGTGGATTCGTATCTTAGTGGTTTGTCTTCCTACCTCCCTGTCACTGGAGGCATCGTTCGCCGCTCTGCCATCGATTCCGTCCCTGCCACTCCGCAGATCCAGGTCTCAGCAGTCGCTGCATAAACGGCCGCCGTGGATCAATACGTCCGCTGCACATATACCCTACAATCTCTCTTCGAGTAAACTCTCTGTTTTTTTGATAATATCCGGACTTTTACAGCGAATTTATCTCCCATTTCACGTTTATTGCATAAGATCTTCTTGAGATGTTCTGTACGTCTAGGATTGATAGCGAGCGCCTCAATGTCTCTGCAAGTACCTTTCAAAAATAGCGATTTTGTACTAACTTTGTTATTTGGGCGGCTAAGGCGGATATCCCTCGCTTCAAGTACTGTATGTTTTTCTTTTCTTCGTTGTGGTCTCATAGTTACTCCTACCTTGCGACACTCGCAAGTCAGGGGTTGGAGGTTTTGTGTTTTTTGGTTGACGGTCATGTATTTGGCACGAGCACGATCTGTCATTTTTCTTTTAGTTTAGTTTTGGTTTGAATCGAGGGTTTCCATCACCTCGTGCGCTGGATGACACCCATGCTACTAGCAGTCGCTATACTTGTAGATATCCAAATATCCGGCAATAAGGACCATAGATGCCTGATGACTTTTTATCTGAGCAAGTGACGCTGAATCCTTTTACCCCTTGAACTAAGATATCATGGAGTAGTTTGAAGCAAATCATGCGTCTAAGCCGTGACCGAGGTAGCGAGTCCCTATTGTACAAAATCCGTGTGCGAAACATCAAGCACCCAAAAGTTACCCATATTCGAAGAGGCAATGTGACGAGTATATTAGTACATTCTTTCCTAGACGTGAAGACAGTAAATCACACAGCTTCGCTGACTTTCATCCCATTTAGTCCTTCTCTCTCCTTCTGTTCAGTAAGCTTCATCTCCCTCTCTGCCGCCGCGAAATCCCCTTCAAACGCTCCCTTAACTGGTTCGGTCCGAATATCCCACACATCCTCACTGCTGGACCCAGTCTTCCACTTGATAGCCTTTTTGCGATGTCGATCCGCAATCATCTTCGCCCGCTCCTCCTCCGAGTACGATTTTGTACGCATGCAGAACCAAAAATCCGACCAGTGCTGTGAGCAATCTCGTAATTCGCCGAAGCGGTAGTAGTTTACCCATTGGCCGCCAAAGGACTGGCAGAAAAAGGCATAGTCGAAGGCGCTGCGGCAGGACATGGTTGTTTGATAGAGGGAATCGGGGTTGATAGAGGAGGGTATGGGTGAGGGTTCGGAGAAGGCGGAGGCGGAGGCGGAGGCGGAGTCGGATTCAGGTGAGGTGGAAGACCATGATGAGGACTGTGTGGAATAATTTGTGTCTTTTACTCCGGAGAGAAAAGCTTGGAGTTCAGCGTCTGCAATCTCATCGCGAGTCACTGGAGGCCGGGTTCGCGGCGGAGGTGTTGGCGTGTGCTCCTGCGCCGAACGCAGTGACGGAGCAGGCCCATTGTCTGGAGAGGAGAATTGTGCAGGTTGTTCTGAAGCACCAGATGAGCTCCACCACCATCCCATGTTGACCTGATGTGTAGAATTGCAACGGCGAACACGCTTTCTAGAGAGCTGTTGTGAAGATGAAGAATCGCTGACGGTTGAAATTTTGGCGTATCAAAACTGTATTATGTTTACTAGTGTAATCTAGGATGCAAAGCACATGACGTCACTTTTGACCGCACTCCGCACTCCACACTGAACTGACCTGAACTGAACTGAACTGAACTGCAGCGCCTTGTTTACGCAGCAACACAGCAACTTATCGTGTCTCTTCGCCGTTCTCATAGGAAGCAATGGACATGACAGCGCAATGATACGCTTCACGGGAAGGACATATGTGGGACAGGGCTGGAAGTGTCCAGTGTACGCTGCTGCACGAGGCCTCTCCCCTGCGCATTCTGCATTCCTCCGCCCATCTCCAAGATTGGGAAGATTCACAGCGACCTACGCCAACGCTGACGAAACCGGACATATCGCTACAGCGTCGAATGAATCCGTGTTCTATTTTGACAGTAAGCTTACATCTCAATGGCGAAAGGTCTCGATCACACGCAGAGGCTAACCAGAACACAGATGTCCTCCCAGTTAAACTGGGCAGCCTGGCCTTCGTGCCTCGCCTACCTTCCCTCGACGCCGCTCCTTCGCTGAGAGAACGCATAGGGAACCTAGCCAGAATCTTCACAGGGCCAGGTCCATCAAGTATCGTCGAGCGTGCATTTCCCTCCGATTTACGTGAGCACATTACACAAATCATCCCGCGCTACTCAGAAGGCGGTGTCTTTGTCAAGGTCTCGCACCCAGCAAGCATGAATGGTGAAGAGCTTTCGATATTGCTGAATGAATATCTGGAGAAAAATCCAGTCAAACCATGGTTCAACCCTTTCAGGTCAGTAAGAGCCGCAGTGGTCCGTGGGCGGCCCTGGTTGGAAGATCTTCAGAGGTTCCCAAGCTCCCGGGTAAAGGTGGAATTCCTTCCAACAACACCTGGCACATCGCCTGTTGAGTTATCGCCGGAACTGCTTTACTCATTGGTTCGCCGGTATGGGAAGCTCGCCGACATCATTCCGCAGCCCTCCGACTCCAAAGCCCAGCCGAGATATGCCCTCCTAGATTTTAGCAGACCTGGAAATGCTGTCATGGCAAAGAACTGTCTGCATGGATATAAGGTTTCCGACTTGGAAGGCGGAGGAAGTGCCGGGACGCTCTTAAAGCTCTCGTATGAGCGAAAGATGAAGCCGCACGTGATTCGAGATTGGATTGTTAATCACCCGAGAATTGTGATTCCAATCATAGCCGCACTTCTGGCGACATTTACCGTGATCGTCTTCGACCCGATTCGTACATTTTTTATCAAGATAAGGATCGCCCCACCCATTGATGTTCAAGATAGCAGGATATGGAAATGGATTCAACGCCAGGCCAGCAAGGCAAATGATCTGTTTTCTTTCGGCCAACGCCAACGGTCAGACTCCGGTGGGCTGAGAGCAATATGGGAGGACCGCAGAGAAGACATCCAACAGCTCCAGAACTGGTTGATCGAGGCTACAAGTACGTTCACTATCATCCAAGGACCCAGAGGCTCTGGTAAAAAGGAGCTTGTCCTTGACGAAGCTTTGAAGGATTATCGACATAAACTTGTGATTGACTGCAAGCCAATCCAAGAAGCACGGGGTGACAGTGCAACCATTAATGCTGCGGCGGCTGAAGTCGGATACCGGCCTGTATTTTCGTGGATGAACAGTATCAGCAGTCTCATTGACATTGCAACGCAAACGCTAGGCGCAAACGCCGGACTTTCGGAGACACTAGACTCGCAATTGGGACATATCCTCCAGAACACCGCCAATGCACTAAAGAAAATAGCCTTGGAAAAGAAGAAGAAAGACGGCAAAGACGCTCATATGACGGACGATGAATTCCTTGAAACGCATCCTGAATACAGGCCAATTGTGGTTATCGATAATTTCTTGCACAAAGCCAACGACAACCAGATGATTTATGACAAGATTTCTGATTGGGCTGCTGGCCTCACCGTCTCCAACATTGCGCGTGTTATTTTCTTGACGACGGATATCTCATTCTCCAAGACACTCAGTCGTGCCTTGCCGAATCAAGTGTTCCACGAAATCCATCTTGGCGACTGTACACCCCAAGTTGCGAAACAGTTCGTGATCGACCATCTTGAAACGGATCACAATAATACCAGTATTCACACCAAGGCGCAAGAGATAACTATGGAAAAGACTATGGAAGGGGAGTATGGGGATCTTGAAAGTTGCATCCAGGTTTTGGGGGGTCGTTTATCAGACCTGGAATTTTTTGCAAGAATGATTAGTCGAGGAACTAGCCCAAAAGGTGTGTGTCACAGCACGACAAAAAGCTATTGCTAGAGAAGAGCTGCTAATAGGTTTTATAGATGCCGTTAACGACATAATCAACCAATCGGCAGCGGGAATTTTAAAGATGTACATCGCCGACGATGACAATACTGCTCGAAATTGGTCTCCAGAGCAAGCTTGGTTCCTAATCAGCAGCCTTGCGAATGCCGAAAACGGAAGCATACTGTATAGCCAGGCAACATTCTCTGACTTGTTCAAAAAGGATGGCGACAGCACCATTCGAGCTCTCGAGCAGGCTGAACTTATCTCTGTTACCAGGCTCAATGGCCGGCCGTCTACCATCAAGCCCGGCAAGCCGGTGTATACAGCTGCGTTCAAGCGGCTGGTCGAGGATGATGTTCTTCGATGTCGCCTCGGACTGCGTACCCTGGGGCAGCAGGTGGCAGCAGAAAGCGCAAGCATAAACAAATACGAACAAGAGTTGCAGATTCTCAGCTCCTTGGAGAAAGAGCCAAAAGAGATCAAACCCCGAATTCGATGGCTTCTTGACAACTTGTCGGGCAGTCAGGCGAAGATTGAAAAGTATGAGCAGGAAATGGCAGGATTAAAGAAAGTTCTTCAATCCAATGAGTAATCAGAGGCTTGAGGATTTTTTGGGCGGTCCACATTTCATGTACGATATCGCGATATATACCCTTAGATTAGGTCAATCCACTCCGTCCTCAGAGTTGAAAATATATACAGAGACACGAGAATAGAGGCTATGTTAGGTCACCATAACTCGGAGCATTGATAATCCGCGTTTCAAGTTCCAGCCAATCGGAATCATCAAACTCATTACATAAGTAGCTAGCTGTCCCTTTTCTCGTCTCAGCCTCATCGCCCATCAACGCCTCAACTTCACACTGCTCCCAACAATGTAGATTTCAATCTCTGGATCTCTCCCCATTCTTGTGTATTCGTTTCTATGTTGCATCGTTACATTGTTGGTTTCCATGAATTGACGAGCTGCGCTGCTTCGTTCCCTTGGTTGTATATCGAAACAAACTTTGCTTGATGCACAAGCAGTTTCCTGGTGCACGACCTCTGTATACTCAGGTGCTAGGTTACTTCTTTCGCTTTTATAGATTCCCGTCTTCCAGCCATTTTATCTATACTAAGTAATTGGTCGCTGCAAATCATGGACGAGCAGTCAATTCCGGATTTCCTTTTCCAGTCGCTAAGAGACCTCGCGTCAAAGATATCCCCATTATCAGTATTTGGCTTTATTGTTTCGGTTTGCATTTTAACTCGCATTGTTACGGGAATTACTAGCCGCGTCAAGAAAACTCATTCAGATGGGGCTATATCGGCACGACAAGTGCCATACTGGCTCCCTTATTCTGGGCACGGGTTATCCTTAGGGTTCCGCCGGCGGAAGCTTTTCGAAAACGTGAGGTGCGGCTAGCTGAAACCCCCTAACTGCTTTGTTTTGATTGTGTATCTGATAATTTAGCAGCAGGGCCAGTGGAGAGCCCATCCGGAGTCTTTACATGCGAGGAGAAACCCACAATATAATCACCGCTCCTGCTATGGCAAATGCCCTGTTGGAGCAGATTTCTTCCTCTTCTCCCGAACCTGCCACTAGGTACATCCTGGAGAATGCCTTTGGTGCGAGCAAAAGTATCCGGAAGCTTGATAGAAGTGACTTGCACGCTGCATCGGGGCCTATGCAGTTTCTGAGCAAAGATCCTTGGCTAACGGACCTTGCTGCTACAATCACACGAGAGGTCCAGCAGAACATGCCTGGGTTGCTCTCTTTCTCGCCAAGTGTTGTCGATCAATCGACATGGGAGCGGTTGAGCAATGTTTATATCAACCAAGAAGATGGCAATCAAATTTGCGAGGCTAGTCTTTTTGCTCTCGTCCGAAACTTTGTTGGGACGATATCTACCACAGTTATCATGGGGAGGGCGTTTACTGAGAGTTTCCCCTATGCCCTCAATGAGCTCTGGGCTCTCGATAGCAATTTTAATGCTATGCTTCTGGGTGTCCCACGTTGGGTTCCTTTCCCAGGACTTGTTTCTTCGTACGCTGCCCGTCGTCGTCTGCTGCTAGCCCTAAAAGCATTTCATAATGCATTTGCAGCTTCAGAAATCGGCTTGGATCCCGGCTTCGACTGGCGGGACATGGACGATGTCTCAGAGGCTGTCAAAGCGCGTGCGCGGGCTTTCATCGATGCAGGCTATACGGCCGAGGAAGCTGCTTCTGAGCATCTGTCTCTTTTCTGGACGATGAATATGACCACAAACACGATGGTATTCTGGACCCTCGTACATATCCTCTTTGACACCGAGTTACATCAAAAGATACTGGCAGAAATCGGTCCTTATTCGAAAGCGTCGAGGCCAGATTGGCGGGCGTCTGGCTTCAGCATTCCAGAACCACCTCGCCTTCAAATAAATCCGGACGGACTCGTCTCTGCCTGTCCACTGTTTAAGGCCACTTACTACGAGAGTCTTCGTCTGCATTCTGCACCACTAAGCTACCGGCGATTAACAGAAAGCGTGACACTAACAGAATCTGTCGGCGAATCCTCATCAACGGCGAACCTTCCTCCGGCGAATTATAGATGCGATGCGGGCAGCTATGTCGCAATTCCTCACTTTGTTCACAACATGAACCCCGAATACTTTCCAGAACCAGAAGAGTTCAATCCTCGACGATTTCTGACGCAGGATCAAGAAGAGAAACCTGATGTCTCCAAAGATGCTGAATCTCCCGAAGACGAAAAATTAATTCCCAATGAGTCTATGTCCCAAAAGGTGCTCGACGTCTGGCCGAATGAACTCAGTAATATGCTGGGCTACAGCCAAGATCTCGCGGAATGGCAAGCCCTGGTGTTCACTGCGGCCTTTTTGACACTATGGGATATCCAGCGAGCAGATGGAAAACCGTGGGAAGTTCCGCGCTCGAAGAATGGGAGTGCAACGCATGTACCCAAGAAGGATGTAAGAGTGAGGATAAAGCTGAAGGTCTAAGCTAGAACCTTTAATGGTCATATACGCGCATTTTATACCCATGGTCAATAGATATTTTACTCGCATACATTCAAAAATTGTCTCAAGCTGCTCTTTCACAAGTGCACTCTTTATCAACGGACGCTGTCTTTCCATCAAGAGCAAAAGTGAACCATCTAATCTGATGAGATCCGCGTAGTTAACCAGCTGACTAAGCGAGCATATCCAATTAATTTGTGCGACGCGTTCCAAACGCGCGACGCGTCTGCCACTTTACTGGGACGGATGTTGAACGTTGGAGATTGGTAGCAGGAAGACAACAAGCCAATCCGTGGCCCAATTCATCCTTTAAGACTTTTGCCGTGTTTTCTTTCATATTCTCTGGCTTGTGTAATTTCTCCTCAACTCACTGACAATACATAATCACGATCCTCCGCGCACAATGGCGTCAGAAAGCGCCCGACCAAGAGGCAGACCAGCCCGTGAGAAAACTTCCCCCCAAGTTGATTTACAACTTTAATGTTAGATGTGATTTCATTTATTCTGACTGATCTGATATGATGTCGTAGACACTCCCGGAACGACCGTTCTATCGTACGCGCCCAACGGACGAAAGGTGATTACAGGTGGTTCGAATTCCGCGATTCGGATATATACAATTGGGGAGGATGGCGAACCAAAGACTGTCGACGAGGGTGTGGAGGGCCATTTGGCGATTGCTGCGCTGGTATGCTCTTCTACTCCTCTAGAGGGGCCCCGTGAGGAATACATGCGAGCAAAGATCTAAGATCTAACACCACTCTGCCGAATAGAATGACTCGTTTATAATGGGTGCGGAAGATGGGACTGTTTGGTTATACGGGCTGCCCGATGGCCAAATGGATAAGATGCTGGTTCGATGCTCTTTGCCCGTGCGAGATTTGGCACTTTCGAAAGATAGAGACTGGGTGGCTGTTGCGAGCGAGTAAGTCCTATGACAAGGCTATTTGGTTTCAGGAATTGGTATGCTAAAATGATGGTTTGCAGCGAGCTTGCCGTGAAGATTGTCAGCATTGAGGATATGACCCAAGTCAAGTATCTGCGGGATCAGACCAAAGGCGTTAAACATGTTACATTTGACCCGAGCGGGAGATACGTGACGACGTCTTGTTCTGACGGCGTTATCTATGTTTACTCTTTTATGGACACAGAACCATCTCTCGTGCAAAAGGTTGACGGTGTGATTCGAAGACTTGAAACCGAAGACGAGGCTACATCGGCCGCTGTATGGCACCCAGACGGTACTGCGTTTGCGGCTGTAGAGGCCACAAAGGACATTGTTGTGGTCTCAAGCAGGGATTGGACAAAGCAGAAGAAATTTGCCAACGGCCACACGGCAGATATCACCGCCCTCGCATGGTCGCCGAATGGCGCGTTGCTGGCGAGTGCTGGTGCAGATCGCCAGGTTGTGCTTTGGGAAACTCGATCTCAGAAGATTCTTCGAAAATATGACTTCGCTAACGCCATAAATCTCGCGTGGCATCCGGTCAATAATGAGTTGTCGTTCACTACATCTGACGGGGAGCTGTTTATTTACGAGAACTTCGTGCCATCTGAATATCAACGGCTACTAGAAAAGTCCCTGGAAGTTGCGCCGTTACTCTCGACTGGTATCGACGTGGGCTCTGTGTTCCCAGATAGGACGGCTTCCAACGCAGCACGCAAAGAGAGAGCACCTAGGAAGGGCTCGCCTGATTCACTAGATGATATACTAGGGCCCGTGAGCGAGGACGACGATTTTGTGGAAGATGACGACGGCGCTGGTTATACTGAAGGGGTCAATGGGTCTGGGAAACGGACTAATGGCCATCTAGGCGATCTATATGGTCATGATAACAAGAGAAGGGTAGGTGCATCCTGGCAACCACAGACACACGAACCATTCCAGCCAGGGAGCACGCCATGGCGTGGTGGTAGGAGGTATCTCTGTAAGCTCTTGAACCTGTGCACGTATTCTAAGGCATTTATAAATACTTACGGACTGGCACAGGTCTAAATCTCGTCGGATTCGTTTGGAGCGTCGATCAGGAATCCCACAATACAGTGACTGTCGAGTTTTATGATAGAGAGCGTTATCGCGATTTCCACTTTACCGATCCATTCTTATACGATAAAGCCTGTTTGAGTACGTATGCCCTCGAGTGATCGTAGTACCAAGGCTCTAAACTATCATAGATGAAAAGGGCACCCTATTCTCTTGCCAACCATCGAGTGGAAACCCGGCAACTATTTTCTATCGACCGCATGAGATGTGGACGACCCGGGCTGACTGGAGAACAGAATTGCCTGAGGGTGAAGAGATAACAGGTAATATGAACATTCATGCTTCTGCTGTTCAACTTGCTAAAATTTTGGATAGCTATTGCTCTCAGCAGTTCGTTTATCACTGTCAGCACGTCTGCAAACTATATACGGATCTACACCTTATTTGGGACGCCATATCGAGTCTACAGACAAAAGAGCCAAGCCGTGACCTGCGCAGCATGGCGCGACTATGTTATGACTATCGGAAACGGACCTATTGGTGGTGACGGGGTCACCAAATTGACGTACTCAATAGAGAACGTCAAGAAGGACCAGATTTGTCAAAATGACGACACTGTTGCTCTTGCCGAGGGAACTGAGCTTAGCAATGTCTTCTTTTCAGACAAAGGAGTACGTGGATAACTGTATCCAACATGGGCGTCTCAAAGCTGACAGTGTTAGGATCCATGCATTTATGATTCATCCGGGGTACTCTTAGTCTTGCAGCACTGGCGCAAGTCAGGCCAAGCAAGATGGGTACCGCTCCTGGACACAAAACAACTCGAGCGTATTGCTTCTGGCAAGAAGCAAGAGACGTACTGGCCCGTTGCTGTGGCAGAAGATGCTTTCCACTGCATAATTCTGAAGGGAGGAGACAAGTACCCATACTTCCCACGACCACTACTGACACAGTTCGACTTCAACATCCCGATATCGTCGACCCGTAAGACGCCAAAAGAAGACAACGATGGTGACACCGAAATGGACGGCGCAAACGCACGAGAGGCTAATCGCAAGCTTCAAGAATCTTTTGTCCGGACTAATCTGGAGTCCAGCCTGCTGGAAGACTGTGTTGAAGCGGAGGAAGGAAACTCCTCGCAGGTCACAGAGCAACGAAGAAAGGAGGTTGAGATTGACAAGATTATCTTGCAGATGCTGGCAGTGGAATGCCGGGAGGGCGAAGAGAAGGGTATGAAAGCGTATGAGTTGGTTACTTTGCTGCGAGATCGGACTGGGAAAATGCTGGAGGCTGCGAGCAAGATCGCACAGAGATATGACCGTTCTATTCTTGATGAGAGGATCAGGAAGCTGGCTGAGAAGAGACTGGCAGGCGAGGAGGATGATAACGATGGTGATGACTTTGCATGATCCGGAACCTGGGCGTTATCTGGACTTAACTAATGTCCTTGACAATTGCTTTTCCTTTGAACATACACATAGTAACGACCTTCAACTGCTCTGATATTCGTTTGTGGTCTGTGGTCTCTGATTCATCCAAACAACGACTGTGCGCTGGGCGGACGTCATCTTCAAGTTTGGCCGTTGCGAGCAAATGCAAAAGTTTCTCTCACCCAAAAGCGAGAGACCGCAAGCTACGAGCACTCACTCAACCCTCTGGCGATTTCAGCTTTCTAAAACAGGGGAATATTATATGAATTATATCAACTGCCATCTCATCTCATGAACTGAGGAATCATCGTACCGTCCTGGACTTGTCATGCCGCCGAAACTCTTCTCTTTATCATCTGCACAGGCAGCATCGCCAAAAACGCCCGCAGCAAATCTTCTCCGGTGCTATTCAACCTCGATAATCCCTGCGGCCCCGTCTCCTTTACAACGAGCACAAGCTCAGACTCAGAATTCCTCTTATCCATCGATACCCCGACGTTCCCTCGCGCGACTACGACCGGAGCGTGAGACAAGCCCGGAGCTTTGGTTTACGTCGGCAAGGCCTGCGTTGATATCTCGGAGCGATACGAGAGGGTCGAATGGAGGAGCAGGAGACCATAAACCAGTGGATGAGCGCATAATCAAACTCGGGAAGAGTGAGTTATTGCGCCCTGTTGTCTGTCACAAGTTCCGGAGTGACTCGCAGACATCACCATACCCAGCTACGGATGAAAGAGAGCTAACTGATATCTGTTTTGCGCCTGATTCTAGCTCTCCGGATTCTCACTACCCATCTTCCAACCCTCCTCGTTCACCCGCTTCCACAAGAAATCCTCTCTCCGAACATTACACTCCACCTGTTCCCCTCGACGCACCCCCATCTCCCCACCGTCAAGGGCAAAGTAGCCTACCGTGCCGCACTATGGACAGCGCCAGTGGCATGGGGAAGCGTACCCATCGTGGGTAACGTCCGACTACAAATAGTAAGTGAGCGCATGGTCCGCGGCAGCACCGTAAGCGACTTCAACAACGAAAACTCCCACGGCGACGAAAAGCTCGTGGTACGCTGGGTCACCGAGGGCGGGACATCCCATTCCTCATCTGGATCCGGAAACCAGGCGTCGTCTGCTGGTTCGAACGGTGGCACCGTCAAAGGATCTTCAACCAACAGTCCAACGTCTGCATCGTCCGCGTCCAACGGGACGAATCGCGGCCTCAGCGCACTGCTCGGCGGCGACGCGCCCATCTTCAAGCTCGGCAAGGAAGAGCAGTTTACGGGATTGTTCATCTTCTCGTTCGACGAAGAGGGTCGCATCGCGACGCATACGATTGAGCATGCGGATGAGAATTCGGGATGCGATCGTACTGCCAAGGTGGTTACGCTGACGGATTGGTTGCTGGGTAAAGCTAAATGGGGCTCGAGAGAGCCGTCGAACCCGGCACCAGCGTTGGCGGTGGAAACGCCTATGGATAGGTGTGATAGGTTGAGATTTAGGGACGGTGCTCATTCCGATGACGAGCTTCCGAGTGAATGTGCAACGTGCTACGACAAGAGGTGCTGGTCGACGTGAGATCTCGCATAACGAATATTATTCTATTCTATGAGTGTCAGAAGAATGATGTGTTTGGTGTTTGTGGTGTTGATGGAAGATCGTGCAAGCTATCATAAGCTCTCTACGCTCAGCTTCCCTGGGGTTGGTTCGAATCTCTATGGTCGCAAAACTACGTTTTCACGTTGTCGATTCTTTCAAAGTTTTCGTCTGGAGGTCTCGTTTTAGCGTTTGGTTTTGATACTGCGCCGTGTGGGCTATTGTTTACATTTCTCTGTGTACATTATGGTTAACCTTTTGAGGAGAGGGAGGGGTTGGATGCTGGTCGCAGTTCTTTCAGGTGACTCGTGCAGATTTTGCTGTGTATTCAATGAAAATCTCCGCTCAAGCTCGTCTCTTATGATGAAATTTATGCAGTGAGGTCGCCGTGATATCAGCTCTTTCGAGGAAAGCTTGGAGAGAGTGTCGTGGTCGGTCGGCCAATAGGGGCAATGCTGATGGTAAGCTCTCATATGGTTTTGATTGGCCGAGCCCTGTGATTAGTCAGAACCGCGACTTTGAGCTTCAACTCCCGCTCATTCATCTTGCGAGTGTGCCGGTGATTGAATGTTGCGCCGTGTCCATAAATAAAACATTCTGGTCGATTCCTACACTTGGGCGCGGACTAGCAGACTACTCCCACAGGATCCAAGACAATGGAAAACGAAGGACCCTCCGAGGGCCAAGATCCCTCTGCTTTCCTCAGCGGCATCACAGGCGCATCGGTCACCGTGAAGCTGAACTCTGGTGTTGTATACAAAGGTGGGTGCATACGATTCCATTGGCGCGCTGGAATGCCTTATTACTGACACGTTTCATAAGGCGAACTGCAATCTATAGACGGATATATGAACATTGCCCTTGAGAAGACAGATGAATATGTCAACGGGAAGCTGAGAAAGTCTTATGGCGATGTGTTTGTACGGGGAAATAATGGTATGGTTAACAGTTGACCCCAGTTGATGTGTGATGCTGACATTTCGTTCTCAGTCCTCTATATCTCGGCAGACTGAGAGCATATTTGCGCTCAAATGTTCTTTGTCTTTTAACACTCGGTCCCGGGCATCAGAATGTATGCTTTCCATTGTCAATCTAATGAATTTCCCTCCACAGGCACTGACGATAACTTTTGCAATATCACGATAAGACAAGAATTCTGCCTCGTCTATATATCCTGGGCACATACCGCAAGATTTCCTAGTCTAACCAAGATGATATTCCATAAATCCGCACCGGTTGTCCCATCAAATATCCAAGGCTGCACACGGGTAGCAGACCACTGTCGACATCACGAAGCATTTCGACATTGGGAGTGGTAGACTACACTCAATTTCCGCCAACGGAAGGCGACGTTTTATGGGTCTCAGTGTGATCTCGTAAAGACGTGATCCCTCCCATAGCTACCACTTTCCCAAACCCAATAGACCCCAATGTGACAGCATCAATCCAAGTCATTTGTTTAGGGCATTTCAATGCCGACTAAAACAAAAGCCAATCCCAATTTCTTCAGTCAGTCGTGAGACGGCTCATATCGTCCAGGCTGAGCGTCGTACTACTGGACGGGGGCGGTTTCGTCGGTACATGTTTCCATCGATAAATCCAGAGCGTCGGATCGAATCTCCATCCGGGATGTCGTTTTTCTGGCACCAGATGCAGGCAATCTGCCACAATATGGCCCGCTCCCTCACAATATCCACAGTTACCATCCGCATCTGAAGCTGGCAGGGTCGCAATCAACTCCTTGATATGCAGTTTGGGAGGCACGCCCGGAGCAGGCTCGTATTTCCATTTTCTCTTAAAGTCTTGTTGAGGACCTGTCGGGACCTTGGGAATTTGGGGCGCCACATCTGTAGAGTCCCGTCTCCAGCGGCCTGCAAGATTCCTCAAGTCTTGTCGGGGTGGTAGTGAGCTCTTCTGATGAGGTTGAGTCGTATCTGGAGAGTCCTGTGGGGAAAAGCTCTGTGCATGATTTAGCGCATCGAGACAGGCTTTGTAGAAAAAGACCTCGGTGTCCTGGATTGGTATCTCTGAGGTCTTCATCTCTGACCAGGCTGGGTATTCTCTGGATAATCCCTCGCAAAGTTTCGTCGATGCCAATGAGCATTCAAATTTCCTCCCAGAGGCATGGATACGCCGTACCTTGCTTTGGAGGGCATTGATAAACTCCTTTGCGTTTCGAAAATCATTTCTATCGATCGTGCAAACTTCCTGTGAAAGGGCGACAAGTTCAGAATTGGTGATTTCTTGAAACAATTTCTTCACTGCCTCTATCCTTTCCCATGGTTTGGCCAATGGGTATCCAGGATATAATTGGAGCTGTCTTCGCGAAGCGTCATCCATATGGTTTGAGAGCCAGATGTTGATAGCTCCCACTGCAGCACGGTACTTGGCCCGTGAGACATGCCCTTCTGAGGGTTCTGGGATCTCTCCAGCCATAAAAGACTCGATTCCCAGCCCATATATCACATCCTGTACATCTTCCAGCCACAGATCCGCATTATCTCGACAATGGAGCACACGAATGGACGGAAGACTGGCTTTGAGGATGACGGGAAGTTTATCTGCAGGTGTTGATTCGGCTCGATACTCTGTGGAAAACAATCGCGTGCTCTGATCGAGGTTTCGATCGGTGGTTGGTGGCATCGAGTCAGGGGTTGAGGTGTGTAGGACAAACTGTTTATCGATGAGTCGTGGCAGTAGGTGTGTACGTGCGGTCGTGTCTTCCATTGCCAGTCTCGCGTCGCTCAATAAACCATAGGACATTCAGTACTTTTGGTCTTCAAACGCCGTAGTTCTCTCTATTCAAATTTGACAAAGGAGGGAAAAAAAGAATATACAAAAAAAGTCGCTGCAGAATCAAACAATGCAAACATCCTTGACGCTGGACTATATAAACCACAACCAGCCGCGAAGCAATTACAACAATATCAGAGACGACACGAGTTTTGCCCTATACCCAACCATATACCAGTGATGAAGTTGTTTCTGTGATATATACCATCTGTTAGGATCCAAGTTCCGCCATAACACCGGTCTCGGGGTCAAATGCAGACCACCTCGACAGCACAGTTCGACTCAATGTGCATAAGCCTAATAACGAGCTCTTCGCTTCTTACGGTGGGATGCGCGATCGTTGTTGGCTCGACCCTCATTCGCCGAGAGCGCTTGAGATTGCCGGTTAAGCATTTTCAACAGGTCGAGGCATATCTTATAGAAAAAGGCAGCGCCAGGATCCGTCTGCGGCAGTACATTTCTTTGTTTCAACGCCCAGTATGAGAACTCGTCGTCCATCTCAGATATTAGGTGCCTCGCTGGATCGACGCCGTCGAGCTTTTCACCAGTACGATGCGTCCTCCGAACTATATCACGGAGAGCGTTAATGAACTCTTCTGCGTCGTCATAGTTCTTTCTCTTGGTCGCGTAAATCGCAACTAATTCGAGGCTGCAATCGGGTGACTCGAGTAGCTTTTTGACCGCTGCTATTCTTTGCCATGGCTTGTTGAAAGGATACCCCGGAAATACCTGCAACTCCCTTCGCATGAAATCATCCATATGGCTTGAGAGCCAGAGATTCAAGGCCCCAATCGCAACCTGGTACTTTGCTCGTGAACGGTGTCCCTTGGGAGGTTCTGGAATCTTCCCGCCTATCAAGGCCTCTATTTCCAACCCGGAAACAACATCTAGTATGTCCTCTAACCAGAGATCCACATTCTGTTCGCCTCTCAGAACGTGAATCAGGGGGAGGTCGCCCATTCGAATAGTTGGGATATCATCCGCTAGGTGAAATGCTTGGTCTTCCGTTGGACGTATTATTAGGAGATTTCGCTCTTCGTTTTGTTCCCCGTTGGATGCCATTTTCTAGAGGATACGGCGGCGCTCAGCTAACAAGGATCGAGTCGGGAGTTCGTAGGGGGTATTTGGAGCTCGAATGCCACTGAAATGTCTGCTTCTCAGAGGACAACGTGATAGGATATTAGGGGTATCCTGCGATGAAAAAAATGTAGCTCGACACTGAAACATGAATGTTCAATGTAAAAGACAACATGGTGCTCTCGATCAAAAAATGTAAGCTGAAAAGGGGCGAGCTAGCCGTTAACAAAAACGATCCACCTGGCAGCGAGTTAACCAACAAAAAAAGCAAACATCCCAAGCGGAAGACGGAGAACGACGAAGATCTTGGATGTATGACGAGACAGAAGAAATCATGAGAAAAAGGACCTCATTTGTCTAACATCAAGCCTGTCTGCGAAATGACAATGAGCGGTGAACTTCCAGACATTATATCCATGACCAAAACCCAAAACACGCTCTAACTTATGACCCGAACACAATAGATTGATTGCCTGTAACTCCTCATTCTATGCCCATATAAACGTCCAATGCAACAATATTATCTCCTGACCGGTAAAATGTGCTCACTTCCCTCCCACCCCCTTCGGACCAGCCGGGGACTTGAGAGCACCAAAAACCACCGCACACACCCCCAACATCGCAGCCATACCGACATTGTACGCTGTTTCTCTCCCACCCCACCAGAACAAGGTACAAAAGAGTATGGGCCCCGTAGCCCTGCCCGCCTGGCCCCAGCTCCGTAATCGGCCCAAGAATACTCCTCGTTCTCCTTCGCCGGCCTCGAGACTTCCTAGGCTGTTCAGCCCTGTGACGACGGTGGCGCTGGTGATGGCGAGCAAGCAGCCAGCGGCATAGAGGCCATAAAGTGAAGAGACGCGTGCGAGGAAGAAGAAGGATAGCGTGCATGCGAGCACGCCGATGCGCATAGTGACAAGAGGTGGTAGACGGCGAACTATCGAGCCTTGGAGAATGGAGGAGAGGAGGCCCATGATGGAGAGAAGACGGCCGTTCAAGGCTGAAGGACTCATGTTAGAGTGCGCAGGCGAAATTTGCGAGTAGATAGTTGCGGTGAGGAAAGGGAGCGAGAATTCGAGGCCAGAAAAGGGGAGCAAGAAGAGGAAGTGGGTAAGATTAAGAAGAGCTGGGTGGTTAGTATATTTTCTAGGTGAGACCGTCGTGGTCGGTTCGCTGCCGTTTTGCAACTTTTCAGATCCTCCCTCCTTCACTGAGTTCCCTTTCGAAGACGCCCCGTCTACCAGTTTCGAATAACGTGGATGCGTTTCTGGCAGGTAAAAGTAGATGAAGACCGTCTCTACCACAATCAGCAGCAGTGAGCACCCAGCCGCAACAGCAAACGGATTCTCCGCTACGCTGCTAACATTCGCCAACGCAGCACCAATTGCCGGTCCAAACGTAAACGCGATGCTAAAGCATGCTCCGACAAGTGCCATCGTCCCTCCTCTCTGACTCTCATCACTGATATCCGTCGCAATCGAATTCGCAATCTGCACGTTCCCCTCGCTCAATCCGCCCACGATACGGCTCCCAAGGAACGTTCTAAAGTCCGTCGCAGCAACCCATAATGCCACGCTAGCAATGTTCCCCATCATCGACCAGAGCAGAGCGGTCCGGCGACCTTTCTTGTCGGAGATGCGCCCGATAAACGGTGCCGCGATGGCTTGGAGGAACGAAAAGAGGGAGCCGAGCGCTCCACCGAGGAGGACCACGTCATATCTGGAGTCGATGGGTTTCGCAAATGCATTCTTGTATGCGTTTAGGTAGTGTAGGATGCGATTGAGGAGGGATGTCGGCGACGGGTCGCGCTGGAGGTAGAACGTAAGGAGAGAGGGAAAGAGCGGAAGGATGAAGGTGAAGGATATCTGTGCATTGGTCAGTTCGGGAGTCCAGCTGTAGTGTCGGTAGAGCTCTTCTGAGCCCGATGTTTAAAGACTTACCAGGTCTAAGAGGAGAGAAGTAAATAGGACTTTGAGAATCCGCTTGCGCTGTGTCGCGGATACTGTCGTTGCCGCCATGATGCTTGGAGGAACGAGAAGCTGATGTGGTGATATTTCTCTTCAGCACATCTCTCACAGGAGATTTAAATCATTTGACAGCTGTCAGGGAAACAGGCTGTCTTAAATAGCCCGGAAAAAGCTGTGCGGGAGGCGTTCATTGGACTTTGATGCTCTTCAGAGACTGAGACAAGCCCCAGAGGTTCGAAACGTCAACATCACCCCCAGTCCCGCTCCACACACTGCAGCTCACAGACTCAACCACCATCTAGCTCCTAGTTTGTGTCCACATCCTTCTCTGTCTGATTCTACGCAGTATTAGGGCTTTACACGACAAAGCAACTGGTCATGAGTTTCGGAAGTCCTGGCGGTCGTTCCGTCAACATCAAGCCAACGCCGTATGTATTAAACGCTCCCAATGCTGTCGATCCTCTTCCACGAATTCCGAATCTACATAACTAACGGGTATAAATAATCTAGTCCGGAACGGGGTAGCTTTCCTCTTGACCATGACGGTTCGTCCTTTTCCCAAGCTTTGCCTTGAGCTCCCGTTGTCTCCTTCGAACTATGTACAATCTTTTTACCGATCCGGTTGTGCTAATGCGATTCCCGTCCCATCTATTTGATGTACATAGGAGAATGCAAATACCTGATCGCGTCATATCTGCACTGCCTGAAATCGGTTGGCGGCGTCAACGATGAAAGATGTCGAAAGCTGGCAAAGGGTTATCTTGGTTGTCGAATGGAACAGTACGTTGGTCTTGGTCCTATGTCTTTTGCAAGGGCAGGATGCTGAAGAATGTCCCGTCTCGATGTAGCAACCTCATGGCCCCCGATGAATTTAAGAATCTGGGACTGGTATTCGATGATAATGCCACAAAGTCGGAGCAGACACCGGCCTCGACAACGACCACAACAACGAAGGAAGCTCCTTCGACGAAATGAGTGACTGCTGTCTGAAGACGTTCAAATATATATTTATTTATGAAAGGAAAGAGATTCGGAAATGAACCATGTCGGAAAATGTGTATATATGGGGATCTAAGCGCATATGGCGGAGTCAATGGCGTTCAGACCGGTTAATGTTTTTGGGGAATGGTGGAAGCAAGTCTTTTTGGGATACACTGGGTAATTCCTTTCATGAACAAATGTATATTAGACAACTTTCTCCTAAACTCTTTTTATTCATATGTTTGCCGCGGCCTGGTCTAATATGGCCAAAGCTGTGTTGCGGTGACTGAGCTCGGAGGAGTACGGAATAGATCTGATTCTACGCTATCAGTTCATTATGGTGATGAAGCAGCATCCGCCAGCAGCTTGACATCAACATGCTGAGAGCTGAATCCGGTTTCACATCAATACAGAGCAACAAGGACAACAAATGCCCATCTCCCTACAATAATTATACCTGAAAGGACCATCTTGCGCCTGAACACCTCATATTGAGCAACCGGACCACCTCCTATATTGCCCATACTATGATTACAGGACACTGCAGATCCTCCAAGGCGACAAACTTCCCTCCATCGTCTCCATCCCCAAGCACAAATTGCCAGGTCATTTAAATTACATGTCAAAGGAGAAAAAAGACGGCCCTATCATTAGTGAAAAAAAGGCAGATCAGGTCCCTCGAGAATAATAAAAGAAAAAAACGTTAGAAATAAAACCAAATGCACGCTAATATAGTCATAAGCCTTTGTTGGTTCCCTGTATTTCTTCCGTTTGCAAATGAGATTCGTGACGTGTCGGGGACGTGATGTGTAAACCTGTATTGGGTGAGTGGTTAAGAAGGGGAAAAGGGGTTGCGAGGCAAAGAGTGAGGGAGGATAGATGGAGAACTTGACGAGTAGTCTGAGAATCGCACTGTCGTGGAAGCCAATGTAAGGGCAAGGCAGAGATCCGATTTTCCCATGTTCGCAGTTGGTCAGGCACTCGGATAGTTGTCATTGAGAGTATGCGAAGCCTACACGATTCACATCTCCGGAGACGAAGCTTCACCCTTACTGCGCTGGAGCAGGAGCTGGAGCTGGAGCAGCTTCACCTCCCTGGAACGAGCCACGGCCACGTCCACCTCTGAATTCTCCACGGCCCCGACCACGCCCACGGTAATCGCCACGATCACCACCACGGAAGTGTCCGCCTCGACCGCGATGGCCATCTCCTCGAGGGCCACGGTTGCGGAATCCTCGACCACGCCCACTGTTCTGTCTGACATGGTGAACGCGTTCAAACCCATCACCTCGCGGAGCACCTTCAGTTGTAGCAGGTTGAGCCACTGGAACATCATCAGCCCAGCTGTTTGAAGATTGGAGAGGAGGACGCGGACCTTGTTGTGTCGAAGCTACGGCTCCAGGTGTTTTTTCCGGGGCTTCAACATTCACCCAGTCTTCAGCAAACTGAGGAGCAGATGCTGGAGGATCCCAAGCAGCTTGGGCCGTTTCATTAGCGCCGTTTGTCACAATGGTTTGGGCGGGAGCTGTCTCGGTTGGCTGAGACTGTGCAGAAGTAGACCCGTTGGTCGTCGGCACTTGTGCCCCCAAAGATGAATCTTCAAGCTCAGTCATTCCGGCGTTTGCAATGGTAGGGTCGGTAGCCTGAACAGTTTCAGCGGCAGGGGCAGATTCGGTGGGTTGTTGAGTTTCTTCACTCCACGTGGCTTCAGTGACAGGCATGTAGTCCAGAGAGGCTTGCTTGACTCGAGCATCTAGATAATCTGTCAGTACATCGATTTGCGCAGTGCTCACCCAGGCAACTTACATGTCACCTCAAGTGGATCGTTCTCCACGCTAGGGACCTTTTCGTCTGCACCATCAATCAACTTTATCATAGCCTCAACTGCCTCTTCGGTTCCACCATAGACCTGGAACAATGAACCTTCAAATGCACGGCTGTCGTTGGAAGTTTCATCTCCGCTACGTCTCATCGCGGCGGCAGCCCGCAAGAATTTACTCAGAGTCAACAATCGCTCTCTAAAGTCTTTCTCTGCCGATTGCAGAGTTTCAGCGGCAACACTCTGCTTGATAGCATCCAATTCTTCCTTGTGCGCTGTGTCCAGCTCTTCTTTTTGTTTCACAATACGTTCTTCGTAGTGGGCGCCATAATGTTTGAATTGGGAAAGTTGCTCCTCGATGGAAGCAACGCTCTCCTGAAGGTGGGGTTTTTTCATGGCTTGCGCTTTTTGATCTGCGTTGATCTTCTTGGTCGCGACGAGGTCATCAAGAGAAACTCCGGGATTTTCGGCAATGATAGAGTCCACCTTTGCCATGGCATTCTAAATGGAAAGAGAGCATTAGTAGTAGTTCACTGAGAGATACTAGGGATCGGAACTCACAAGCTTTTTGTTCGCATTTCTCAAGCTCCTACAAGCAGGCGAGGGATCAGTAATGCGCATTTCGATTTCATTAGGTCTGAAAATGTTGGGAAAACAGAGCCATGGCCTTACTTCTGCAACTCTTTCACGAATGGAAACTCAGAAGAGGCGCCGTTGGTAGTCGCAGCATCGGCGGCAGAGATCGATTCCTGGGGTGGAGGGGTTGACGGTGCAGCAGGAGCATCAGCCTTGCCGCGCTTCTTCTTTGAGCTCTTGGACTCAGCTTGCGGAGCGTTGTTCACTGCTGTGGACATGGCTAGAGGTGTTGGGTTGTAGTAGAGTGAGCGTGTCGTGTGATGCGGGAGAGAGGCAGAAATGATCAAGAGAGGCAGCGGAAGCGAGCAATCGCAGAGGAGGCAACTTAAAAAAGAAATTATAGGTTTGAAGAAAAGGTGAAAATCTGGTGAGGCTTGAAGATGATGAAGCTGTGGTGGTGAAAGAAGACAGCTGAGGAGGAGTTGTTGTCGATTTTGAGGTGAGGCTTTGTGGAGTCGCGTTGATGCATCCAAGCGGCGGCAAGCTCCTGCGCTTGGTCTGCTCAACGCTCACCACCCTGCTTTAAATCCTTGCAAAAGAATTTCAGCAATTCTGCGTTGAGTATACAATCTCTGCATGAAACTACTCAAGTTGCGATTTCAGTCACTCCTTGCCGCCGGACTTTGCGACAGGCTTCACAACTGCTCCACGTCTCTACAACACTACGGAGTATGCATCTCCTGCACATATGTTCAGATGTGAGTATGTGACATGCCTCTGCCTAATTTGAAGCTCTTCCACAAGTCTGGTGGGCTACAGTGCTGTGTCTCATCTATAAAAGTGTTCCATTCTGGGTATCATATAAATCCATCACGTTGTACTGTGACTGGTTCACCCAGTCTTATAGACCAAACGCCGACGCCGGAGGGATGGTAGTGAAGCTATCCCTCAGAAACCTATCATATCCCCAATATTATCCTCTGAATTTCCGCAGAGTGCCCTAGACAATAGGTATTCCGCAGTCAGCCCGGTTCCATCTCAACTCCTGCTGGCATAGACGTACCTCGGTGACCTTTCGTACGCTTTTTGCAGATATGTTCTTCTCCCCACCTTTCTTTGATCGAATTGAAGCTTCTCGCATTAATCTAAAACCAAGTCAACATCGCATCCGGACCAATATGATCGAGGCGAATCTCACTCTTGCATGAAAAGCATGTAGTCTAAAAATATCTGTGTCGCAAACAGGTCAGTTAGCAATCCGCTCTCAGCATAGGAAGACCAATTCACTCTGGTCTCAAAACAGACAGGAGGTTCTGGCAATCTCACCATAATGTCCGCGTTCTTGCTCAGGTTCTTCCGCGTATGGGCCTTGACAATACGCTTGACTGTTGCCCGCGGGTATAGCTTGGGTGTCACCACCATATTGGAGACAGAATGTCGTTATCCTCTACTGGAGAATAAGAGCTCAAACAGACATGTTCCTTCACGTCCTCTTTCATGGCTTTCAACCGCGTCTTTTGCCCAAAGAACGACTGATGTAAACACGGTTACATAAGCAATGCAAGCAAACGGCACAAACGTGCCAAGGCAATCTTTATTATGTAAAAGTGACATCATTTTTGTGGGCTAGGCTAAGATTACGCTAGGCCAGATAGAGTAAAGTGTGCTGAGCTTATGTGTAACGTGAGCGAAGCAGGCGATGTGATTGGCTACAGCTTCGAACTCCGCACTGAGGGCAGGATCGGAGCAGAAACAAGCAAGTGCGCTCTCGTAGGGCTTCTGGCGTGCACTTGCTTTTGCTTCTGGGCCGCTCTCGATGTCTATATATTGATACTCGGTCAGAACCCTCCCTGGCTCTCTGCACGAAGTGATCTCTGACCCCCGTCGCACTCCAGTTGCCCGCATTGCTCTGCACTCAGACCTCTATATTCCGCACCGGATTGGACTGCCGCCGGCCTTTTCGACCACTATGCGTTTCGGAAAGACCCTAAAGAACTCCATATATGCGCCATGGAAGGATTACTACATCGACTACCAGACGCTGAAGGCACTGCTGCGAGAGCATGAAGCTACGGGCGGTGGAGAGGGCACGCAATGGACAGAAGACGACGAAGAGAATTTCGTGCAGGAATTGGTCAACGTCCAGCTTGACAAGGTCAATTCCTTTCAGGTGGAGACCTACAAACAGCTCCGTGATAGGACGTCGGAATGCGAATCCAAACTGGAACCTTTGACATTGGACGAAGACATTAGCCATATTGAAAAGGGTGAGAGGGAAGCCATTGCGCGAGAGGCGTTGGAGAAACTAGATGGAATCACAAAAGAGCTGAGCGAACTCGAGAAGTTCAGTCGCATCAACTTCACAGGCTTCCTGAAAGCGGCGAAAAAACACGATCGCAAGCGAGGCGCCCGCTACAGAGTTAGACCGTTGCTGCAAGTGCGCCTATCTCAATTGCCGTTTAACTCCGAAGATTATTCTCCTCTTTTATACCGCCTGTCTGCAATGTACTCTTTTGTCCGCCAGGTACTGGATCCGAACGTTGGAGTCGTGAAGGACATGCCTAGTATGGATGCTCAGCTTGGCCACGATGTTTACACCTCTCACAAATTCTGGGTCCATGCCGACAACATCATGGAGGTCAAAACCTTTATCCTCCGTCGATTGCCAGTTTTGCTATATAACCAGAACTCCTCCAAGGAATTGGGCTTGGGACAACGCGACCCAACAATCACATCGCTTTATTTCGACAACTCCACGTTCGATCTATATACCCAGAAAATTCAAAGGTCGACAGGTGCTGGCTCCCTGCGGCTTCGATGGACTGGAAAGCTGAAAGATAAGCCGGAAATATATCTCGAAAAGAAAGTCATGGGCGAAAGCGGAAGCAGCCGTGAGGCCAGAATCAGCCTCAAGCAAAAACACATCCGGTCATTCCTAGAAGGGAATTATAAACTGGAGAAGATAATCCAGAGAATGCAGCGACAAGAGAACGCAAGTCAGGGCCGGATAGATACACTGAAAAGTGATATCGAAGAAATACAAAGCTTCATTCGAGAAAACAAGCTGCAACCTATGGTCCGCGCGAACTATGCTCGAACCGCATTCCAGATTCCAGGTGACGACCGCGTTCGCGTATCGCTAGATACGGATTTAGCTTTGATTAAGGAAGATGCATTGGACTTGGAGCACCCTTGCCGCGAACCTGAAGACTGGCATCGGCGTGATATTGATGACAGAGAAATGGAGTTTCCTTTTTCTGACATCAAGGCGGGAGAAATCTCACGATTCCCTTATGCTCTTTTGGAAATCAAGGTTCGAGGGGACAGTCAACGTAGAGCCAGCAAGGAATGGCTCGCAGATCTAATGTCCTCTCACCTTGTCAAAGACGCCCCACGATTTTCCAAATTTGTTCATGGAATTGCCGAGTTATTCGAAGACCAGGTCAACAGCTTTCCATTCTGGCTTAGCGAGATGGATACGGATATTCGACGGGATCCCGAGACGGCTTTTCAGGAAGAGCAGGAAAAGATTGCGAAACGTGCTGAGGATCAGATAGCCGTGGGTAGTTTTCTGGGAAATAAAACTCCGAGCATTCAACAAATCGTGGGATCACCAGTCCTCAGGATTGGCTCTGAAGAGTCTTCCGACCGTACAAGACCTCGCACTCTTAAAAGAGTGGACCCGCGACCTATCCCTGACGAAGTCCCTGAAGAAGAAGAAGAGGAAGAGAGAGCAGGAGAAGAAGAAACAGGCCAACAGCAGCAAGAAAACCAGCCATCAGGTCAACCCAGCTCGATCGCAGATGGCCTCCGTTCCAAACTTCCCCGGTTTTCCATGTCCCGCTATGCCCTCGCCCACCGCCAGCGGAGTACACCTCTGCCCCCCGGCGTCTACGCTCCAGGCACATGGATCAAGGATGAGGGGCCCGTCCGCGTCGAAGCCAAAGTCTGGCTCGCCAACCAGCGCACATTCATCAAATGGCAACACATCTCCGTTCTTCTCGCCGCGCTCTCCCTTGCGCTGTACAACGCGGCCGGTCCCGCGAACCCCGTCGCACGCACGTTGGCGATTGTGTATACAGGCTTCGCTATCTTTGCGGGTGGATGGGGTTGGTGGATGTTTATCTGGCGATCGAGATTGATTCGGCAGAGGAGTGGGCGCGATTTTGATAATATCGCGGGGCCACTAGTTGTTTGTTTGGGGCTTGCGGTGGCGCTGGTGTTGAATTTTTGGTTGAAAGTGAGTTTTCATTTTAATTTAGGACGAAAATGGGCTAACCAATCTCTTCTTGCATAGTACGCGACAGTCTGGGATGGAAAGAAAACACAGCCATCTCCGCCAGCAGCTCCTCCGGTGGCTGTGAATGTGTCCAGCATCGTGAGTGCGGGAGGGGAAGCGGTGTTACAGTTTGTTGCGCAGGGTGGGAGGTCCTGAGGGGGAGCCTGTCTGAGTCTGTGTTGTTAGTACTGTACCTGTATGAGATGGATGTGTGGAGTTCTAGGTGTATGTATGCACATACAAATAGTATTGGGGGATTTCTTTCACTGTTGCTTTTCGAACTGTTATTAGGGGATATGAACACTACGCATATTCAGGAATACAGAAACCCTCTTGATGGAAACAGAGCAATCAACTACTCGGTATTCAACACCATTCTGATCTGATAGTATTGAGAACTCCTCCAGCAACAAACAGAATATACATGACAAAGATTCGTAAACGAACAGCACAGAAGAAGGAAGAAGAAAGAAGATACTATTAACACGGAGAAAAAAAAAAAAAAAAAGCCGACGAAGATACGCCTACACACCATCCAGTATTTATTAAAACAATTTCTCTCTCGCGCCCGCTCACACACACAAAGGAAGGCAAAGCCGAAAAAAAAAGTAAAAGTAACAACCCAGACGCCCCAGTAAATATCAAATCCCTCCTGTCCCTGTCCGAGGTTGAATTCACATTGGTCATAATCATAGCCCTGCTTTGCATCCGTTTAAGAAAAACAAGATCTCTCCGCCCCATATCATCAAGTGTAAAACGCCAGGAACTAGTAGTATGCATATGCCGGAAGAAGGGGGGGAGACGAGAGGTTCTTACTGACAAGGAGGAAATATTAGGGGAGTTTAGGGGTTGATAAACCCTCTTGAAAAACATTGGTAAAGGGAATGAAAAAAAAAGTCCTTGAGCGACCTTAGAGCAGAGGAAAACAAACTCGATTGAGGGGAGAAAAGGATGGCAGAAGGGGAACGCAACTCCGCGCTTCGACGGGGCTAAGTTAAGGGGTTGAGAGGGGGGGTTGCGAGGCATGAAATTGGGGTGAGGAGGGCATATTAAAAAGCATGTTACAGAAGATACAGAGAGGAGTGACAACGACTAAAAACTAAGGGTGAGGAAGACTGGAAACAAAGGGAGAACAAGGATATCATCGGAGCTTGAGGAGGACTAATAGTAAGTCTCGTGCTTCAGCTCATAGTTCGGAATCTCGTCAAACCATTCGGTGTTTGGGTTATACCGAAACACCTTCAGTTCGACGCCGTAAGGTTTCTAAAGAATAAGGAGTCAGTAATGGGACTAGAAACCCCTAGAAACACGGCACAAGCAAAGGCATAGAAACACTTACAGGTTCCAGAGCATAGATGGTTCCAAGAGGAACATCCAAGTCCGTCAGAATATCCCGCTTTAGACCCAGGAAATAGGCCAGCAGGATCCTTGCCACTGATCGATGTCCAATCAGCAAGACATGGTCGGTCGTCCGCTCGACTTCGACAATCACAGCACGCAGACGGTTAATGACATCGAGGTAGCCTTCGCCACCGACGCCAGGGTAACGATAATGCAACTTCTGTCGGCGACGGGCAGCGTAATCCTCGGGGAACTTTTGACGGATCTCCTGATATGTCATTCCTTCCATTTTGCCGGCATTCAATTCGTCCAGCATTCGCATCTCCTTGACGTCGTATCGGTCCTCGTTGAAGAACTGTGCTGTCTGAATGGAGCGCTTCATCATGGATGTCCAGACGCAAAAGTTGCGTTGCGGTTCAGTACCGACAAAGGAGCGTTGTGGGTTGGGAGGGGTGCTGTCGCCGGGACGGGGTGGGAAATGGCTGCTTGCTGCTTTGGTGACTCGCGCGATTTCCCACATGTTGCGCCGGAATTCCATAAAGTTAGACAGAGCTCGAGCATAACGAACTCCGTTGTCGCTCAAAGGTGAGTCTCCTCCAATTTTACCTGCGACGTCGTCCAAGCTTTCACCATGACGAGAGATCCAAATCTGGCGAGCAGACAGGTTGAAGTTGAGAAGGTAATACACGACCTGGGAGGAGAGGAAGCCGTTGACTTCAAATGAAACGACCTTTCGGCAGACATCGATCGTCTTCACATAAGGAATGTTGTTAGTTTCTTCATATTCACCGAGAGGAACGTAAGACTTTTCGTAGAGCTTGACACGCTTTTTAAAGTCTGCCAACGCGACGGTAGGATCCATTCCCTTGTAGTCTGGACCTGAGAGTTTCAGAAGCATGTTCGACTCCAGAAGGTTTTTGTCGAGACATTGGCTTTCCACGAACAGAATGTTCAAGGCTGTTCCGGCCCGTGCACGGATGTGTTCCATGACTGCCTTGCGTCGCTTGATGGTGCTGTTAGTTGCATCGAGAATCCCAACGCTGCCACCTTGTTCGAGGATGTAATCGAGAAGTTCGTCCAAAGTCTCCAGGGCAAGTCGTTCTCTCATCTGTGACGCACGTTCATTGTTTGGATCAAAAAAGACAGCAGACTGGTCCATCGTCTCATGTTCTTCATCGTCAGTAGTCTTTGCTTCGCTTGGTCCACCATTCTGTTGCGGGGGACTTGGAACCCTCGAGATCCCTTCAGCGGGTGTTGCACCAACGTCAGTCATTGGACTCGCAGCCTGCATTCCCTTGCGATGGTCTTCCAAAGCCTGGCCATCCAACAAGATCCTGGAAGATGGGATAGACAGTGTAGCTTCGACCTGATCGCGAACCTCTTTGTTCTCTGTGTGTTTATCATCGACCACTTCACGAACCGATTCTCTCAACTGGTTCTCAATCTCGGCAGCATGGTTGTCAGATTCCTTGTCGGACTCTGCTTCCGTGGCACCGTTGACGTGAATCTCCGGAACAGATGTGTGCTGGTGTTCATCTTCATGTTCTTTGTGATCATCGGGACCACCGCCGCCAGCAGCAACACGACGACGTTCTCCCACGTTAAAAATTCTGGTATCGTGTTGAAGCCAGTTCAGATAACGAGATAATTTCTTTGTGATATAGCTCTTTCCCCTGGCAGGCAAGCCCACCATGACAATGACGAGTTTGGAGCCAACATCACGCTGAGCGATGCGGCCATCGGGAGAGACCTTGGATTTAGTCAAGCCCGGAATGTCAAGAGTCGTAGCACGCGTTTTACTAGGTGTTGACGCTCCAGACGTATAAGACTTGGGGTTTCTATTTTCACATTCCAGCCAGGATTAGTTTGTGAATATAGACATGGGAGAAGACAGCCAAAATTGGGAGAGATTTCGATTCGGTAACAGCAAGAACAACTCCACACCACAAGGACATGGGAGAAGCGCGGCTTGAGCCGGCAACACGTGAAAGATAGCGCAGCCAAGCAGACAGGCGACAAAACGACTGAACAAGCGCTCAAGAACGCGGTAAACAAAAAAAAAAAAGAAGCGAAGGACGGCTACTCACATCTGTGGTGACGGGGGCGCGGTAGATATCGGCGTGTCCGTCAACGTAGTCCCGGCTCCAGCGTGGGTCGCGGCGTTCAGCGAGCCGCCATGAGGGCACTCGCTGCCAAGAGCTCTTCCAACCACAGTCTTTGGCGGAGGCATCAAAGAGTCGGACTCTTCCTGATCAGAGGGCGGTGGTGCAGTGTCGGTGGTGATGCTGGAGGCACTGTTGGTATCGTCGGTGGTGGCAGAGTTGTCGTCTTGAAGTTGTCGCTGCAGGCCCGCGGTGGCATTGAAGAAGTTGGTCAAGATGACTCTCTGGGCCAGCACTGAGTGTTGAGCCATTCTTGTTTGCACGTCGCGGCCCGCGTTGGGCACACGCACCTATCAGCACAACCCGGGTCAGCCGTTCAGCCCTATCAAACAAGGTTCATCTCCAGGGCTTCCGGACCTCACTTCACCACCACCAACAACACGCTGATGGCTGAGAGGAGAGGAGAGGAGTGATCGACGCGAGATGTAGGGAGCGTACCTTGCTCTGATGTGACAAGAAGAGACGAACGATGAGACAAGTCGTGTTCACACAGAAAAACGCGAGAATCTGAGCTCAAAACAACCCTCTTGAGTGGGAATTTAAGCGAGTGAAGATGGAGGGGAAATGAAAAGAGAAGAAGAGGGGAAGAGAAACAGGAAACTGAGTAGAGACGTTGGAAGCGATACAGCTGCTTCGCGCTAGATGTTTGTGTTGTTGATACAGCAAAGTGACGTCCTCACTTTGGCCCTGGCAGTCTATCAGGCAGCGCGTCTTCTTTTTGATACCCTTCCAAATGACACAGACCAGAGTGTCCCAAAGATCCTTTGCCTTATACTCTAAGCTGAGGGCCGTCATGACGGCATGATACCAGCGTTGACACATCGTCCCCTTCCCAACAGCCTTGGGAACGGATGATTCACGTACGGAAGCTCCCTTCAGCGGATACACGGACTGACGCAACCACCCAAGGACTCGCATGCCACAGCTTACCGTGCAAAGCTTCTCGATACCACGGATCCTGATACTATATAAGTCTTTGCATGTATGTTCAGACAGCTAGGTCTGGGTGAGTTGATTTGGAGAAAGCTAACGGATGACTCAACGACGAGGCTTACTTGGATACAGAAATCAGTCATTTGATTTACATGATGCTGTACAGTACTGACTATCTTAAAGTGCTTGGGTCAGTTTCAGTCGTAAATTATTCTCGTCACACTGTTCCTGTGCAAATATGAATCCAAGCTACCTCCTATTCCATATCACTGCTCACCACCGCCAAGCATCTAGTTATAGCACCAACATCGAAATATGCACTCGGGCGCCCCAATCTAGGGCTCATCTGCTGTGTATTCGATTTCTCTCACATTCCGAAATGCAAAGGCCCAGGACCGAAGTGAGATCACCAGGCCCAGTCAAGTGGAAAGATGATTGACAAGAACGAAAGAGAGAAAAATAAAGAGAGAAAACTCGGCCCCTTTATAGAAAAGAGAGAAGCCGTGTATTCACTGGCCCGAGTGAAGAATCATTCACTTTGCCTCAGGGAAAGAAGACTAATGAGGTCACTTGGGACTTGTTTGTCGGATTATCTGCTATACCTAATTAGCCTGCTAAAGTTTTGATCTCAAAAGACACATATTGCGTGCAAAAGACTCCACCCAAATAGTAAAGCCGCAGGTACTCCGTAAAATGCCAGTATTAGGTGCGTATCATCCTCGCCGCTGAAAACTGCTCTTCGTAAGTCGTTGTCATCGTGTTCTCTCACCCCGATGGCATGCCGCCGAAAAATGCGGCTGTTAAAATGTAAAGCACTTCGTCGAAGCGCCTTTTTCGTCGTGTCACTGTTCTCAAACACGCGTTTGTTTCAGAGCCATGAAGGCTTCCATCAAGCCCGTTTCTCACGACACAGCAACCCTCGATTGCGGGTGCCTGGACGCAGAACGAAATTCGCCAAAACCAACCCCATAACCCGACAATCAACCGAAAGGAGGTATTATCCTCAGCCCGAAAAAGAAAAGGGAAAAGTCGATGCATCCGCAAACCATCAAAAGACCACCACCCTCAGTCTGTCAGATATCCAGCGTCAACGTCAACGCCATCAAGCACGAATACGCCGCCACACTCAACGCCGTCAACACCACCACCACATTCCCACTGGTCCGAAACTTCTTCCGATTCACCCCATCCTCATCCACCTCGGAAAAAAACGCCTTGTTCCCCTGCTGCCGCCGAAACAATCCCACCACCATCACCGCGGCGCCATACACCGCAAACAGCGCGCCAATGCTGTAGAACTCGGTCGTGAAGATCTTCAGCACCACGAGCGCAAAGGAGAATTGCGAGAGAGAGGTGCGGATGTAGGCGCCTTCAAAGGTGCGTTGGGCGGCGCGGACTTCGATCATTTCAGAGTCGGTAAGGACGACGGATTGGGCGCGGTGAAGGCGCAGGCGGTAGCGTTCGCCGGCGCGACGCTGGAGGGAAGTGTGTTAGCATGTACAGTACACTATAGTGAGTAGGTTGTATGGGCAGTTTATGTTTGTTTATTGCGGCCCCATGTGGGATGAACGATTGGATCAAGGGGAGTGGGTGGTAATACGACGAGTGGGCTTGGGGTTAATGCAGCAGACGGCCCGGGGTTGAGTAAGGGTCTTTGACTTACTTCAAACATGGTGACCGACTCGCGACAAGGCGCGTTGAAGGATAGATGCTGAGAGGAGTCTTTGGTTATTTATTGGCGATCGCTTGAAGCGAATTATTGAAGAGACCATTTGTGATATGTTCACATTTCAACATGAGATGGGCTGAATGTGCGAAGAAAACGCAATGTTGAAGAATCAGCTGAGGAGGTCAGAGCGCCCAGTGCACTGACATCATGTTCTCGTCGCCACAAGCCTATTTACTTCTCGTCCAGCAGATGCGCCAGAGATGAATGGTAGAGAGGGCTGAACTATGGCTTCAATTCTGCTGTAGTGGTTTATTTCTTTTTGCAGATTGTGTTCTTCTGCCTGTCATCCTTCTTGTTCGATCTTGAGGCAACAGAGCAGCTGGGATGCCCCGAAATGTCTAGTATATGCATTGAGCTTCATTATGCTGAGATATCTACGTAGCTAGTTCCTGGACTGGACTCTTCCTTTCGAATATACAGTGCTGGGAAATGCTTCCATAATAGTCATTCGTCTGGACAGCATCTGCTTCAACCCCAAAATATAAACAAATGAAGCCAAGTCATTGTGCAGGGGAAAATTTTTGGACTATCACTCTTGGGTATTATTCACCATGCTAAAGCAAAATTTGATGGCGCACGGGTTCACATTTTAGCCTTGAGATGTATCCCAAGCTGGTCCAACCCAGCCGGACCATCGTAGATGGCCTGCTCAACAGCACGAGCATTGATCTATCGAGTTTGGTCAGCATCATTAGGCAGCTAGAATGAAATGGAACGGCGGGGGAAGACCAACATGTTGCATGCCCAAGTCCTCCACCTTCTCGACGCCTAGCAAACGCATGGCAGTTGCAGTTTCGTCGTTGAGAACTAAAGAGGCCCCCCCCTATCAGCACAGAATCAGGCGACATATTCAGCTCTAATGAACTTACTCTCCAATACTCTCTCCACGCCCTCTGCACCACCAGCCCCAAGGCCAAAGAGCGCGGGTCTCCCAATCCCAACTGCCTTCGCTCCTAGACATAAAGCTTTCACGACGTCCGTGCCTCGCTTGATCCCGCCATCGATCCATACTTCCAACTTATTAAAGACCTCTGGACAATATTTCCTAATCTCAAGCAATGTATGGACCGCTGGAGGTGCTGTATCCATTGCCCTACCCCCGTGATTAGACAGTATAATGCCCTTGACATGTGGAGCGAACAGCGAGGCGATATACACATCTTCATGAGTCTGAAGCCCCTTGAGCACAATCGGCAGATCCGTATGCTGCGCCAGCCAAGGAAGCGTGGATTTCCACGTCAACGACGCATCCGTGCCACCAAACAACTGCTTGCCAATTCCACTGCCGCCAGCGATAGGCGTTCCATTAGAATCTTTGACCAGCTGGGTCGTATCGAACGTGTCGGGGAGAAATTGGGAACGCTCGTCATCTTCTCTCTTCCCCGGCACGGGAGCGTCGAGCGTCAAACAGACGAATTTAATGGCCTTGAGCTTCTTGATGCGCGCGATCATCGCTATGCTTTTGCGTTTGTCGGTTTGGACATAGAGCTGCCATCCAAAGACTTGATCGGGGGTTGCATTCTTGACAATCTCCTCTGGAGTCATGGAGGCATTGTTGGAGATTATTTGCATAGTTCCAAACTTGGAGCACGCCGCAGCGATTCCCGCTTCGCCCGCTGGATGCGCCAGCCGTGCCATGGCTGCGGGAGAGACGTAGATTGGGGAGTTGACCTTGAAGCCCAGAAGGGTGGTGGTTGGGTCACATTTTCGGCAGTCGATGAAGACCCTGGGTCGCAGGAGGATTGATCGGTACACGGTGTTGTTTAGTGACTTGGAGATGAGATCGTCGGCTGCAGAGTAGTAATACGCCCAAGCCTTCTTGCTGATATGCTTCGTAGCCTCCTTTTCAATGTCGTCAAGGTTAAGGAGAGATGACAGAGGCGCTCGGCCTTGTGTTTTCTGTGACTTTGGAGCCTTTACGGGCGCCAGCTGCTGGGCTGTCTCTGGGTCGACTGTCCCGAGACATGCTTCGGGCTGCAAGTTCTCTTCCAGCGTCCCGCTGGGGTGAATCGGGTCATACTCTTCCGTTGCGTCTTTGCCAGCTAGTTTGAGAATGATGCCTGCACCGCCAGGATGATCAGAGAGAAAATCAGTCACCTAGAGGAGGCCGTTAGAGCATGCAGCAATAAAGTAGAGCTCCTAGCAGCATCAGCACTCACATCGTATACTTTTCCGTACAACACCACCCAGCAGCTCTCGACGGTATTGTGCTTGGAGACTAAAAGCTCATTGTCAGTTTCCACGTTGGCATTTATAGGAATGTCAGTCAATGGCGTCTACTTGGCCAATGAGTGAAGATGTTGTAACACACTCTCTGCTGCATCCAGGACTTTCTTTTGTGCCATTGTGCTTCTTGTGGCTGCAGATCAAGTTCACGCCCCACCGTCAGTTTGAATTCAGAGGTACTATATGCAGTACTGATGTATGTATGTATATGCAGCGAGATTTTTCTAATTGTTATATACCAAAGAATGTTCAAAGAACCTCAGAAGAAGAGACAATGCGCTCACTACAAGGAGAAGGCAGATGGTGATATCCTCTGGATGTTGACCAGAAACCAGAAAAGAGCCGGCAATACGGGGGTTTGTTGCCCCCAGCCAACGAGAGTGAATGCCTTAACCGCCGCGGCAGGGCCCCAAAGCTTACGGGGGTGATTGAGTCGCTTTAGCCACTCTCGCTCCGGAGTCCATGGCTAAGAAAGGCTGTGGGTAGCGACCATCCACTAGACTATCATCATCGCGACAATCTCTGGGGACAACTCGGCCGATAATATAGTTAGTTAACTAGCTGATTCTGGTTCAGCGCTTGGGATTCAACATTGCGACTTGAGTGTTGTTGCTCTGGAGTTAGGATATCTCGTTGATGGGAAGGTCTTTGTTGGAACAGTTCCCACAGAGTTGTTTACGGCCATAACGGATCCGGTTGACTGTTCTCCCCAAGTTTGATGCAGGCTGGAAGTTCCATTACTACGTACGACATAGCTTACATGAGTGATTGTTTGTTGCGTTTCAGCCTGTTGCTTTTAGAGACAGACAGATACAGAAATAATGCCATAATAGTCCCATTCGTTATGGCATAGAACAGCTGGGAATGCGCTGATAGCTTGGATGTCGTTTGCATGATGATAGCAAGCGAGGTCATGACATATTCCCGCTCAATGCAAATCTGATCTCAGCGCAATCGGGATCAACCACCAAAGTTAAAGCTTCGTAGCCGCAAAATCCCCAATTCGATATCGAAAGAGAAGAAACTTGCAAGACAGCTCAGATAACGCCTCTCTTCTCACAATATCTTCTGCTTTCTATCTTACTGACCTCCCGTTGAGCCACCAGCATCCCAACCCGACGTCACGAATCACACCCCCACCTCTCCCCTTGTTGGATGCGTTTCTTCTTCCCGCTCTCCTACCGTCCCCTCCCCTCATCATCGTCGCTCCCCAGGGCCTTTTTCATCTCTCCCATCAATACCCAATATCCACCGCCAGCCATGACTTCAACATCGCCTCCCCTAAGAAGCCCAGCTCAATCGCCAACGCCGGCGTCCCCGACACAATCCAGCACCAACCAGAGCGCGGGAACAAAACGAAAGCGGGGGTCTTCGCCAAAGTTCTATGCCGTCAAGAATGGATTCAAACCGGGAATATATCATTCGTGGAATGACTGTTTTCCTCAAGTAAAGGGATACAAGGGAGCAATTTGTAAGTGGAGGTGCCGCTGAGCTTGTGTACCCGTCTGTTCGATGACGAGGGTGGTCCAGTGCTAATAAAAGCGCATATACGCAGTTCAATCATTTCCTACACTTGCGGAAGCCAATGGCTTTTTAACCGGAACCCCAGTACCCGCGTCGGAAGTTTCGAGCACATCAACATCCAGGTTCTACGGCGTACAGCGTGGCAGACAACCGGGCGTGTACACAGACTGGTCCGTAGCGCAGGATCAGATCAAGGGGTTCCGAGGGCCAAAATATCGCAGATTTTCCACCTGGGCTGAAGCCGATGCGTTTGTACGACAGGGTCGGGAAGGGGAGGATGGGGTTGGTGGAGATGCGTCGTCGAAAAGGGACCAGATTCCCAGCGTTCCGGGGATGAGGACTGAGCCCTTGAAGGATGAATTAGGGAATGAGTACCCGGCGGGAACGGGTCCGCTGCCGCCTGGTGCTGAGGATGGGTTTGATCCGAATATTTTGTTGGATCCAGCGACTGGGCGCATGGTGTACAAGACTCCGGAGCAGAAGGATGCGACGAAATTACAGCCCAAGAAGGCGGGGGCGCCGAACATGTTGAAAATATACACGGATGGTAGCGCGTTGGGTAATGGGAAATCGGTGGCCAAGGCGGGAGTTGGGGTATATTTTGGTCCTGGTGATGAGAGGTATGCCATCCTGGTCTCCCTTCACCCTCCTGGGCTATGGACTAACGTGACGATGTTTGCTCCTTACAGAAATGTTTCGGAACCGCTCAAGGGCAGCCGCCAGACCAACCAACGAGCGGAGTTAACAGCCATATCTCGTGCCCTCGACATCGCTCCTCGTCATCGCGATGTCACCATCTTCACCGATAGCAAGTACTCCATCAACTGCGTGACCACGTGGTGTGCTAAATGGCGGCGAAACAAGTGGATGACGGCGGACTCCAAACCCGTTGAAAATAAGGACCTCATCCAGGCGATCTTGGCTAAGATGGAGGAACGGACGTTGCTGAACGTCAAGACGTTGTTCGAGTGGGTGAAGGGGCACAATAAAGACCAAGGCAACGAGGCTGCAGATCGACTGGCGGTACGGGGCGCAAGGACTGGTCTGCAACAGATTAACGATGGTGTGAGTGTGAAAGAGCCGGACTTCGAAGAGGACTACCCGAGCGATGCGATGTAATCGAGGCTGCGTGTGATTTCTACATTTGGGCGAGGGGCGTTTTTGGCATCATTTTATTCCCTCCTTGGTTGTCTACGAAGTGACATGGATGCCCAACTATGATGCATGATATCCATATACGCGCATGTGTTCGGTTTAGCACTTTTGTTTCCATACTTCTTGTTTGATATCTAGTACCCATGATCGGGATATTAACACGAGACATGCTTGAAAGAGTTTAACGGCTATCAATCTTCTCCCTCAAGTGGCTTGAGGTCGTCACCTGCACCCAGTCTTGAGGAGACGCATCAGCGACAGAGGCTAGGTAGCGATTGACAAGCGGACTGCTTGCAGGCAGCTGCTGGCTGCTGTGTGGAGAAACTACGGTCATCTGATATCTGTGTGTAAGTCACAAGGAGCGCCGGTTGTTCGTTCCTGCCCGCTGCGGAGGAAAGCCGCCGCCAAGAGTCAGCTGATAGTCAAGCCGCTCTGTGGGGCAGGGAACGGGCAAGAACAGCGCAGGTTGGCTCCTTCCCTTTGGCCCCTTGAAAATCCCACAAATGTCAACGTCGCTCGTCCTTTTCTTCGTCTTCTCCCACTGCTCTCCTCTCTCTTCTCGTCGCCTTCGTTTTCACGCGCCGACTGTCTCGTTGCTACGCGCTGCCTGGGGTTTCTGATCAATCCCGCTCCGTGCTGTGGTCATCTTGCAAGGTGTGAGTCATTACGTGTTGACGCTGAGCGAAACGGCTGTATCATTCCTTCTCCTCGCTCTCGACGGAGTAACCAGCTTGCAAACGTCTCTCCAAACAAAAGCACTCCATTTGTCGCTTTCGTCGGCTCAACGCCTTGCTGGTAGACCGTCTGCAGGTTTACGGGTGGGAAATCGTCGAATTCTAGCCCCCCCTCCAATGAGCAAGAAACGTTTCTTCCTCGTGCATTCTCGGGCAATGATCGTATTGGAATAACACTGATTGAAGTCTTATCTTGCTTGAAACTCCATTCCGCGTTAACTTTTTGGATGGTTTGTCGATATTCGAAAGAGATAACAAAACGCACCATCTGCACAGCCTTGAGAACCATTTATATATCTGAAGTGCAGATTGATATTCCGGGTGAATCGCATCTAGATATAGAGTCGGCGCGCTCCACTACGCACAGTTCTTGATCCGATCAAGCATTTCTTGGCTTTTTCCACCCTCCGCTGTGCGTCCTTTCAGTGGTCCGCCCCGGCCCGCCAAGCACGATTCAACCACAAGCCGGCAATCAAGAAGTGGAACTTCGCTCGGCATGCCGACTCTCGCCGTTACGAACTTCAACGTTGTCTGTGCGACCTTGGGAGGCTTCATCTCACTGTTTGGCCTGGTGTCCTATCTCTTCAAGGAAAGGTTCTATCTCTCAGAGGCTCGTAAGTCCGCTCATCACCAGTCAATAGGATTTTATATCCAATATCTCTTACGCAAAATCACTGCACTTTCTAATACTGATTGTAGTCATTTCCCTCTTGGCTGGAGTATCTTTCTCCCATGGGGCCAATTTCATTAGACCCATTGAGTATGCCCAGGGCTCTCAGGAAGCTTTGGATGCCATAACTCTTTCCTTTACTCGCCTAGTCTTGGGCGTCCAGCTTGTCATTGCTGGCGTGCAACTCCCAAGCCGTTATCTGCTGAAAGAATGGCGAAGCCTCTCTCTTTTGGTTGGGCCTGGCATGACGGGAATGTGGCTTTGCACGAGCTTGATTGTCTGGGGATTGGTGCCAAACACATCATTCCTCCATGCCCTTGCGGTGGCCGCATGTGTGACACCAACAGACCCCGTTTTGTCCAACTCCATTGTGAAGGGCAAGTTTGCGGACAAGAATGTCCCACGGCCGCTCCAGCGAATCATCATTGCTGAGTCCGGCGCCAACGATGGACTGGGCTATCCTTTCTTGTTCTTCGCCCTGTATCTCATTCAGTATACAGGCTATGGAGGTCTTGGCCAGTCTGGCGGCGCCCAAAAGGCCATGGGGTTGTGGTTTGGTGAAATTTGGGGATATACCATCCTGCTGAGCGTGGTCTATGGTATTGCTGTGGGATGGGTAGCTAAAGAACTGTTACATTGGGCTGAAGAAAAGAAATATATAGATAGAGAGAGCTTTCTTGTCTTTGCGCTTGCTCTGGCAGTAAGTCTAAAACTTGCTCAAATCGTTGTCCTGATTGAATGCTGACTGACTGTTGCAGCTTTTTATTGTTGGAACCTGTGGCATGATTGGAAGCGACGATGTCCTTGCATGCTTTATTGCTGGCAATGTCTTCACCCTTGAGTAAGTCAGCCTTGTCCTTATTCTTCTTTACTCTTCCTTGTGGAGTTTATACAGTTTTACCAAACCAAACTATTGAATAGCGACTGGTTCCGACTCGAGACCTTGGACGACTCTCTACAGCCTACAATCGACATGTTACTGAATCTGTCAGTCTTTATGTGGTTTGGTGCGGTGTGTCCGTGGTCGAAATTTCTCAACAACGATGTCATTTCACTTTACCGACTCGTTTTTTTGGGGATCCTTGTGCTCCTTTTCCGACGAATTCCTGTTATCTTTGCTATGCACACGTATATTCCGCAGATCGAGGAGTTCAGACAGGCCGCGTTTGTTGGCTTTTTTGGCCCGGTGGGTGTCAGTGCGATTTTCTATCTGTATGTCACCCTTGAGTACTTGCACCGCCATCTGAAGGTAGATGGGGAGATGCGTGAGGATGCGAAACGTTTGGCGGAGACGATGTACGTCGTGGTTTGGTTCATGACCGTCTGCAGCATCGTAGGTTCCCCTGATCTCCACGACCTCATTTTGCACTGAGGCTTCATCAGTTACTGTTCACTAAATATTACATAGGTCGTCCATGGTCTTTCCATCCCCCTCGGCAAACTGGGTTTTTATCTCCCTCGTACTTTTTCGACCGCCGTGAGTACGAGTGCAGATGATGAGCCAGAACCAGTCTCTATCCCCTTCCACGATGCCATTGCCGCAGTGGCTTCCCGTATGGTTCCTTCATCTCTGAGAAATGCTGCACAAAAGCGACGTGGCGGAATCAATGAGATCGATCGCTCTGAGCCGCCGAAGCCTGTTGTATTTCGCATCGGGCGTAGTGTTATTCCTGACAATCGTGAAAACATTGCAAGCTCGGCGGTATATTTCAACCCGGCCGTTTCCCCAGTGGGGTCTCCGTCCCCTCCGATGGCACCACCGGCGCCGTCGTGCTCTCCACCGCTGCTAGGAATCTCTCTGCCGACACGGAATCCGAGCCGAGATTCTAGTGGGAGCGGACGCGCGGAAAGTAATATGGATCGGGATGCACATGGTTATGGAGCTTTCACTGGGCCACTTGGACGTCCAGAGCTTGGTTCTTTGAGACAATGCAGTAGTGATATTGCGAACGCGGCGAGAAAGTGAGGGCGGGAAAGGAGTGATATGCTTGTGAGTACATGACACTAAGTTGACTGACAATGGAACTTCATACTCCGTATCTAGGGCGTTTTGTGTGGGTGTGTGTTTTGCTTAGAGATATGAGCTGTTTTGGCTGGAAAACAAATTGAAAGGAGGTAGCTGAGGTGTAGTACATGTTGATAGAATGTCGATAGACTAGAAATACAAGTCCATGGATGGTGAGTGTGGTCCAACTATGGATTCGAAACTCCTGCTACAAAAAAGGGAAAGGCTATGGTAAAATTTAGGGGCAGCGACTCGTTATTGCACATTACTTTCATACATAAACTGAAGCTTTAATCGACTCAACTGTGAATACATTAATGTCACAAACTAGCCGCTTTTCTCACTCGTGCCTCTGACAGGCAGACCGGCCGCCCTGTAAATAGCATCAATACCCTCCATCTGCGCAATGCTATCCTCGCCCGTCACCCAGCACGGCGGCTCCTTGCCCCTAACCTTCTCCATAAACGCCTCCAACTGCCACCGATACGTACTCCAATACGGCTTCCCGCCTTTCCCACCAGTCGTCCACTTATTACCCCACAACGGTCCCCCCGAACGCTGCGTGTGATACTCAATCTTCCCCGTGGCCTTGTCGGTGACGGAAATATAGTGATAGACGTGCGGCATCATGGCGTTGTAGAAGAAGACGGTGGCGGTGGAGGTGTCGACTTCGATGGAGGGGAGTTCCCAGACGCGTGGGAGAAGGCCGAAGAGGGTCCAGGAGCGTGCGAGGTCGGTGTAGATGCGGGAGTGGATGGAGTGTGAAGGGTCGGAATCGTGGGGCGGGTTGAAGAGGAGGTGGGCGTGCATGGCGGCGTCGACGCGTGGGTCGTGTTTGGAGGGGCGGGAGATGGCGGAGAGGACGGTGGAGGGCGGATGCGGGGTGTGGATTGCGTAGCGGGTAAAGGAGAGGGCGTAGGTTTCGTCCATGAGGGAGCCGCCTGTGCCGGTGGGTTAGTATTATTGTACTGTATTGTACGAACTGGTTTTGCTGGAAATGGGAGTATGATGGATGGTATTACCTCCGAGGTCGAATTGCCAGCGGATATCGCCTTCGGGGACGCCGGGGCTGGCGGTCATCCAGGCGTCGGTGCTGATGATTCGGCCGTATTTCCCGCATTCGAGGATGGAGCGGAAGAGATGTGCTGCTGGGTGGAATTGCCAGTGGAACTATCACCACAGCACCCCAGCTGTCAGTAAAAAGACGTAACTTTTGGATATTGGCGAGTTGTGAAGCATACTGCCTCCATGAGGACCAGTTTCTTCTCCTTTGCCAGCTTCACCAACTCCTTGGCCTCTTTGGCATTGGATGTAAACGGTTTCTCGCACAGGACATGCTTGTCGGCCAAGAGGGCCTTCATCGTCCATTCAAAGTGCAAGCTATTCGGCACAGAGACGTAGACCATGTCCACCTCTGGATCGTCGAGAAGTTCCTGGTACGAGCCATAATGCTTCTGGAAGCCATACTTTTTTGCATGGGCTTTGGCTTTCGACTCATCACGCGACGCAATGCCGTAGAGGTTCACGTCTGGATGGGTTTCGGAGGGATGGATGACTGGATATTACTGTTAACTAGGTATTCCATCGTGAACTGGGGGAATTTTGGGCTGGAAATTTTGACCGCCTGCAGCGTTGATGGTGGCAGCTGATAAAACACCCATGTTCAAGGCCAAAGAGGACGATTTTGTCTTGCCGTGCAACCATGATGTGGCATACTGCTGGAGGAATGTCCAGCTCTGGAGAGCGAGGGCCATGGTGAAGAATTGGGTTATATCACAAAGTGATAGCACTCATGAAGCGCACAATATCACAGTCTGAACGAGAATGGACATCTCAGGCTCAACCTGTTCTGGTCTCTCAGCATACAAAGGCATACCGCATTATAAACAGGTATCTCCATTGAATATCCGTTGGTAGACATTGAGCCGTCGTATGTCACGTAGACGTCATATCTCAACTCTGTCGAAGCCAAACTTCCCATATCCGCTTGGTTTGGGAGGCCAGGAGAGGCGTGTTTTCACGGGAATGTAGAACTCAATCCCTTTTCCTGAAGAGTGTTCAGGATCAAACTGAGTGTCTGGCAGGAAATCGGCATATCAAGGTCAAGCTTGATACCCGGACTCGATGAGATACATCCGGAGAGTCCGAGAAATAGTTTCGTCTGAATTTATCCCGTCTGAAGTCGCTTGTTCAGCTCGTGTGTTTTCATCGCAGCATGAAATCGGCCATTTTCATCTGAAAAGATGACAAGCCTGGAGGGATCTCGTTAAGCCTCCCGGGTTGAGGCCAACATGCATCGCATCTCTGCAGACACTGCAAAAAGTAGGATACTTGCTGATGAGTGAAGCTCTCTTGAAAAGCGAAATTGTGATGACTTGTGCTTCTTCTCCAGCTCGTTTGGTGATGAGTTTTGGGTTCACCAGTGGAGTTTGTCGCGAACTTTGGCTTTCTTTCTGTCACGAAAGTTCGATCAATCACGGCTAAGTTGAATAGTCAAAGGCTTCAGCGTCATGGCGGCGTTGCAAAGGAGAAACCCGAGTTGATCCATTCACATTTATATTGATGCTGCGGCCCGGAGTCTCTGCAGCTGGCATGAAAGAACGGCAACATTGATAAAGCGAGAGATTTCCATCTGGTTTGAAGCCCATCAAAAAGTCAATTGCAGTCAGATCGACCTCATCTCTTCGTTTTCACGCCCTCCAGATTACTAGCAATCATGAACGACCATCGCGTCGACAGGGCCCAGGTGCCACGCCGTCTCTACTTTGTCCAGCATTCCAGATCCCAAGTCGAAGACACTGGAGACGCGTTCAGAGCAAAAGACTACCAGAGCTTCTACCCTTATCCCAACACCAGAGACCAGTTTGCGAAATCCGTCAGCAACCATCTGGACTGGTCCTCTCGAGCCGCCAGCCCGTACATCTCACTCATGAGCGACAAGCAACACGCAGAGAACTTTGCCCTGGTCATGGAACGACGCACCGGCATGCAGACGACGATCCACGATATCAATACAAAGAGACTGGACACGTCGTATATCTCCAACGTGCCTCACCTTCGAAAGGAGTTACGGCTCAGTATCAGCCCCGAGGCGGAGAATCAGTCAGAGTATCTGGTGCTTCATCGGATTCCGAAGCGCGCAATCATCCGAAGTCGAAAGTGATCTATGCATGGTGAGAAGAACCTGCATGCTGGCTCATTTACAGAACATCTGACGGTTAGAGACTGACTGTGTATCAATTCGATAGTCGAACGGCAGCCTATGATCGCTTATAGCGGGTTCGCTGCGGTGGTCACCTCAGACAACACTTTCTAAGCTTGCTGCGGTGGTGGATAGATGCTGATGAAAGGGCTTCCTACGTATGAGCTCTGTTCTCAGCCCCCATTCGCCGGATAAGTCGTTTGTGTTTCTGAGGATGGTGGACAGTCGAGGCTCTAGTGCTGGAGATTTGTGGAAAGGGTATATCTCGTAGACAGGGAGAGACGGCCGGCCGTTCCGCTACTACATACAATATTCGCTCACAGTGAGTAGCGATTGTTCTGTGAGAACATTGGGCTTCTATCTTCCTCTTTGCGTTCTTGTCTCTGTTGTATACTCCGTACTTGGCCAACAACTTACGATCGGCTTTCGTCGCGGAGGTTCGAAATATTCCGAACCAGCTTCGAGTCATGGCCTGCAGTTCATTGCCAGGATAACGAGCAAGCCCTGGTCTCGATTGGAGGATCCAGGCGTATCCCAGCCGTCGTGGCTCAACAATGGAGCGCGATGGACGGCCTTCAACAGCCAGAATTTGAGACGATTGAGATCAAACCAGATCCTAGCATGCAGGTCCTATGATCCCTCAAAATTCCTGGAGATCCAGAAGCTCATATGGGCCTGATGGAACAGATGCATATAGCAGATCCTGGTGGACATTGACGCCCCAACCCAAATAGCAATAACTAACCGCCTGAATTTGGCGCCCCGTCGTAGAAAAAGCCGCTTCAGACGTATCCGTTGACTATTTGACAGCCAACGAACCAACTTTTGAGCGCCGCGCAGGCTGTCCCAAATGGCTTCTCTGCATAAGTAAAGAAAACCCGCGGTCATGTCTGTGCCACCACGGCAAGCCAATGACTTTGCTGAAAGGGAGTCTCAATCCCGGCCACCGTGAGATAACTACTACACTGTATGTGTGCAGTGACGGCATTTGCGCTTCCATGGGCTTGGGGTGCGCGGGGGTCGGTTTTTGGCCTTTTTTCTTTTCTTTGTTCAACCTTTGTTGTTACGGGGATGCTCTAGATGCAGTGTAGACAGGCTCACCTCATTCCCAGTGGATGTGTATTGCGATCCGAGCGCACAAGATCGTGAGAGCGAGTTGAGTGCTCACGAGTCTTCGATGGCATCGTGGCACTCACAACTTCCAACACGAGTCGCTCTCCCAGAATAGTTATTTACGACGCTCCCCGCATTCCCTCGTTTCTCTCTCGTATGAGATTCGGGACTGCGTGGAATAAGTACTTACGCTGAGCCACCAGGCAGCGTCGCAGAGAGAGCAGAGGGCATCTTCCAGCATCGATCCAGAATTATACAGCCATATTTCCTTTAGCAATGGCGGACTCTGATGGCGCGGTTACCACAGAGGAGATGACGGATGTGATTGAAGCAGATGTGAGCCTTTTGTCCCTGTTCCTGTGGTGTTATTGCTCCTTGGGCACAAGTTCGCGCGAGTGCAGTTGAAGCCAAGGAGGCTAGATGAGATGATACTGGCGAAAGAATCTATACTGACGGTCTTAATAGGACGAGGACCAGAGCATGGATGACTTGAGGATTCATTTCCCGTGAGCCCATTCCGTTGCATTGATTTGTGGCATACGATCTACCACCCCTGGCCACGTCCCGTATCGACGAGTCATCCCTCTCGTCCTAACCTTTCTCAAAGATGGGACATGATGTGAATGATGTGCTGGTGATGCGCCAGGCTAACTACTACTCGGAAGACGAAGTTCTGTCACGTCGCTTGCGTCCAATGTGTATAATTATAGGTTTGTGACGGGATACCTTGTTTCTTTCGTATTGGGACTGCTGCATGCCCTCAGCAGAGATGGACTGGCCTTTTTGGGTTCGAAAACGCTTTGCTAACGTCTTCCACCTAGAATCGAGGTATGTCGATGATACCTACTGTTCAGCCAGCGGTTTACAGGCGGGAAATGCTTGAATAGGAGGCTGAATCTCTTGCGCAGAATGGCCGTCAATACCACGGCTACCGTGACGGCGCATATCTCTTGGTTAGTCTTTGCCAGGCTACTAATGGCCAGCTGAGGTGTATTAACATCGATCCTAGCCTAACGATAAACAAGAACAAGATCGGATGGATATGGTAGGCTGACTGCAGCGCCGGAGTCTGTATAGGTTGGGTCTTTGGCTAATGGAACCCTTTAGGAACATAGAATCTTTCGCACCGTTCTAAATGGGAGACTTTATCTTTCTCCGCTTGAAAAGTCACCAGACAGAGTGCTTGATTTAGGTACGGGAACAGGTGTTTGGGCAACTGACTTTGCGCAGTGAGTATCCTGATTCCACCACAGTCTATCGGCCTTCGTGATGGTTAACATGATCAACCATTTCTCGCAGATTACATCCTAGCTCCCAAGTACTAGGTAAGCGATTTTCCCTCTACCTCGATCCTCCATCGACGTTGCGACTGACGAGAAAACACCAGGAACGGACCTCAGCCCCATCCAACGAATATGGTTCCTACACCCTTTCCCCCATCAACATATATATCATTTTTATACCAACCCCCCCCCCCTTTCTCACCAGGACCCCCCCAAACTGCACCTTCGAAATCGACGACCTCGAAGCCGACTGGCCCTACGACCCTTCCTCCTCCTCCCACCATTCCTCCTTCGACTTTATCCACGCCCGCAACATCACCGGCTGCGTCGCCGACTACGACCGCCTCTTCACCCAGTCCTTCAACCACCTCAACCCCGGAGCCCACCTCGAACTCCAAAGCCTCGAATGCGCACAATTCTTCGCCGACGACGGCACCACCGAGCGTGCCGTGACGGCCGCACAGTGGCAAAAACTGCTCGTGTCTGGGTTTCAGAAGTTTGGGAAACGGCTGGACGTCGAGCATGCGTGGAAAGCGCAGATGGAACGTGCCGGGTTTGTGGATGTGGTGGATGAGATGTTTAAAGTATTTTTTTCCTTTTTTTCTTCTTCTAAAATATCATCCCCTCCGATTTATTATCCCCCCCCCCTGTCTCGATGTTAACATGTGCTGTATAGGTCCCCCTCGCCCCCTGGCCCAAAGACCCACGGCTCAAACAACTCGGCTACCTGCAGTCCATGCAGCTCAACGAAGCGCTCGAATCGTACTCGCTGGCCCCGTTCACGCGCATTCTGGGCTGGACGGTTGAAGAGCTGGACGTGCTGTTGACGGCGGTGAGGAATGATTTTGCGGATCCGCAGAGTCATTTGTATGCGAGGATTAGGTTTGTCTATGGACGGAAGCCGGAATGATGAGATTACATAGGGAGTGTTGTGTATTTGTATTGCTGGATGCGCGGTGTAGGAACGTTCTTTTTTTTCCTCTCCTGGAACGGACAGAGGATGGCTGGATTGATAGCCGTTTATCGTATCGATCCTTTCACCTGTTCACTGCCACTAATATCGCAAAGCCAACTTCGACTCGAAGAGATGGAATAACAATATCCGTTGTTTAATCTCATTTTTCATTATTTTTAATTAAAAATGTACTAATAATACACAGTCGAGTTCAAAGGATGTAGGTAAAATAGTAAGACAAGTTGGTCGTATCCCGAAAGAATATGAACCAGAAGTCACCGTTTAGATGACGTACTAGAACGAAAATATATCAGCAACTGTAGCACGGAACACAATGTCAACAACAGGAGAACCGGGTGCAACTTACGGGAATGAATAGGTAGGGCACCTCCTTCTCATACTGCGTCCAGGCTTCTCCATATTTGGCTCTGCATCGCTGAATATCTCTCATGGCGCGGTGAGAAATCATTATGGCGAAGAATACAGGATAGAACCATGGGAACGGGCTGTTGAATCCGGTGATCAAGCCCCAAGTGAGAGCAAAGTAGAGATCGCAGGTGTAATGAATTTTGCGGGCATAACCATCTATTTTTAGGTCAGTATTTATTGAATATACTAGGAGAAAAAAAGGAGTGCTTACACCATCCATCAACAAGGATCGTGTCACCCTTTTTGCTAGTAATAGTTCGAGGATTTTTGACTGTCTGCCATGGGAGCTGCGGGAAGGCCTTTCGCAAGACCATGTCTCCACGCTGTTGTTGGCGGAAGCGGTTCTTCTGGCTGTTTGTCGTATCCCAGACCCAGTAGACGAATAGGTAGCCAATATACATGGCGGCGAGGGCGTATTTGTTCCAGCGATACGTTGCAGGGTCGTGGCTGGCAAGGTAGATGGTGCAGTGGCAGTAGCTGAGCGGGACACCGGCAAGGTTCCAGAAGATGAGCATGAAGCCCAGTTTCTCATAGTACATATCCCTACAAGTCATGAATTAGCACAGTCTTTTGATTGCGTGAGCAGTGAGTGTTAACACGTACCATGTTGGAATGATGCACTCTTCACCCTTGGAGCAGGCATTGGCATACAAAAAGTGGGCCATGAGCAAGAATCCGACTTCACCAGACACATATCCGTAGGTTTCATATTGCCTGGCGGCAGCACCCATGCTGACCAAGAGCAAGATGTACCATGGCAGTCGGACCTCGAAGAACATCTTGAAGTCCAGAATGCCGAACAATCTTGGGTTCAACTCTGCACCCATGAAGAAGTCGTAGATCGGATATCCGGTAATACGATGCTGCGCACCGCGAGCAAACGCGGAGAAGTAGGCAACGAACGACAGGACAAAGCCAGTGATGATGGCCACGCTCATCAGCGGGCCAAATTCATCAATGATCGTATACAGCTTGAAGAGGCCGGTGATATGAAGACCAACGGCAACAGCAATCGTCGTATAAAACGAAGCAACGGCAGAGCACCGATATGGAAGCTGTTTTCCACCCAGATGCTCCAGCGGTCGGCCCTTGACCTCGATTCCAGGGAGGTACAGATAGCACGCAGCCTCGAAAACGAAGAAGGTCCAGTAGATAGCCCAGGCTTTCATCGAAGGGAACGCTCCCTCGTACGCAAGATTGCCCAGATGCTTCACAAACTCCGCCATCGACTGTCCCTCCGTGGGACGAGGGAAGTATCCATCGTAATACACCGCGCCAATCCACATATAGTACATGAGCAACGGGAACCCGATCATCATCGCCAGCACGCCGAACGATCCGCCAAACTCGAAATGGTCCGTAAATTCCACTCCGTCCTTGACAACCGCGTTGGATCCGCCCGTAGCGTGGCCGTTGGTGCCATTCGTTTGTTCTTTCACCTCATCCTCCACCTTCTCAGCCGCACGCCGGCTACGAGCCTTGCCGGAATCAATCATCTGGCTCGACGACAACTCTGCCTCGCTGTATTCAGGGGTTTTGGACGCGCGACTCCTGGTGATCCGGCGGCTGGGGGTCTCGACGAAGCCTTCAGGTTGAAGTTTTCTGCGAGACAAGTCAGCAAAGAAGAGATGAAAAGACAGACGAGCGAGACGCCAGTTTATGAATCCTTCAAAGGGGGCATTCGAGATCCCACCGCAGCCGGGCTGGATTCAAAGCAGAGAAAGGGGGACAGAAGGAGGAGAGCGTAGCACAGGGAAGCAACTAACCTAGGCGTCTTGCCAGTCTGCGAGCGAGTGAGTGTCATGCTGGGCACCAGGACGAGAGCAGCTAGCTATATAAGAACGAGAGAATCGCTGCCCACACGACAGTCTGCGACGAAGAAATCTCTGATTCAGCGTTGCGGATGAAGCAGCGCGTGGTGGCTGACGATGGCTTGTCCCCGTTTCTGCGGAGATGCGAGCAGCGCCGTACGATACGGTAACGGAACCCAAGCATGTTCCTGAATCGAGCGCCCGGAGCTACGCTGATTGGCCCAGACTGGCTTTTGTGAGGACTTGGCATGAAATCTACCCGTTAAATACAGCCGCGGATACGTCGGTCAGAACAACAATGTTACATTTGGCTGCGATGGAGCTTCACGGTGGAGATGAGAGCCCAGCATTGCTCCATATCATGCCAGCGCCGGAGCCCTGAACCTCCATGGCCCGAGAGAGCCAACACAGGCCTTGTGCGCCCCGTTCCTCCCTGAAGCTTGGGCCGCGGATAGCGGCCCCGATCAACCGTGAAGACACCGACCGATGCTTGAGATTTCCAGCCCCATCCACTCCGTCCCTATGCTGCCATTTAACCGCCAAAAGACTTCAAGAAACAATTCTGCATTTCGCAGAAAGCCAAGCTGGCCTGTCGTGCCAACCAATCCGCACATTCCCAACAGATGCATCAGCTGTGTGGCCATTCAAGCTGCTCGCCGAGCATTAGTAGACATCAGCGTAATCTTCTTGTTCTTCTTCTTTTTACCACCGCCATTACCACCACCGCCACTACTACTGGGAGTTCCATTCTCCCCCAAAGCCAGAATCTGCTCTTGCTCTTGTAATAACAAATCTCTCTCCCACCCCTGAAGCCATCCATCACCAACCTGATTCTCGCTTCGATACGGCAGCGGCACTGGCTCCGGTCCCGAAGACTCCACGGCTGTCGTTCCCCAGACCGTCCGACATTTTGGCGGACTACTTGATGGTGAGGCGAGGGCCGCAAACGACGAGTGACCCCGTCCTCGAGACGATCCAAAGGGAGGCGAAGTAGAAGGGAAACTCGGCTCGGAAGGCGCGGCTGCATCGGCCTGCGACGGGATCGCAAGAGGTTGGAAATCGCTATCGGAAAACGGTTGACTGGATGGAGCACTGATGCTGGACCGCTTCCTTCTGATCGCCGCCAACCGCTTGTCATCCTCCTCTTTCTCTGCCCGGATTCGCTCCTTTTCTTCTCGAGCTGCTTTCTCCATGTTGCGCTTTCGACGACGGTTGATTTCGGGTGCAAATTTCTCGAGGATGGTCGGGCCGACCAGGTCGGTCCAGTCGCATTCCAAGAAACTTACTTCGCACCCGTACGGTAAGTGTCCGAGATATTTTGCACGCTTGCGCAGGTCATCATCCGCAACATGCCCAGTTGAGATATGCTCTACTCGAGGAAGTATTGTGGATGGGAACCGTGAAAAGTCTCCAAACTCTGCCTTTAGGATGCGAATGTCCAAAGGCGAGAGGTAGAAGTGCGGAAGGGCCTGATAAAAGTAGTACGGCAGATTGTTGGGGTGAGGTGCATCGGACTTGGACCTTTCAAAGGGCACTGTCTGTCTAGAGGGATGGTCAATCTGAACCTTCGAATCGGTGCTGAGGTTCAATTGCGAAAGACTGGACGAGATATCATCGCTGATTGCCGCGCCATTCACGTTCAAATTGCTAGGTTCTGGGGTTGAAGCTGAAATCGACGGACTGGACGAGCTATTGCCGGATTTTACCGCGTGTTGGATCAAGTACATATCGGGAACCCTCTCCGGTGGCTCATCAAACGATGCGATAGTCTGAGTTGGTCGGCGTTCAACTGACTCTCTGGACAGCTCAGGTGGGTTTCCAATCCCCTTCAGCTTCTCCTTTGCGTCTTTGATCGCGACAATCGCTTTGCCTGTCCACGTGGAGTCCTCTCCAAAAAGTAGTTCATCTTCATGCTCGACTTTTCTGAGATCCTCAATTTCAGTATCATAGTGCGAAAACATGTAGTCTTCGCCACCTTTCATGATCCGGGCATAGTCCGGTACGTCTGCAATATGGTACCACGGAATATCTTCGCCAGGCCCGATGGTTGCGCCATCGCGAGGAAGGGCTAGGGTGCTCCCTGGCATCCGCCACACCAATCGAAGTAGGACGTCCCCTCCTTCCATCAACATGTGTGCTTGTTGTCCTGCATACCAGGCAACACAGCGCGTGTCTGAGATGTATATAGCATCCCAGCAAATCGGGCATTTCTTCCACCTGGCTCTCTTTTCTGGGACCGGGTTTGAGTCGTCAGTGGAGTGCATGTATCGAATAATGCAAGGGAGGCAGAATATATGACCGCATTTCGCCATTCGCGGTGCGACAGGAGTCGAGAGACAGATCGGACAGCTCGTCTTTTGGGTTTCAGACGAAACTAAAACTTGCAAGACTGTGTCCCAGTCAAGGTGAACATCTGCATTTGTCGCCTGCGAGTGGTAGTTTTTAGTCGGATTGACGATGAATCGGTAGTTGGCGTGAACGTATCTAAATGATGGTCAATGGAACGTAGACCTATCACTCTTCAAATATACGACATACCTGGCTTTATCAACGGCACCTGAACGAATGCCCCATCCATGACTGCGGCGCGGCGGTCGGTAAGGTGTAGTATGACTGTGCGGCCGGGGTGGAAGGGAGAAGTTCATAAGATGGGTAATCGAGGTTTGACCTTTGCGACTCATGGTGTTTCGCACTGCAACCTACGGATTGCAAGTCAGCCTGAAAAATGAGGATGAAGTGAAAAAGAGACCACGTACAGACTCTGCAAACGCATCGTCATCAACGAGACGAGGCCGACGGTGAGACTTGTGCTGCTGCTTGCGGGCCTGGTTGTTTCTCGGCGCGGACGGGTTGCTCCTCAGGGCCACGGGATTCGTAAAGCCTCTGCGCTGCGAGCTGCTTTCGACGCCTCCAGTGTGTGCCTGAGCTGCGGGTGCAGGTGCAGGCTGACTCTGAATATTCACCGATTTTGGCGGATTGGAGGATGGGCCCGAAGCCGACGACATTGCTTGACTGAGGCCGTTTGAAGGTCCAAGCTGTGCCCCTTGATCAGGGGGCAGAAGGGCAGGAGTCTAGGTGCTTCCACAAGCATCCGCCAGGCCCTCTATACCAGCAGAGAAAATATCAAAAACAGAGTCGAAAAGCGACGATTCAAGCTCGCATTCTCCCAGTTTGATACCCCGAGGGGCCTTGTCGTCGGAAGTCGACGAGAGAAGATCCAGCGGCGGATGACGAAGAGGGGCGACGGCGAGTCACGGACGGACAATTACGGTATCATACGGTCTGATAATGTCATACTGATCACTATTGTATTCGTATTGTATGTTATTACTGTACTGCGCTGTATCATACAGGACGCCACTCGATTGCTGCGGCTCGTGACTGCGGGTTAGTCATCACGGCTGGTTTCACGAAAAACACCCAAAAACAAAAATTATCACGAACGAAAGCGACATCTCGACGACGTCTCTCTGTTCAGCTTAGCTAGACCTCTGCCTGCTGCCCTAACTTGCTCTTCGGCTTGCTGTCTGTCTGGATCGGTCGAACTGATATTGCTAATCCCGTCTGTCGCAGCTCGGTTTGACTGAGGTGAGCTTGCACCCTGTCCACCCCTTGCCCAACCGACCTGCTCGGCTTACTCTTCCTCAGCAATCCAACCATCACACCGGCACCCAACCTGCGTTAGGCACCCAGTTTCCTGTCGCGATGGGGTGCTAGACTTTCGCAAGGCCTGCTGGTGCTCTTATATTCTTCCTGTGCCCTGTTACGCATTTATGGCTCCCCGCTAGGCTACTTCTCACACACTCTCAAAGGCTACGCCGTCGCATAGTCGGGGCATGATGAACCATCATCTGCCCCCGCTGCCTCACGGGCAGCCGCCCGTGCCACCTCCTCCTCGCAGACAGCACGATATGCCTTACGCTTCTACTCCTCCAAACGTGCGCTCTCCTCAAGCATACATGAGCTACCATCACCCTCATCATACACATGCGACCGGACCTCTTCCCCCATATGGCCCCCATCAATATCACCAGCAGCACTGGTATCCATATCAGCAAATGCCGCACCATGCACCACCACAGCCATACCAGTCGTACAGTCCTTTAATTGTTTCCTCCTACCCTCGTGCCCAGCAGATTGCAGCGGCTGGTCCTCCACCGTCCTTCTCTATGCAGCCGTCCTCCGCGTCATCGACACCTCAACCCTCTTCGTTCTCTTCGACACCGCCACCACCGATTCACACCGCCACTACATCAGATATGCAAGAGGTTGCACCTGCAGTGCGGCCCGCAGAGATTCAGCCCAAAGAGGTTGATTATTCCTCTTCGAGTTCGGCGGCCATCTTGACCCCAAGCTCAGTTTCGCCACAGGTGTCGGTTAACAAACGACCAAAAGAGCAGCCCATCACTCGAGAGCCCTTTCGCCCACCGGTAAGTTTTGTTCGTCATATAATTGCCTGTTGGATAAAACTAATCGCGGTGTCATCTATTTAGCTTCCTTGGCTATCCGTACCAGAGGTTCCATTTCCTGAGAGACTGCCGCGGCGGAGACGAAAACACAGAGTTGCTGAAGTTTCGAAGCAAGTTGTAGGCCTTTCGTTCAAGGTAGGCAGTGAAAACAACGAAACGCAAAAAGCCGTCGAAGCTCCGGTGGTTGATCGTTCCGCCACTCCCACGCCAGTCCCTTCCCAGCCTCCTTCTGAACCCGCTTCGACGCAGCCAACAACTCCCTCTGCTCCTAAATCACAGTCTTCGACACATGTGCGCCAAGCGTCTCAATCAAATGCGCCACGGCATGTAGTTCCTGTTGTTCCAATCGTTCCAATCGTGCCCTCCAGCCCCAGCACCCAGAAACGAGAACAGGCAGCGACTGCAAAGCCTACGGACGCCGCCAAACTGGACGAACAGAAACAGCCTGAGGCACCAACACAACTTGATACTGGCAATGAGGAGTCAGAAGTGAAAGCTGCTCCTCCACCGCGCCCACAGCCAAAATCATGGGCCGACCTTGTTCGCACCAAGAAATCAACCGCTGCTAGCAACAGTGCCGCAGCAGCATCAGGAATTGGCGGGCTGGCGGCGCCTAAAAATGAATCCCTCGCCGATGTCATCAATAGCCTGGGCTCGGAGGCTGAGCTTCACAGTAACAAGATCTCCTTTGTCGAACCTCGAGGCCTTGTAAATACTGGGAATATGTGTTATATGAATTCGGTATGTTGTCTATTCCTTACGGCTTCTCTTGACTATCGCTCATACCTCGCAGATTTTGCAAGTTCTCATCTTTTGCGTTCCGTTTTATGATTTCCTTGACCGGATTAGCCACCGTGCTGCACACAGCTCCAAGAGCGAGCTTCCGCTTCTTGATGCAATGTAAGTTGCTCTGCAGGGCTTGTTGGTCTATCTGCTTTTACTGACATGTCGGATTTGCAGGATTATGTTTATGAGAGAATTTAGAGTAATTGATTCAGCGACTTCGGTTGAACAACTAAGACTACGTTTGAAGCAGAACGAGCTTGAGCAATATGGCTCGTCGTTCATTCCGGAGTATGTCTATCAAGTTATTAGACACCTTCCTCGTTTCAGAGACATGAGAGTAAGTGAATATTCATCGCTCCAGCAGCTTTCTTTGCGGCCTATACTGACGGATCATAGCGCGGACATCAACAAGATGCTCAAGAATTCCTCGGCTTTCTCTTTGAGGAACTTCACGAAGAATGCTTGAATGCAATGAAGAGCTCTACCTTCCCATCGGACAGCGCCACGACTAGCGATATCGGCGCCGTTTCCATGACGGATGACTCTACCGCTGAAGGCTGGCTTGAAGTTGGCCACAAACAGAAACCTGCCGTTACTCGATCTTCTGGGCACATTGCTGCTGAATCTCCCATTACCCGCATTTTCGGCGGCAAGATTAGGTCCGAATTTAGAGTCCCTGGAAATAAGAACTCTGTGACCCTGGAGCCGTACCAGTCACTTCAACTTGACATTGGCTCTCCTCAGGTGAACAATATCATCGATGCACTCAAAGGCCTCACCAGGTCAGAAACTATGCACGGGGACTTTAGTTCCTCGCGTGGCACGAAAGTGAACGCCACCAAGCAAGTCTTTATCGAAACTCTGCCACCTGTTTTGATCCTCCACCTTAAGCGCTTCCATTACGACAGCGTGACGAAAGGAACGCAGAAGATCTGGAAGAAAGTTGGATATCCATTGGAGCTCGAAATTCCCAAGGAAGTCTTCCCACCACATCGCCGAAACCTGCTCGCTGCCCAAGGTGGTGGTCTTCCAAAATATCGACTCACGGGCGTCATTTATCATCACGGCAAAAACGCGAGTGGCGGCCATTACACGGTAGAAATCCGCCGTCAAGACGGCCGCGAATGGGTCCGTATCGATGACACCGTTATCCGCCGCGTCCGAAGCGAGGACGTGGCATCTGCCGGAAGCGATGACGATCCAAAGGCCCTCGCCGCCGCTCTAGAACAGCATAAGCTCGTCGACGGCAGCAATCCCCAGTCGAACATTTTCCGCACCTTTGATCAAGATGATGACCAGGACAGTGATCGCGGCTGGAACCAGGTCAATGGCTCCGGATCGGGCCATTCCAGCAAGAAATCAGTCAGCGCAGTGGTCAACGGGGCTACGTCGCCGTCGGGAGGAGACTCGTCGGGCAAGAAGACGCCCAGCAGCCGTCTGGCGGCGCGGGAGAACAAGGTCGCTTATCTTCTGTTCTATCAGCGGATTTGAGTGTCCACTTTTATCAATCCACTTTTCTCCTGGTTGTGACGCCATCCCTATCCTATTCTACCCTACACTACCCTACACTACCTTTTCACACGTTCTGGTCATATTTTTCCGATATATCCGTGGCCGTTTTTCCTTCTTCTCTTTCTAGGTTTGCTGTTTTCAGCTTCAGCTCCTGTCACGTTGCTCTAGGCTTATAAAGAAACACCTATGTGTATTCAATGACGGTGCTCAGGTACTAGTGCATTTTTACCGCTGGAGATGAATGGAAAGCTGGAGACTCTGTTTCTTATCTTTTATGTTTAACCTTTCTTGCACAGTTGCCCATCCATATTCCGTCTCTTTTGCGGAGGGAAAGTGGCCAACTGGGCACGCGCGGGGCGGACAGTGCGAGCAGTTCGTCGTCTCGGTGTCTGCTCGTTTTGTTTTTTTAACTCTTTTCCTGTCTATTGAGCGAGGGGGAAACAAAAATGGTGCAGGAAAGGGCTCTTGATTGACTATTTATTTCGGTCTGTCTTCGGGAAGAGAATCTCGGAATAAAATAAAAACGTGGGTTGCGCGAAGTGTGTTACGAGGGGGGGCGGGAAAGGGGCCAACTCACTCGGGCTTGGGGGGAGTTTGGGAGGATCTTCGTTCAGTAATCAACGTCCAGGAAGAAGATTGGGAAGAGGAGAGATAGGAGACAGGAAGATGAAGAGACTAAGAGAGAGAGAGAGAGAGAGAGAGTAGGCTTTGCGGTGTGGTCTTTGGGAGTGCCTCTTGGAGGATCTTGAGATACCGACCGGCAGCCCCGGGTGTGGTTTTGGAGTTGAAATGAGATATCTTGATATGATTTTACGCTCTGGATGATGTTGCGGTTGTAAACTTTGTTCACCAGTTGAATTTAGACTCTGCGTAGTTATCCATCACGTCAACGCAATCGACATTCGACCCATGCTCCAACAACTACTGTTGACTGACAGTTGACAATCAATCCACATACTATTTTGTTACTCTCTTGATAATCCTGACCTTGATAAAGACTTGCAAGATGCTCATCCAGGAATCGTATCATGATGTCAAAACCACGATTGCGGGGGAGGGGACGATGAGTGAGTGTGCCCAAACCGCAACTCCAGAACAAGCGATGTCTCCGAGTCGTCATGATTGCTCAAAAGCCAGCAATTATATGAGTTGCTCGTCCTTTGTCTATCCCTGGTATAAGTTTTCAGCAGCTCAATAGTAGCTGGGTTGAACCGGGCCATGTCTACATATCGTCCCATCGCACAACATTTTGATACCCCTCCTTTGTTGAACGACACTATACATAATGGCAGAAAAACCGAGTCCAAGAACCCCCTTTGCTGATAACCATTTCCCATCTCGAATTGGGATTGAGTGAATATTAATAGGGATATACGTCTTCCATCCCACCATCCCCGGATATCCAAAGGCCAAATTCCCCGGCGTAGTGGTGTTCAGCGAGATCTATCAAGGTGCGTACTTGCATACATACATACACACATAACTACCCATCCGCACTCTGCCTCAGAACTTCCCTTTGACCTGGGATCCGGGAGACATTCGAGACAAGTTTCGAGATTCAACTTTCCAAAACACTGCCTGCGTCGTCCAATATCCAGTGGACACCTCCCTCTCCCATCATCAACCTTTCCCCCAAGATCAGTCTGACTGGACAAGACCCTGAAGGCGGGAGTTTGACGTTTGACATTTGACGTGATGAAAATGTTTCATATCCCAACTTCACATGCATTTATTTGTACTGAAACAATTCTGTGACGTGCAGTGACTGGCCCGGTCGCTCGTTTCGCGCGCATGATCGCTGGCCATGGCTACATTTGCGCCGCGCCGTCGAGTTATCACGAGTTTACCGGCCCGGAGCCGTTGAAGTATGATGCGGAGGATACGGATAAGGGGAATGCGTGGAAGGTTGCTAAGGTGTGTAGTTACTGTCCATACAGTATGTACATATTGCACAACTCTTTCTCCCTCCGGTTCTACAGTAGATGCTAAACTACTGACTCGGATGTCAGAAACTCGCTGCGTATGACGAAGACGCAAAGCTCTCGGTGGACTTTCTTCTCTCACTGCCCACATGCACGGGACGCATTGGTGCTACGGGGATGTGCCTCGGTGGACACCTGGCCTATCGCTGCGCGCTCGACGAGCGCGTCAAGGCTGCCGTGTGCTTCTTTGCGACGGACATCCACTGCAAGACCCTCGGTGAGGGGAAGAACGATGACAGTCTGCAGCGAGCGGGGGATATCAAGGGTGAATTGGTCATGGTGAGTTGCTGCATTAAATAATGCATGAGCTGTCAGAAATTAATGCTAAATATAATTGTGTTAAAATTGTTTTAGATATTTGGCAAAAATGACACGCATGTACCCCCGGCGGGCAGAGATCTGATTCGCAAGACCCTTCATGAGAAGGGGGTTTGTTTCAGCTTTTATGAAGCGGCCTGGGCACAACGTATGTCGGTTTCCTTCAAAAGTGATCTTTATGCGAGTTTCATGTTTCTGACAGGTGAACGACTCGTCGGTTTTTTATAGATGCATTCATCAGAGACGAGTTGAGCAAAGGCCGGTACGATCCCGCCGTGACCAAAGTTTGCGTCGAGATGATGTTTGAGCTCTTTGAACGTACGCTCAAGGTAGAGCTGGGAGCATCTGATGGTAAAGAGTTCAAGGTAGAAGACGTTTGCTGAAGAAGAGGTGAATGTCTGGCGTATGGTTGAGAAGAATCATCTGCACTGGTCGCTCTGGTATCGATAGCTCGGCAAACCTGCACAATCGAGAAGCTTTGAAAACTCAGTCCTCCCGAAGTTTGAACATCTCCAACCTCTTGATTTACAAAATTCAAAATTCAAGGAAGAACTTGATATGGACTGCCAAACCGTGGGAGAAGCAGAGCATTTCCACGGCGCGTGTCAGGGCAATGGAGCTACTTCATGGACTCTGTTTTCTCGCGATCCCAAGGACAACGACAGAACCCAGTTCCCGCCCCGTCCTTCACAGACAAAACTGGGACTTGCACACCGTGATTCGTAGAAGCGTAGAAAACCTCATCAAGCAGAAAAACGACAAGATGTGATTTGAGTTTCAGAAATCCAAAGCCACACGCCTAACTCACTCCATCATTGGGGGCTCCAGCAGCGCGAACCTACTACGACTCTGCAAACCGGGACGGCAATGCATTCCGCCTGCATGAACCGCTCTCCAAGGCTCAATCATCGCCAGCAGCATCGCAGCAGAAGAGAAGAAAAAGCCCATTTTCAACATGCAGCGCATCCGTTCAATTCCATTCAGAACAATCAATGAAACCGCGATTTTTTGTTTCAACAAAGCCACAGTGTCTGGTCCCATACGGAGTATTTACCCGTTCTGCGCGCGTAACCGTACGCAGAGTGGAGCCCAGGGTAATGCAGCTCCCCGCCCCAATCGCCGCAATTGCAAGCTCATGATTGGCCACAGACCGGGCTGGGCCCCCTGAAACCCCATAACGCACGTCAGTCCGATACAGCACGATACCGTATGTCAGGAAGACAAAGGCGGCTTGGCTGGTTACGGTACGGTACGGTCACGGGCACGACCCCAGCCCTATTTGTCGATCTGATTGTGGCTCACCGACCGACTTTGAGTGAACTTCACTGCGACCAGGACCACGCTCTCACGCTCTCACGCTCTCACGACCCTCACGACTTCACTCCGCCCTCTCGCACTCCTAGGCAGGTCCCTAACAATCTCCTCTCCCGGTCTCTGCTGCGAGTCGACGCTGCTCAGCGCTTTCGATACTAGCCCCGTTCGCTGGTCGTTTGTTTCTTCGCGTTGGGGATCAGTCCGTCGCTCTCGCTCTCGAAGCTGGGAATCGCCGTCTCTGCTCAATTACTGCTCAATTAACTCTCACTTGGGAGGAGGCAAAAGGGAGAATCCGAAGCCGTTGGTTACGGGGGATAATACGTGGTAGACCAATTCGCAACTTGCGAATCAAGTGGGCGCTTCAAGGCATCTTCCATCGGTCACGATGGGATCAACTCAATTCGGCAATTTTCGAGTACGTTGCTTTCGTCAGTTGCAATTGCACAGGCAATTCGCTATGGTGTACCGTATAACTGACCTGGAGCGCGATTCTAGGACTTTTGTCGCGATTCGACTCTTCCAGTATGCAATGTACGTTGCCCGCAAGAACTCTTCCGGAGCCGCTACATGTGGAACAGCGATGGGGAAAGGTTGACGGAAACTAACGTTGACAGATCTTCGTCGCCAACAACCAACCGCCGAATAAGGCATATGGTGGATGCCCGTTGACCGGAATTACCCTCAGCAATGATAGGTATCTGGCAAACCTCGGTACGTTCATGCGCTTTGCTATCCGAGAGCAGCATGGATCTGACACACCATAGGCTCGATCTTATTATGTTTTCTTGCGATTCTTACGGCACTGGGCTTAATATGGCGATCGGAGCAGAAAAAGGCTGCCGTGGGTAGAAGGTGAGAGCTGTCGCAAAACAAAGTGCTATGGCGTGTAGAGTGTGCTGCTGATAGAAAACCATGACAGGGAATTCCAAATATTCCTCGTCGGGTACATCATCGTTCAGATATGCGAAATCTTCACTGTTGGCGGTTTTCCTCTGGATCCAGCAGTCAGAAAGGTAGAAAAAGCCCCCAACGCAGCGCTGCATGTGGGTCATTGCGAGTTTCGTTTCGTGCTAACCGCCTTCAGGGATTTACGGCTGTTCATCTAGCAGCTATTGTGGCCACCATCTGGATGCTCTTCATCAATGCGCTCGTTGGATATCAATTCCTCGATGACGGCACCCCCATTTCACTTGGTCTCCTGATCGTGTCTGCCGCGGCTTTGTTCATTGGAACCGGTTATATCGCACTCGACACTGCGTTCAGCTGGACCGGCCACTTCGATTCCAGCCTCTCTGGAGAAAACCGGAATATTGGGCTTTATGTTCTCTACCTGCTCTTCCCTCTGATCTGTCTCGTCGGCTTCTTCGCACTGGAGGCCATTCTTGTCCTGCGGATTCTTGGAGAGATGCGGCCAATGGGTATGTATTCAAGTCTGTTTCCGTAAGCACTACACCCGCTAACGTGAATGCCACCAATTCATAGTATACCTTTTTTCGGCCGGCCTGCTATTCGCCATTGGACAAATCTTCGATTTTGTCATCAGTACCCATCTCTGTCAGGCAACAGACGGCAAAATCAATGGTGCTCTGTTCGAAACGTTGTTCACGCTTCTCTCTGTCGTCATGATATGGGTCTTCTGGAGCAGTATAACCGAGGATGACTGGCCGATGCCCGTCAGCACTGGAACATACAATTGAACAAACGACTCAAATCTCGCTCGAAAAAAGAGAAAAAGATAAAGAGAAAAACAGAGATACCAGATGTCGTTATATACTATGTCATTTGTCGAAAATACCCCCTTTTTGCTCGTTCGGTCCGGTACGATACCTTTCTCGTCGATTCTTCTCCGTTATACCTATCCATCTCTTTATTCCCCCGCCGGCCCGCCAGCCTTTATAATGTGAACTCGTAGGTAATTTGATGCGTGTATGTCTTTCCTTGATATTAAAAATGTAGCGTTAGCAGTTTCTGGATTGGGGAGGAGGATAATTAATGATGTAATAATATGTCTTGTTCCGTTCCAGCCTTCCCGCTCATATCAAAACTCAAAGCACTCTACGGAATACACGACAGAACATGACCTTACTCAGCGCTTCGGTCACTCGAACTCTCAAGAGCACCTCTCTTTCTTCTCACTCTTCCCAAACACTCCTATCCCAGCCCAGTACCGCCAGTGCGTCCATGCCGGCCACATACACACCGCCTCGATATTGTTCCCCACGGGATCCAGGATAAACGACGCATAGTACAGACGCGTATACTGCGGTCGAGGACCAGGCGGACCGTTGCATTTCCCGCCCGCTTTAACGGCAGCATCGTAGAAGGCGTGCACGAGCTCGTGGCCTTGAAGAATTTACATTAATGGGAACTCTGTCAAACTAGTCTATACGGATTGTTGTTGACGTAACTTACTGTTCACGCTGAACGCAACGTGGATAGGCTTTTGTTGCTTTACACGCTCGTCTTCATCTTTTGTACTAGTAGTTGACTCTCCTTCTTCTTCCTCGTCCTCCTTGACTCCCGTGATCCAGAAATCGGGGTAGTATACGCCCAATCCCACGACGTTGTCCACAGGCCGCATATGCTCCTTGTAGCCCAGCGGTGCGAGGGCGGCGAGGTAAAATGCGACGGTCTCGTCGAATTTGCTGTGCGGGACGCAGAAGCCAATGTGGGAGAATCCCATGGTGAATACTAGAAAATAGTATGTATAGTCTTGGTTGCAGATGAAGTAGTAGCTCGTTTGCTACCAGGATGGATTTTGGTAAGTTAGACCTGAAGAGAGAGAGAGAGGGAGAAAGCTGTGAGCGAGATCAATGCCAATGTTAAGAAAATACCGTACGTTTATACTATGATACTCTTCCAAAATTCCCTCCTCACAACCCAAATTCCTCCCTTTTAAACGAAGAGTGAAGAGTCAGCGCATCCAGCGTTGCTCCGGACAATACGAGGTCGATGCCGTGGTCGTCGAGCTTGCTCGAACTCGAGCCAATGATCCCCAAGGTTGGCGGTGATGCTAAGGCGTAAAGGTCTCAGGCTTCTAGGCAGCAAGGGCCTAGTGCAGACCCTAAAAGATGGGTCTGGGCCCTGGAGGGCGGCGCCAAGAGAGGCTTAAAGAGCATGTGCATGACGTGCGGTTCAGGGACAATACAATCAGGCAATAGAGGTTTATACTTATTGATGGTATTTTCAAAAAATGTCTATAAGCAATGAACAGATACATCATCACTTTTCACGCTCAGGGTTTTGGCATCTATAGCCTCTTAGAATCCTTTGCTATCCTGTCATCATGCTTCTTCTCTATCCTTTAGAGTGCTCATCCCGGCGGTTTGACGCTCTGTATCCGCCTAACTTTGTTCATCAAGATCAATATCTTTACACAGGCATGATTCCGCCGAAATGCCGGATTGTATGTAGTGCAGATCATACGTGGCTCTGTCATTCGCGATAGGTAGAGGTGAGGGATCCTCTTCGGCTTCGCATTTCTGACCTGGCGTCGTTATATCGTCGTGGTAGTTCCGGATAGATTGCAGAATAGATTGGAAGAATACTGGTATGAGAAGTCTGCTGATATCAAGAATTCGCGTCTGTCCAGCTAATAAAACCCACACAGAGTCCCGGCCTAGGAAAAAGGCCAGCTCGTTGAACTACCATGTTGCAGACACCGAGAACCCCATCTCCGCTTCATCGCAGTGCATGAACAAATCCCTTGAACAATGGTTGGTGCTGACGCTAAGCCGCACACGTTAAGCCGCTGTCACTGGGCCCAGTTGCTGAGTCGTTGCTGAGTCGTTGTGCTGAGTCGTTGGTGCTATGAGATTTTCCATAAACAACACGTGAACCCCCAAACTTTTCAACATTGCCCTATCTCTCACCATCTCCACAGGCACGTCATTTCATCATGTCTGTTAATAAGTACTTCGCGTCCAAGCCGCATTGCAGGGAATGTGGACCCATGGAGCCCAGTGTATCCTGGGTGTATGATCAGGCTGCTGTCGACATCGTCGCCAATTCGAATAGAGGAAACGCTGCCAGCCACGCGTTGGTTCAAAGCAGAGTCGAGCCCAAGCCGAAGCAAATCATGCCAGGACAGACTCAGTCGGGGCAAACCCGTCAGGGCATCCATCCAGGAGGGCGGCTCCGGCCAGGAATGATCCAGCCGGGATATACTCAGCCAGGACGTGTTCAGCTTGGGCATATTAAGCCAGGACAGTTTCAGGCAGGACAGATCCAGCCGGGGTATATTCAGCCAGGGCGTATGCAGCACGGACAGATCCAGCCGAAACATATTCAACCAGGACAGTATCAGCCGGGGCAGATCCAGCCGAAACATATTCAACCAGGACAGTTTCCGCAGGGTCAGTATCAGCCGAAGCATATTCAGCTTGGACAGTTTCAACAGGGACAATTTCAGCCGGGGCAGATCCAGCCAAAACGTATTCAGCCAGGACAGCTTCAGCCTCGACAGACCCAGTCAGGACAAATTCAGCCAAGACATATTGAGCAAGGACAGATCCAGCCAGCACAAATTCGGCCAGGCCAATTTCAGCAGGGACAGATTCAGCAAGCACAAATTCAGCCAACGCAGATCCAGCCAGCACAGATTCAGCCAGCACAGATTCAGCCAGCACAGATTCAGCCAGCACAGATCCAGCCAGCACAGATTCAGCCAGCACAAATTCGGCCAGCACAGATTCGGCTAGCACGGATTCAGCAAGGAGAGCGCCTGACAGGTAAGGCAATGCCCTAATTCACTTGATCCAACACACAGTGTTCTCACATTTGTCTACAGTTGAGAGAGACCACAAGCCATTTATCCCGGAGCGTGTGTTCAGCGATTTGGTTCAGAATATGACCAACGAAATGGCGCCGGGGTTTAAGTGGAGCCAGTTCGCAATGTGGGCGTTCCAGGACGGGGTGGAAATGAGGCTCGAAGCCGATTTCAAGAGTAAGCCTTGCTATTTTCCACCGGACGGGCATATCTTTTGCTAATTTTCATAAGTTTTGAATGCGATTTCGGAGCACGAAGGCCGTAAGACCATCATGGAGGAGGATGTGGCGACATTCCGTGAATTCTGCCGCTTGATGGGTATTACCAGGGGAGGAGGATAAGGCAAATAAGGGGCTGCGAATCCTGGTTGAAAACCAGGGAGGAAATGCTTTATGGATAAGGGAAGCAGAGTGTGTTCCAACAATAGTTTATCTGGTCTTTGTACGCCCTTACTGTGTGTACTTTGCATTAAGACCCATAAGCTCCATGAAGCAATCAACTCGGATTTCCTTTTGCTTCCAGTGCTGGATTGGCTGAAAGTGGAGGACCTTTAAGGTCTCTTTTGGACATTAAATGTCCTTAATGCGTGAGGACGATGCTGTCGCGCCGGGTGCAAAATTGGAGCTGAGAGTCGGCACCTTAGACATACTTGTCTTTCCTTACGTCGTCAAGTATTGATTCCTGTTATTCTTCGACTTCATATCGTTCCATCTCGACCTTAAAATACTGCTCCACGGTCGATTTCTCAGCCATTGCTTGCTCTGGATTCAGCATAAACCGTATCGTAGATTCCCTGCCTTTCTCATTCGATCGTTGACCAAGATCGTGAGCAGCTGTTGGTGCAAGCGGATTAACGTGAGGGGTATCTTTTGCGGCGGCATTCCTGTTATTGTTATCCCCATCTCTTTTCGATCCATTCGTCGCCTTGACGCCGTTGGTTTCAGGTCTACGTTTGTTGAAGTAGGCGTAGCGAGGCAGCTTCTTGGAGTCGGCTTCTTGGTTCAGTGGAATACGGATGTTGAGGAATGTGTCAAGCGAGAAATCTGGTCCCACTGTGGTCGCGTTGCGATGGTGCGTGTAGAGCTCAAGGATATCAAGAAGTGTCTCTGTATTGGAAGATGTAAGCAATCCATTCTACTGGCTTGAAAAAAACCGAGTCAGGCGGAGGAGTTCGTACCCATGACTTCTGCACGCGATGTCTGCCACTGTTCATACTCTGACTCTGATTCAATATCCTCGATTCGATCGTCTAGTAACATTCCTGCAAGCTCTAGACAGGCAAAAGCCATGGTTGTCGAAGACTGCTTTAGCGGCGCGAACGTACGGTATAGATCGAGACTGATTGTGTAGGCGACTCTGGCGGTTTTGGAATCCTTTCTTAGAGCATAACGCTTGATCAATTTCAAGAGGACCTTTTGCGGATGACGGTTTCGGAAATCAAATCCAGACGACTCCAGCATGAGTCTCTCCAAGCCGATGACACTGCGTGAATGAGTTTCAAAGATCTAGAATAGTCTGTTAGTTGGTTTGAACTGAAGCAGAGGATCCTAAGCTAAATAGAAAGGTTTGTAAACGTACAGAGTCATCAGCAGATAGTTTCTCGCCGGGTGGCAGTTTCAGATTATACGCCGTGCAAAGGATATCCCGCGATTTCTTGAGGGTATCCTCAATCTTGCAAGCGGTGAAGAGGGCTGCTGCCGCAGCGTCCTTAACGGTCAAGTCAGCGCACAGCACACAGTCAAAATTAGAAGACAGAACATACGATATGATTGTACTCATTATCAGGATGCACTAAGCGAAACTTATGATAGTAAACTGCAGCTGTATTGAATGTTCTCACTGGCCTATGTAGCATCCAGTCAGCAAAACCCGTCTCAGGTATCATGAGAAAAGAAGGATATTTTTAAAAGAATGATGCAGCCGTACAAATGAAGCGCCTTTCGTACATTATCGATCCAAGTGATACCCTGGAGTCGAATGCTGTCTTCTCGTTGCGGATTCACCCCGGTAGCAGCAAGGCATTCCTGCACGGTCTTTTCAAAGACATATGGGTGAGCTACCTGGATGAAAGATGGATGAGGCCCTGCTGGCGGCGGAGGAGGAGGCGGCTGTGCATGGTTCTGGCCGCCAGAGCGACCATTTTCACTCCTTGTGGAAGCCATTTGCAGGTGTATCAAAAGATGGAGGACATTTGGTCATGGATGTTCTTTTTGATATCAAGCGCGGATCTGGCTGTGACGAGCGCGCTGTTGGAGTGAAGCAAGTCGGAGAAATAGATGATCCGCGAACCTCACCACCCCGTCCCTAACGTCAATCCATCAACGTCAAACCGTCACTCTTCCTCATTGCTCTGCTTCATCTGCTTGACTGGGACTATGAAGATGAATCAAAGAATGATATGTCTGAAATAAAGGACTGGAATATTGTTTTCTTAAGCTTTGGCTTCATTTGCTTTCACTACATCCCTGAACTGTGCAGTAACCATCCCATAATTACCAACGCCATAACTATACCCTAAGCCGTCCTGTCCCTCCTATAAATACTGCCATGAAAAAGCTCTTATAAGCCATTCAACACCAGCTCAAGTGCCCGCTTGCGTATTCGCCCTCTTCACATTCTCGGTGTGGCGGCCTCCGGATTTCTTGTGATTCGACAGCGCCCCAGCATCACAGAAAGTCTTATTGCAAGGTCTGCAAAAGTTGTGGTTTTCGCGCTGCTGGTGGTTCTTGAGCTTATCGGGGCTGCCTGACGAAAACACACATCCTGGGACGGTGCACTTGTACTTCATTGCAGAAGCGGAGGTTGCAGCATTGGCGACTGGCGGAGCAACTGACTCGTGGCGGGAGTTGTCGTGCATCACGGTCATATGTTGCTTGTGGCTTGCTGTATCCCGGAAGAAGCTGTTGCACGTCTTACAGTAGCAGTGGCCCTTCAATTGCTGGTGCGAATACAGATCCTCCAAGGTCATATGGACCAAGGTACAACCTGCGCAGCGGAAACTGTGGGCTTGTCCCTTGTGCTTCTGGAGAACCGTCCGGTCAGCGAAGAATGCGTAACACAAGTCACAGTAATTGTGCTTGCTGCTCATCTGGTGCTGGTGAAGAGCAAGGATATTGCTGAAACTGGTCTCGCATTCGAAGCAGATTATTCCACCTGCAGGGACAGGCCGCGCTTGCTGAGGTTCGGACGCGACAGTAAGCGGTCGAGGATTCTGAAGAGGTGTCTTGGTCTGCTCAGATGTCCCCGGTGTGTCTCGAGCAGAGTCGGCGGATCCGGTTGATGCCATTGTCGCTGCCGCTGTCACTGGCACTCTCTTCTTCAACTCAACCGCTTGGCTTTGACTTGCCATGCTTTTGACGGCAGGCTCCTTGCGCATGGTGCGCTGTTTCAACGCCTCTTGGAAGTCGCTGATGGCTTTGTCGAGGTTGCATGGCTCATCGGAGTTTGGACTCAGATCGAGCAGGTCTCCCTGAGGCAGTCCCGAGATTTCCAACTGGCGCATCTTGCCCTTTCCTTCACTTGAAGCCAAAGCACATCTTTCAGCAAACGGGTTGTCGAGTGTCAGTTCCGCCGGGGCTTGCTCGCTCGGGACGGGCTCGTTTGCGGTTGACTTTTCCATCGTGAACAACCGCGTGTACTCATTTACGGGAAGGTACCGCAATCCTTCCTCGCCACATTCACGCGCGTCAGGGACGATGGCTGGCTGTGCACTAGTCATGGTCGTATTGCCAATTTGACTTGATGAAGGGATAGCGTCAGTGAAAAGAAAATACCAAAAAAATAGAGAATAGCGGAAAGGGAGGAGCTCGTATGCATACCCGTTATGCGCGACCAACTGGTGGAGCTCGAATTCACATTGAATTTCGAAAACCAGAGTGCAATGGAGGCATTGTCTCAGCAGGCCCGGATTGATATGCTCCAAATAGGTCTGCTGACAATCAAGGACCAAGTTGCAGGACATGCACTGCCTCATGACTGCAACCGTTTTCGTGTCTGTTGGGCCTGAAATCTGATTTAGCAATGAACTGACAATGGCTGAGGCTTTTATGTCTAAATCAGGGATGCTGAGAGCGGCAGACAAGAGATTTTTCTCAGGTTGCTTGAGAAAGAGAAGGTTGAGGCGCCAGGGAAGGTGAGATCTACCTATTTCAATGAGGCTTTCACCTTCACTCATCCATTGCGATGACATCGTGTGTTTCGCGGAGCTATTCACAGAGCAATAAGGTGAGGCAAATGGTAAAGAATCTCGGCGATCACTTTCTTTGAACCAGGTCAACAGTGAACAATTCTTTGATCAAGAGAAGCTGACCTTGCTGCACAGTGAACTTGCCGTTATATACAGTGAGATTAGCGCGAGCTGAACTCACACTAATTTAGCGCCTGTCACTTGTGTCCCTTACCCCGTGACTGCGATGGGTTTATCTTACTCGAGAATACAGAAATGCAGAGAAGCATGCCTCAGGGAATAAGAATCTTCAAGGCCAGCATAGATTCCTTAAAACGGTCGTGCTTTCTATCTTCCGACTCTAGGCATATCTGGACGATTCTCGGACAACTCTTCCATTCTGCTTCATCATGCAACTATATACGCGGACTGGTTCGCTGGAAGAGTTTTGCTACAGTGCAATATATGAATGAATGCTTCAAGCCAGCAGGTGCATCATATTGGCTCCTGGGTGATATTCGTCTTCACCAATAGAGCAATCGCTGGCTAAGCGCACATCTTGCTTATCTCCCGCTTTATCCAAATCTCAGCAGCTTTTCTGAAGACTCGAGCTTACTTCACACAAGGTTGAGTTGGTTAATCACTCCAAACTCCTCCAAGTAGTGATGCATGGAACCCATTGCATCGTGATTAGCCCACCTTTAGTGCAGTTCACTTCAAATAACATCAAGTCATACAATTCTACTCATTTCTTATCCTTGACGAAAGTATTCTAAGCCTTTTATTGTCTCTTATTTGCATTTCTTTCTGCGGTCACTGAAGAGACTTTCAATTGCTTGTTGAGGATCGCTTGGAAAGATAGCTTCAGGACCAGTCAACCCTTCAACCTGACCAGATTGCTAGATTCATCACTTTGTTTTGACTGCTTTTAGAAATAGTAGGATATACATAAACGGAGCAGGCATTTTATTATATTAGACAAGGACAATGGCATCGCAACCTGACGCAAACATTCACCCGATTGCAAAAAAAGTGAGCAAAGAATATTGTAGACAAGTATTCCGTTGAACAGCCATTGTGGCTTCAATATGCTGGCTGGGTTTTGTCCACATGTTGTCCTCTTTTTATGTAAATATTCTACTACATAGCTACAGACAGCACATGCTGTTTCGATCTTTGTTTGTGTTTGACATCCATGACGAAAACAGAGGTGCTGATTCTGGAACAACATCCATAGCATCGGTATGAAACTTCATCTCCTTTCATCACGGACCCCTCGCTAATAATACCATACATTCGACCCAGTCCAGCGAGCCCGGCTCGTCCTTGAAGAGAAACAAACCCCATACCAGAAAATCGAAGTTCATCTCTCCCAGAAACCCGCCTCGCTCTTTTCTTTGAATCCGCGAGGTTTGGTTCCCACGCTTTCTTGCCCTCGGCCAGACCGCAAACCCGCAAAAATTGCTGTCCGAGTCAAAATATCATCATCAATGAATGCCTCAAGAAAGGCTACCCAGACCATGAACCGCTGTTACTTTCTCCCGACCCTTACGACAAAGTCAGGGCGAAGGATAGGTTCCATCATGTTAAGGAATCGTACCTGCATCTCATCGCTTTCTCAGGGAGAAGCAGAGATAGCTCATGCTCGTGCATTGATGGGGAAAGTTTCATCATACAGCTCTTCCGCCTTTCGCTTTCTGTACGTTTTATCGCTGGCCGAATGCTGGGGAACTGGATCCTGTCTGGGCGCTGGCGCGGGAACAAGGGAACGGAGATCGCATCTGATGCGTGGAGCGAGTGGCGTATAAGCTCGTTACGTAGTCTTAAGGTCGACGTTAGTGGTCGCTTGTCCGAAGGCTTCCTTGCAAGAAGGACAAAGTTTGTAGGTCATTTAGAAGAGTTCACACGGGCAACGGACAGTGAGAGTCTGGATATCTTTGGCATGGGGGTTTTGGATGCCAGACATGGCTCTCGCACCGTGGGCGACGCGATTGTGGATATTTGATCACTTCCAAGGGCTGTTGGGGGTCCCGGAACCTGACCAGAGGGGCGAAGACGAGCAGGTCTGGCAGAGGTGAAGGAAGTGGTGATATGCCGTGGAAAGTAGAAGTTTCGTAAGACAAACTATGAGCGGAGGAGAACTACTCGCTGATATACTAGTGGTACGCGGATAATGTTGCGGCGCCGGCAAAGACAACGAGGGCTAAAAGAGGAGTACGTCGTCATCCAGAGGCCTTTACGTCCTTAGCAGCAACCTGTCGAGTAAAAGGTTGTTGTAAAGCATTAGCGAGTATCGCAGATCTCAAAAGTCGTTTGTATCAATCTGGCTGCTGTTCACGCGTTTCCTTCGCCATTGTATATCTGTTGCTGCAACACTATACTATACACGCTCGCCTTCAGCAACGTATACACCGTCGCCGTCTTTCGTTCCAATAATCGCAACGCGTCGAGGCTTTCGGCTGCAGGTTGCGAGGCAAGATGTTCAAGTGAATCGGAGAGCTTCAATTCCAAAGAAAGTTAGCAGCTACCATACGACTTTCTTTGAACGATTGCTCCCCGTCCCTATTGGAAGAGTTCGGCAAAGTAAAGCTTACCTTGTTCATGTTATCAAGCAGTTTAGCGTATTCATCGAGGATCTCTTGTTCGAGAGGGGTGAGGAGGGGACTGTCGCGGAGGAGAGGGCTGATTCCGGACGAACTTGGCGCGTCGTGACCGAGGGTGAGGTCTTCGTGCGTAGCCATGGTGCCTGATCGAAGGGACGGGAGAACCGCTGCTGCGAGCTGGACTGTGATATTTTGATTCTGTCAATGGAAACGTGAAGCGTGAACGAGTATCGACCGTCCTGCTTCTAGGCCTCGGCGAGGAGTTGACCCGCTCCGGTCTCCTGAGGACCTCAGAGGGCTCCAGGGACCTCGTGGGCTTGCCTCTACTGTAGATAGCCCGATGACAAGGAAATGCAGATGAATTCACGGGCTCTCTTAAGACAAGTGCGCTTTATGCGCCAGGATTTTGATACAAGACCCATCTGCTCAAGATGTCTCCTACAGCTCCGCCCACAAGCTCGACACAGCTCCTCCACCTCCGACCGCACCGCGCCGCCCGCTCAAAAACCTCGAATGACCCTCACAAACGAACAACGCGAATTTCTCGACAGTGCTCTCCGCGTCAATCAAGCCGGTGAGCTTGCCGCCACGCTAATTTACACCGCCCAGTCACCGCCCGTGGTTCGCTCGCATCCCCACCTCCGACCGCTCATGAAGCACATGTATGACCAAGAAGCCGGCCACCTCGACACATTCAACAAACTAATCGCAAAGCATCGCATCCGCCCTACAGCCATGTATCCGATCTGGGAGGGTGTATCCACGCTTCTGGGCTGGACTACAGGCATCATGGGCCGAGAAGCGGCAATGGCGTGCACGGAGGCCGTGGAGACGGAGATTGGGACACATTACAACGACCAGATCAGGGTGATTTTGGAATGGTTCGCGGATGCGGAGCGGAGGGGGGAAGAGGTTGATGGTGAGTTGAAAGAGTTGGTCTCGACGTTGAAGAGGATACGGGATGAGGAATTGGAACATCTTGACCATGCGGTTGAGAATGATGCGAAGGAGGCGAGACCATATGACCCGCTGGTGGATGTGATTCGACTGGGCTGTAGAGCTGCGATTAAGGTCAGCGAGAGGATATGACACGAGTTCATGGTCGACCAACTCTCTTTACGAAAAGAAACAATTCGTTGCCGAACTGGACGTGTATCCGGGGCCGTCGCGAGTCTACCAAATGTAGACATCGCACATGCTCAACGGCATAGGGCCCGAATCTGAGAGCGTCATGTTTCAAATCTAAAAACTCCCTGGCTCATTTCTATTGCCTTCCTACTCTTATTCTGAGTGTTCATGCTATTTACAATGCTGTATGGCGGTCGTCTACGGATGGGCATTCAAAAATATGAATGGCAGCCTCTTTAGACATCACCCTGATACATCCGCTGCTTGGGAGAATGAAATGGGACGTTCTCTCCAAATCTACACTCCTTGCTGTCGTCCATTGGCGCTGTTGTGTGTAGATCGCGATGATGCAGTTATCATAACCTTTCAACCAACATGGAATTAGTACGTCCAGGGCTGAGCATTGAAGTACCTAAAAGCAGACATATCAAAGAAAGGGAATGCTATATCAATATGCAGCTCCATATATATATGCACATCACTCTGTCTACTTCCCCTTTTGCCCACCGATGCGCCTTGCGCAAAATTTTTCAAAAAGGAGCCGCCGGTGTTTCATTAAGAAGGGTGGCAGGAAACAAAAAGGCATGGGTAAAAAGACATGCAAGAACTTTATTAATGCATCAATGTAAACAAAAGCCATTGGGTAAAAGCAACTATGCCAAATGTAGAGGGTATAAGATTCATAGTAGGGTCAAGGAAACACGTATACTTCAAGTTAAGGATCATGCTAATAACAAACCCATCAAATGCACTGCGGTTTTGGTGCGCTCTCTCACATCGGACTCGGGATCTTCTTCCAGTCTTGCGAGCTGCTCCAGAACCCCTAGCTCCCGTAGCTTTATGGCACGCTCCCGGCAGCTATTACGGTCACTCTCGTCGTCTTCAAAGGCAAGGTTGATCACAACCCAGACGCAGTTGACCCGAACCTGTTTATTTGCATGTTGGAAGAGAGGTACCATCAATCTCAACAACTCTGGATGTGAAGCAAGCTGTTGCCGGTGGCGGGATAGCCCTGCAGCGAGGTGAATCATAATGTAGGTCACCGAGCACAGAATTTCCGTGGGGACCGATGGAGCCTTAAGAGATTCTTTGCGACCGGAAGCTGGCAAAGCCCTGGGACGTAGCTTTTCCGCAAGAATATCAAATAGATCTGAGACCTCATGAAATAAATAGTCAATCATCTCCGAGGCTCCGGAACCGCATATTAAATTTCGCACAAGATCTAGAGTTTGTTCCTGAACTTGTATGTCGTCCCGGCGCATTCGTTTGGTGTGGTCAAGGTCTCCATTTAGGGCCAACTTTCTCCGTCGAGCGTTGTTTGTTAGGAATGTATCAAGACTGGCCTTCGGAGGCATGACTGTATCGGTCATTCGAACATCCGCGCTCTGTGCTTCTGAATACTTGCCATCATACCCGTGTACCAGGTTTTGAATGTCGGTTGGCTCCCCAAGAGACGAAGTGATTTCCATCTCAGTGCTCGACAATGCCGCCACGTCCTCTTCTACTCTTCGTCGGATCGATGGATCAGTCGGGTCGTCACAGATAATTCGTTTAAGCCAGGTGGGTTCCAGCGATTCAACTATTTTCATCTTGATATCGTTGGTCGAGTTATACGCAATATGCTTTAGAGCCCAAATTGATTCCAGACGCAGTTTGGTATTTTCAGAATGGGAGTGTTCGCAAAGCGTGGGTATCATGTTGGCTGAGATAATAGCCTGGTGGTTGCAATTTGAGTCAGTTCGCCAGAACAAATGGAGGGGTCCTAGCCAGGTATCCAACTTACTTCCTTCATTGGGCTAAAATCCATTGCGAGATTGCAAATCACGGCTGTTGCTGCAATCTGGACTTCAACGTCGCGGGATTTAACCAACTTGAATATTGGATTTGCAACGCCAGCGTCGATCAAACTTGTACGTAACACGCTCACGGACCGAGTCAAGGATCGCGCAGCTGCGCAGGCGGCTAGTAGGGTGGGAATTGGATTTCCTTCAACAGCCGTGGTTTTCGGGTCCCCGTTGGGTTCAGCGGAATCTTCATCGCAGGGCCTCAAGGAGTCGATAACGTATGTTACAACCCCATTATCGCATATAGCCTTGCGGTACTCTTCCTTGAAAAGTGAGAGCGCAGAAAGAGCCCTCAAAACTCCTTCTCGAACTCTCACCCTGTGGAGTACCATAGGGGACACCCCAGCAGGCCCGAGGCACATCTCCGGCTGGGAACTATTGTGTGAGTTGCCGTTGGGAACAGGGCTCCACATTGACCTTCCGGCATCTTCAACAGGGTTAAATGACTCTTTGAGCATCTGTGAAAGTTTCTTGATAATGCCGTAATCTGCAGCGTACTTTTGAAGCTCCCTACTATCCATTATCAGTGTGGCAAGCACCGCAGGTGCCTCTTCCTTCAGGCCTGATGTATCTGAGTCCATCCCGTTGTTGCTAGACTGAACAGTTTCGGGAGCGGTGTATGTCTTTTCGAGCATTTGGACGAGGAGTGGCACAAGGAGATATCCAAGCATCGTGACGCGATGCTTTCTGGCAAGTCCTAGACGAAATAGAATAGCTGCCAGACGGATGGCCATGAGTCGAATAACGCCCGTTCCTTCTCTTGCAATCGTGATGAGCCATGAAATTATTGCAGATTCATGTTCGTCTGCGACGGGAGGAGATACGCTCTGAGAGGTTGGAGGGCTAAAAAAGTGGGCATGCTTATCGAAGGAAGAAGGCGATCCGAGCGGGGGAAAGCTGGTTGGGCCTGTAGGTTGAGGAGATGGGACGGATGGTAGCAGTGAATCGATGGGGTTGGATGAGTTCTGCTTGGACACAACAAAGCCCATAGGATTGGGAGAACCCCAGGGTCCTCTTTTGACTTCCCCAAGGGGGATATTTTGAATATTTCGTGGAAATACGGTCACCACAGCCGGAGAGGTCAAGAAATGTTCCGCACGAGATTTGGAATACTCGATTATGACTGAAATTGCGCGGAGTATGGGACTGAGTTGCGCGTTTGGGGGTGCTGGTAGTGGCAACGCGCCCAACGCTCCGGGAGCCGCGGCATAATTCTCAGCTCCAGGGAGAACATAGCCCTGCGAAACTACAAACGAGGCGAGTCTAGAGGCCAATGCATCCAGTATGCCCTCTTCTGCAAGTGTCACCTTGTACGACTCCTCCGTGCAGGTTTTGGAAATCAAATCTGCAGCCAGTGTGACAGATGATTGGGCGACGGAAGATGGCGAGGTTTCCTCGAGGATTTTGAGAAGACTTCCGATATGTTCCCTGGAGTAAAGAAGCATCGATAGAGCCCGAAGCTGGGATTGGCCATGATGGTATGCCAGAGGGAGCTTATCTGCAATGGCGTGGAGGGACTGGAGGATCGCGAGATTTAGAGACGGAGAGGAGGACGCTGATGATAGAAGTTCAAGGAGGGAGGGGAGGATATCGCTGGCGAGAATCGGAGATATGTATGCTGGTCCACCTGTTCATCAACTTTGTTAACCAAATGCAAAAGAGCAGACTAGCCCGGTACGATTTCAGATTTGGGGTAGACTAACTCTGTGCAAGACTACCAATGATTATGACAGCTTCGCGATGGGATGCGTCCGCAGCGTTCATGCCGTCGTGATTATCCATGTAGTCCCCATCTCCAACTGTTTGCGCCGCGGCGGGTTTCTTTCCTCTCGGGAGTGGGCTCGCCAGTAAGCCTGACAGCACAGACACGATGCCTTCTTCTATCCACGTTTGCTTCTTCTGATCATGGCCGATAAGTTCGTTTTTCAAAACTCGCAGCGATTCAGCTCGTGAGCTCGCGGACTCGGGATCCCGAATCTCAGAAAGGAGCTGGGAATGCGATATTATCGTCATGTTGGAGGGATTCGTAGGACTCGAGAGAAGGGTAGATTGAGAAAAAGCACCCTATATTTGCAATGCACAGTCTTGTGGACAGCTAGTTCCAGCAAGATGCAAGCTTTGACTATGTTGATACCGAAGTGCACGTACTTTAGAACCTCACGGGGCAGTCTATTATCGATAGCGTTGGGAACAAGGTTGTAAGTTAATGTGTGGGGAGATGAGAAGTGAACATGGAGCTGCCCCGGTCAATGGCCAGCTTCACAACAGTGCGGTCCAGACTCAGGAAAAGAGAGTGAAGTGTGCACTCAACGCACTGGCCAGAAGCATTGTAGCAGTCAGCGACTAGATTCTCCCACGGCGAGCTGGTGAATGGCCGTCGTGATCTGGTCGTCGTCAGTCTGTTCGGTGATGGTGAGCTGCGTTGTTCGCACAGAGGCAAGCATGACATAATCCCCTTATCGTGATGAGTCAGCGTAACTTAGTCAGTGCCAAGCCTGGCATTCTTAGTCAGCACCCCGCCAATCCCATGACTTCAACGGTCAAAGCGTTCTCGGCTCAACGCCAAACAAAAAAGGCGAAAAAGCAACTTGAGCCTGGAGAAACGATCGATTCCATCCGTCTTGCTTCCAACTTGTCTCTCTCTCCGCTCTCCCTCCCCCCCAGTCAAGTGCCCGTTTGACCATCCCTCATGGGCCAAGATGCGCTGTTATTATTCTCTGATTGCTGGATTCGAGAGCGCTGGCTTGGTAGATCGTCCGTTTCCACTCCATCCCGTTGCTCTCCATAGCGGCGTTCGACCCGGCCCACGTGCATACTTCCCTGCCAGCGGATTCATCGAGCACCGGAGGGCATGATAACCTCGTCGCCAACCACCGCCGCGCCGCTATGCGCTTCTCCCAACCCTCCTCCCTCCGCGGCCGTGCTGTCCTCTCACTCCCCCTTCTACGACAACCACCTAGCACCGCCACCACGCTCGCCTGCCGCATCTCGCTCCCCTCGTTCCGTGCCTGGCACCCGTACAGTCCCCGGCAGACAGGAACACCAGGTGGTTTTTCGACGGCAGACGGTAGATGCGGGGACCCAGTATTCCCGTCCGGCGACTCCAGCGGAAAGTGTGGTGTCGACCAGCAAGACATCCCCCTCCTCGAGTCACGCAAGGCTGACCAGTAATCCCAATCCCAATCCTACTTCCACTGCAACTGCGACGACCGGCTCTGCCACTCCCACCATCGAGGTTGAGGAGCCCCCTTCGTCATCCTCAGAACCCCAATTGAGCCACGACGCTGTCTCCCCTGAGCCTGGCTCACGGATGCCATCAGCCACGGCGGGAACCAAGCGCAACACGCCAGATACACGGGCTGTATCGAGTTCCAAAGCGAGGTCTGGCTCTGGCTCCGGTGAAAGCGATGTGCCTGAGGGCTCCCTATCAAAACGACTTAGACCGGCGAAACCCGCCGCCAAGGTCCTGCCTCGACGATATGAGAATGCCGAGCCTCGCGACCTCGTGGTGCTTGTCTCGAGCATGCTCATGGAGTTGATCCGGTTCAACGATCAGATTCCTCTTCGCGACGGTCGACTGACTCGATTTCATTCGCGTTCCCCTCCCCGTATCTCGGTTCAGGATTATCTGCAGCGATTGACGACCCACGCGACACTCTCGCCGCCAATTTTACTGAGCATGGTCTATTACATCGATCGTCTCTGCGCTTTATACCCCGCATTTACTGTGTCTAGTTTAACTGTTCATCGATTTCTGATTACCGCAGCCACTGTTGCAAGTAAGGGTCTGAGCGATAGTTTTTGGACAAACAAAACCTATGCAAGAGTGGGCGGAATCAGTATTGCTGAATTGGCCTTGCTCGAGCTCGAATTTTTGTGGCGGGTGGAATGGCGAATTGTTCCACAGCCGGAGGTGCTTGTCGACTACTATCGAAGCCTTGTTGAAAGGTGCGACGAGTACGTGATGGGGCCGGAGGACACGGAGGACCTTTGAATGTGAGAAAGGCCCAGCATTGGTCGCGCTCTATTGATGCCGGTGTGCGTAACCATGCATCTTAGGCGTGGACTCTGCCTGTTTACTTGCAATTCCACCCATGTCTTACTCCAATCACCCCCATTTTTGTTCAATTTTGTCACGGAGATCGGCTTCCGGGACTCCATTTTCTTTTCTTTTTCCATGGATATGCTGCACCGGAGTTTGAGGTGATGTGCTTCGGAGTGCTTGCCAGGTTCTTTGGTCGATTAGATGGGAGTCTGGAATATCACACAGTGATTGGCGTTTGACTGCATTTCCTTTGCTGCATATACTCTCGAACTTCCAATACGGAGTACACACGAAAAATCACTGCATAGTTTTATTTCATTTCGATTTTCATTTGTGCTCTGCTTCTTCAATGCTTTCGAGCGATTCATCAAAGACCGGGGGTTGCACGGCGCGCAGGGGTTGTGATGAAAAGAAAGAGATTCCCAAGAAAACTACAGAAGGCCCTTCAGAGGAAATGGTATGGTAGCAATAAAAGACTATGGATTACTTCGAGTACTTCAGTTTCCGCTTGGTTGTGTAATATCGGAATGGCCCTCGCTCAAAGTATACAAATTAGGGCATCGTTTTAGGGCTTTGACTTTTCCCATTCAAAGACAATGGAGGGGCTTCACGACTGTCAGATCACCACCGCCATCATACCCAGTTCAGCACGAATAGATATGCCTTGAGAACTCGAAGTAGTTGAGAGCTGGCCAGTCGAGTTGATATAATCTTTCTATTTCAGGCTACGAAGTGCAGCTAATGGGAAATTTGCCATGACCCTTTTCTTCGAGCTGCTCACTCAGTCGTGCCAATTCCATACCACCTCTCTCTGCACAGGAATCAGATGACAGACGCAACGATGCTGGGCCCTCTCAGAGACCTTAGGGCTCTGAGAGGCCAGTTACTTCCTCTACCAACAGTCCAGGAGCTCCGGCCTAGCCACGAGGAGGGTGAGTAACAATGCCTTTACCTGGTAGCATCAACCCTCTTGTGCTAATGGGAGAAACCAGATGAAGCCTATGTCGCAGAGATAGATATTAAATCGGCGAACAAAGTAGTAAAGTCCGAACCAACTGTACATTTTGTCAACAATGGTTATCAAGGGAATGCTAATATCGATTCGCGCAGGATCCTTGATACGAGATTCCCCCGAGACCCAGCGGTCAGCCTTGCATACCTCCGGCGCTTTGCGAAGCCAGAACATTTACCGGATCACTTGCAAACAAGATCTCAGGAAATAGGAGAGGGCCCTTCCGGTGCAAAATCAAATCGTGCGAGGACGATCCACATCTTGATCTCTCCGCCATTGCCAGATCGTTCAGAACTCGAAGCCCTGCTTGCTCCTCACGTAGCCACGTCCTCGTCTTCCGACTCTCACTCTACTGCGGATAATGAGGAATCAAGCTCTCCCACAGTGCAGCTACGATCTACGAAGATACCCTTGCAACCACCCATCTCCCTTGAACAGTCACAAGAATGGTCTCGGAAATACTGGCCCACGACCTACAACCCAGCGGCACAGCCCGCCTCCCATGCGCCCCCGCCCATGATCCTCAGACAGACACAGACCTCAATACAGCCCCACGCAGGCTTCTATCTTTCACTTGCTAGAAGCGTAGCAGAGGAAGCAGAACAATCAGGCCGTGGTCGGGTCGTTGGCGCTGTAGTCGTGGACCCGCAAATCCTCGAATCCAAACAAAATGACCCATTAGCGGCCATCGTCGCGGTGGCGGGTGATGCACGATATTACGATCCAGCCCACGACCGGGATTCGTTTGCATCGCCAGAAGAACCAGCTGGTCGGAACCTCGCTTATGATCCAGACCATGAAGGTCAGCCATCCGACCACGCGCTCATGCGCGTTGTTTCGATTGTCTCGCACAAACGCCTTTCCGCATCTTCCTCTCCTCCGTCATCCTCTTCCGATTCTCCCTCGACCATCACCCCTACTACTACCGCCGTTGCAATTGATTCTCAAACCCTCCCTCAAAATCCTATACCCACTCCCGAACCCCTCAACCCCCCCCTTTCTCCTCTAGAATCCCACTTTTTCCATCAAACCAACCTCTCCTCTGCATCCAGCGGCGGATACCTCTGCACGTCTCTCGATCTCTACATCACCCATGAACCCTGTCTCTGCTGCTCAATGGGCATGCTCCTCTCCCGGTTCCGCTCCATCACTGTCGGCAAGAGAGCTAAAGGCAGCGTTTCCGCATCGCTGGATGCGGAGAGGGGGTATGGATTGCATTGGAGAAGGGAGTTGAATTGGAGAGCAATTGGGTTTGAATTTATTGAGGAGGAGGGGGAAGGGAATGTGGGCGGTGGCGGAAGTGCTGGTGATGTCGAGAAAGAAACCGGAGAAGGGGTTGGGTTTGGGTTTCATGCCTAGGATGATCTTGTTGGGATGTGGACTGCTTCGTATACCAAATCCCGTATTACTCCGTACTTGCTGGCTATCCTTTCTAGGGATGTACAGTACATATGGCTGGATGCTTGTGGTGGTTAAGCATTACTTGGCCATTTAAGAGGGATAAGGGGAATCAGCATGTCAGGCAAGCCCCTGTTCTCGTTTACCGTGCTTTTCACTACTTCTATTTTGGGTATATATGGTCGGCAACGGATAGTTGAATTATTGTGTTTTATATTCCGACACGACATACTCCGTACGTTCATATTCAATATTTTAGAGAATAAACCACATATTTACGCGGTCATTCGGTAGAATCACCGTTATCATATCCTTTCTAAAATGGTATGGAAAGATCTACGCCCCATCATTCAAACGCAGGCTTTAATGCGTCTGGCGATCCATCAACTTCTGTTCCGATAGCCTCATCGTCATACCAACGCCGAAGTCTAGACCAAACAGCGTCCGGATGACAATCGGGGTGCAATGTAGAAGATTGCCACGCTGAACACGCGGAACCTGTGCTTTTCGGAAACCAATCAACGACGCATGAATGCGTATGCCCCAGAGAAGAAGCCCCGTCGTAAGGCTCATAATACCTATCGGTTCAGTCCCAAAAAGCGCGCTATCAAAACATATACTGTACCGTAAGAGCATGTTCATGGGTATCAGATAGCACACTGCACGGAGTTTATAGGCAGTCAGGGCTTCAGGAGTAGCCAACTGCTGTTAGGCTGGGCATGGAATACTCGGTGGTGAGTACTAAATACATGGCCAGCGCAGCTTCAGAGACTGAACAAAATCAGATTCCGAATAGTAAGTCTAGATGCAGTCCCTTTATCTAGCCTTATCCTGTGCAACCGCATCAGAACCTCAGTAGAAGCTCTTTGGCGAGGATCGGGGGAAAGTTGCACGACTGAAAGACCTGGAGCACAAAATATTGCAGATGAGGAATTTTTTACCTCATGAAACAGTTCTTCACCGAAAGGAGGTTGTCCTGGAGCCAGTGGGTGATGGAACGATGGATAGGCTTCAACACGGAGTGTCATCGTCATTGCTCGGGCATTTTCCTAGCAAGCAGAAGAGGATAAAAGTCATAGTAATGATGTAAAAACGCAGAAAAGGGCACAATGATTCACTGGTGGAAAAAGCGAGAAATTTTTTTTGCATCAAGGAGATGATGATGTGCGCATCGGTGGAAGATCAGACAGGGTGAGAAAAAAAGAAGAATATTTTGACAAGAGGGAGATTCGAACTCCCGCGGGTTGCCCCACCAGGATACACACGCCTTTTGGAGGCGGGCAAGGTCAAGTTGAACGCTTGAATCTGGCACCTTAACCGCTCGGTCATCTTGCCTGGAATTACTAATTCGAACTTCCGAGAAACCCAAACCGACCATACGGTATTCCCGACCCTTAAAACCGTGAGACTCCATTTCTGATTGATTTTTCATGTCTCCGAAGGATATTACCACAAGGATTCCAGAGCGGCCCTAGTTGAATGGATTTTTTTGGTTCCTGCAGGTACTGTTGAAGGCTGGAAAAGCCAACCCAATTTTGAAAGGATATCTATAGCGAGAAGCCGTGCGTACTGGTGATAAGAGAAGGTCAAAAAACACATCTCATAGAAAAATAGTCAACCGTGTAAAGTCCAAGCCTGGCCATGCTGCAAGGGGGATATAGACAAAGACATACATCCTTAGTGCGCGCAAAAATGCAAAAAAAGATCGTCAAAAATGCGCTGCAAAGAAATGAACCTTGCCATTTAGTGTTCTCTCGAGCCTCTGCCGCATAATTACCCTGTAGTTTCTTAAAGCCGATTCTTGTTTATCGTAGATGTAAGCCACGGTTAGACTCGTCACGGAGTATCCGTCCGTTCCTGCTTCTCACACGCCATTTGTATTCGTGTATGCTTTTTTCACAAATTCGGTTAAAGCCTCACTTTCACATCCACGCAAGGCAACGTCCATTCTTTCCGTCCTAAAAGGCTCCGGAGCCACTCCAAGCCAATGCCCGTCCACTCCGAGTTCTGTCCATTAACCAACGGTGCCTCTCCGCTTGGTGTGACACGCCGCTTCGCCTCTTCAAATGCGGCAGTGGCCAGGGCAGTTGCAGTTGAGTTCATCGTTTCCAGCACATATTGCGTCAATCCAGCCGCGGGCTTCTGAGTTGCGTTTGTGGCAGCGGTAGAATCCGGCGTAGCGAACCGAGGAGAGAACCAGTCACTTCTGAAGTCAATGAAACATCGGTCTGACCAGTGACACGATGATATAAAGAGGATGAGGAGCAACGCGGAGCAGTAGATGCAGGGCCGGTGGAGAAGGTAGGTGAGTGTCACGAAGGAGATGATGAAGAGGGGACTGGCATTTGTAGGAATGAAAAGAAGAGGCAGCCAGCTAGAGATATAAGAGGTCAGAAAAGTTTCCATGACGAGGGCCTACATAGTACAGAGTAGAAAACATACCTCCTAAGACAAAACATCGTCACATTAAAGGCGAGCTCTGTTTCCTTTGGACGCTGGGGCAAGGAACCGGTTAGGAGTCAATTTTGGTGGGTTCAAGGGGTGCTGGCGCTGAGTGAGTATTGCATATAGACAGTTAGCCGTACCTGTTCTCCTTTCCTTGCCCGAAATTGCCGGTGTGAGGATTGGATATTGAAGCTTACAGAATATGAGCTGGCTGAACTTCAGTTTGGCAGTGAGGCAAAATCCGGTGCAAACACAGCAAACAAAACAACCTCGCCTGGTCGTCTTTATCAACAATCCATCCTTCACCTACACCTTTCTTCCAACCTTCTTCCAACCACCGACGTTCCTTCAATTGAAGCTTTTGATCAAGCGATTTTATCTTCGAATCTGTTCTAATTGTGGTTCTCCTTATCAATATTTGTTCTTTTTGACCATTCTGAAGCGGCTGGTTGGGGATCAAGGCAGAAATGTCTGAGACTCCAGCGGAGCTTCAGGCTCTGTTTGCCAGCCTGATGCCGAACGCACCTTCAGGGAGCGCATCCGGTGCTTTCTCACCCGTTAGCCAGCAGCAGATGCAACAGGGCCGTATGCAGTCCAACTCGCCTGGCCTCGTTTCCCATTCGCACTACGCCCATCCGTCTGTATCGTCACCGCTGTTCAGTCCTCCGGTGGCTGGGACTCCTCCCCATCATGGATCTGATATAATTAGTCCTAATGTTTCTACCCCTCGAAACGAGCCAAATTCTCAAGCCTCCGCTAATACCGCTACTCTACTGAACCTTCTAAAATTCAACATTCCCAGCGCCAATGGCGGTGCGTCCAAGTCCCCAGACATCACCGGGGAACCCTCAAGCACAACTAGGCCAGGGGTAACAACCACTGGCAAGGATCAAAACGGTCATAATAGAGGTATATCGGCTTCCGACTTGGTTGCCTCGTTCATGGCTAAGTCAAACATGGATTCGGCTGCCTCGGCCTCAGCGTCTGCTGGACAAGGAAGTTCGACCGAGCGAGAAGCCACAGCCCCGCAGCCTGGGGAGAATGCTCAAGACCTGCTGCTACGGCTGCTCAATCGGCCAAAAGTGCAGTCAACTCTGTCCTCAGAGTCACTGAAATTCATAGAAAGTAAATCTGTGGTTTCACCCCCGGCTCCCGTCGAAACCAAACTTCCTGAAAAGGCACATGCGGGAGGTCGCAAATCGTCGCCGGTTCGCACTTTTGGTAGCCGCGAGAGTCGTGAGACTACCCCATTCGAGGCGCCCAAACCACACACACCCATACAGCCCTCCATTTTCAGTTATGTCAATCCGTTTGAGCAACTTGCTGCAGCATCGCCCCGGCCACGTTCCTCCCAGGCAACTAAAACTCGCTCGGGCCAAGCTACGCCAGCAGATGACGCCGGCAAGGGCAAGGAGCCGGAACGGAAAGCTTCAACTGGATTGACCCGTCCCCGTGATGAGTCCGATTTGCCGGCTAAATCAGGGGCTGGATCGCAAGAATCGCCCCCCGGAAAGAAACTTAAGACCAAAGAGACTGTGGCCGAAGCTCTTGTGGGCGGAGGTGGAAAAGTCGAGGCTGATGTGGATGCCGCTCTGGAACGCGCCATTAGTGGTGAACCAGCACCTAAAAAACCCGAGCCAGAAGCTGAGACCATTCGGGAACCAACTGCAAAATCTGCAGCAGAGATTAAGCAGGCGAACAACATTGTTTTGGAAGGGCTTGAAAGAGAGCCTTCTGCCAAAGTTGCAGAGAAGCCGGTTCCAGGTGGAAAAGAAGTTAAGGATCTGGCAGAGTCATGGGAAAACGAGACGGAACGTATTGTACCCGTTTATAGTTTTCCTTTGAGACCCTTCGTCTCTCTTACTTGGAAAGGCGTTACCACCGACCCAGTCTCGGTCCGCGATGATGGATTCATGGACATTGCAAGGTTAAAGAAGCCTTTTGATCAACTTGATCGCTCGCTTACTTCAGCCACCACCGAGTATATTGTTTATGCTCTTTCCAAGAATGGCGGAATTCGCATCATTCGACAGGATGATGGTCGTGATAGACAGGTGTTCCGCTCCAGCAATGATCGTATCTTCAACGTCGCCTTGTGTCGTGCAGGACCATTCCCTCCGGAAGGTAAAGAACAAGCAGTTTTGGGCATTGGAGTCAGTGGCTCCGTGTATTGGGCTTCTCTTTCTAATGGAGATGATAATCTGTTTGAGAAAGATGCGCTCGATACAAAGAGTCTGGTTTTCCCACCCTTCCCTACCTCTGACGAAAATACGTCTGGCGGCCAGCTGAAAACGCGAGCCAGACCAAGTTTACGCCATCCCGAGTTCTTTGCCATTGGTCGTGGCAAGTCGATTCATATTGTGTGGCCCAGTGCTGCGCTATCTCCGAATTACGGTGTTTCGGGACCTGAACGCAAAGTTGATACCGAGAAATTCTACAAGGAGCGAGCCCTGAAGATTTCAACCGGGAAAGCTGGAAAAGATTTCATATTCAGTGACGACGATACTGTCATTGTTTCTCTCGACAAGACTGGACGGATGAGGTTTTGGGATATCAGCGAGGCGATAGGCGCTAGCCCTGATGCAAGTAAAACTGACATCCGTGTACCACTTCTCACCTTGGTTACTGGTGCGCCGAACGAAAAGTCTTGGCCCACATCTGTTTTGTTCATCGATAAGCTACGACCTTACCTCAAGGCGTGTGCCATGCGGTATATGCTTGTTGGTTTCAGACAGAACCACACCCTTCAGCTTTGGGACTTGGGATTAGGAAAAGCGGTGCAAGAACTGAACTTCCCCCACGAGAAAGAATCCGATGCTATTTGCAGTGTCGCCTACCACCCCGGATCCGGTATCATTGTTGTGGGTCACCCAACACGGAACTCTATCTATTTTGTCCATCTATCTGCACCAAGATACACTCTTTCGCCAATGTCCCAAGCAGCATACATTCAGGGTGTTGTTGACAAAGACGAGAAACTGTATGGCCCGCAGTCGACAGCCTGCATGAGTGGAATTCGAGAGCTATCTTTTGGATCTAGAGGTCAACTGAGAAGTCTTGAGTTGCTTCCCATCGGAAAAGCGTTCTCTTCTCAGCGAGGTGTAGAGGAAGACACTGGGCTCTTCGAGCTATACGTCATGCACAGCAAGGGAGTTACTTGTCTGAATATCAAGAAAGCAGACCTTGGATGGAGTACGGAAAATAAGATCATCCATCCTGTTAATGGCCTCGAGGATGGTTATATCGAATTAAAAGAACTGCGAACTTTCTCGTCTCAAGCGGATGAGCAGTCTGCTAACGGGGAAACGCCGCCGTCAGTCAGTGGAAATACCAAGGAAGCCATCAAAATACCCGAACCTTCAGCTGAGAGACCTTCTGGCTCCCAATCACCTCGTGGCGAATCGCCAACCAAGGAAGAGAAGAAGAAGGTGCCTGAAACTGTTTCAATGCCTTCCCAGCAGGAGCCAGCGCAGGTAGAGAGAGTGGAGAAAAAGAAAAAGAAGAAAGGTGCAGTAGAGAATGGCATCAAGGCAAAGAAGCCTGTTGAAGCACCCAAGTCAGCTGTTGAGAACGGAGAAATCCAGGGCCTTCAGCCATCGACGGTGCTAGTTCCAACCCAGACAACCCAGGTAGAGCATCCTCTGACCAAAGAGCCTGAGATGTTGCCTGGAAAGGAACCTATTGAAGGTTTCTCGGCGGAAGCGCTTGCTAGGGGAATCAAGGGCGTCGAAGAAGCCATGTCGGCTGAATTTTCCAAGTGTCTCAGTCTTGAACTTCAGAATTTGTACAATCGCTTTAATGACGACAGACGGGCGCAAGATGAGCTTTCAGTCTCTAGACAGGATGCCGTTTTGCGACTGGTTTCCAGCACTCTTTCTGAGAACGTGGAGAAAAACCTTGCGCGTATCATCAGCAGCAATATCGATTCTGCAGTTGTGCCCACTATCAAGGCTACTACAGCTGCTTCTTTGGAAAAGAAGGTAGCTGAAGAACTTGATAAGAATCTTCGCGTAGCGATTCCTCAGTCGATCGGCAAAGCCTTCCCAGAGGCTGTGACTCGTGCGATGCAGGCACCGGGTACGCTCAAGGCCATTTCGGAACTGGTGGCACCCGCTGTTGTCAAAAGTGTTGAGAATGAATTTACCAATGCTGTCCGCAACAATATTTTGCCATCAATCAAAAATGATTTCGCGCGTACAACCGAGAAATTGATTGGGGAGGTGGAGCAGACGTTCGCGTCGAAGTTCAGACACTATGAAAACCAACGGATTAGCGACGGCGTTAAAATTGAGCAGCTTACTACTCAAGTCAGTTCGCTCGTTCAGATTGTGTCCACGATGGCAGCCTCCCAGACGAAGTTCCAGGGCGAAATCCTGGAAATGAATCGCCGCTTTGAGGAAATGCAAATTGCCGCTCAGAAACAAGGCTCCCCCGTACCAGCACCTGTTGCAGAAAAGGCTGCTGCCACTCAATTGTCTCCTAAAGAAGCCGAACTTGAGGAGATTCGTCAGTTGATGGACGGCGCATTCTACGAGGAAGCATCGGTCAAGGTAGATGACTCTCTCTACCATTTATTTGTCCCTCGCTAACACTCCTTTTTAGTGGCTTCAATCCAACCAGCAGGCTGACCTTTTTGACAATCTTTTTGTCAAATGTCACCCCGATTACTTGGCTAATCTCTCCCAAATTGTTTTACTCTCAGTCTGTGCTGCTGTCACATCTTCCTTTGAGACCAATGTGATGGAGCGACTTGAGTGGCTTAATCACGTTTTCAGCATTGTCAACGTTAGGGTATGTCTCGCACTAAACATCAATGACCTGCGAAGGCACTTGCTAACAAGGCTGATTTTGTAGGACCCTGACATTGTCGACGTCGCTCCCAAAATCATTGATATCTTGACCCAGCGATTGCAAGATCTCTACATGTCCATTGCCCAAAATGAACCGCACAATCCTGTCTTGCGTAAGATCCCGCCGCTTACCCGCTGGGCCCGGGACTTAAAAGAAGCCAGCAGCTACGGTAGAGCATAAGCTACTCGCAATGGTTGAATCTTTTTCATTTGGATGTTATTTCTGTTTGTTGCGTTTAGGGACCAAAAACGGGGCGATGAAGGATGATATCATGACGTGATTATCGATCGATTTCATTTTCTGAGGAACAACCTGTACCAAATGGTAGAAAGCTTGCACATGATGGATGCATTTGTATCTCCTAATGCCCTGTATCAACATGGAGTTATGTATTGGTGATTAATACGAGCATGGGCAATAATGTGGCATTTTTGCAATACTTGCCGAACTATCCATTCTCCTGAATGTAAAACGCTGTCCGGCCCCCTTGCTCAGCTCAAAAAGGTGTAGCAACAGCCTTTCCGTCTTCATCGTTTTGCAAAGCCGACTTTGGCTACAAGTCGCCATCTTGCTTATTGGAATCATCAATCTAAGTGCCATACTTCATGTTTTCGTCCCTTTTACAACTTGGGATGCGCTGGGAAAGTTTTAATGGTGATGTGATTATATTTTTTCTTCGGCTGATGTTCAAGAAGATTGTCATTAATGCATCCAAACAGACAAGATGACCGAGTGGTTAAGGTGCCAGATTTAAGCTCTGGTGGCGCGAGCCGCGGGAGTTCGAACCTCCCTCTTGTCACTAACTTATCGATTCTTTTTTTTGGCTTCGCTTGCTCGTCGGTGTCGGCCGGCTTGCTTTAACACTCGTATCTAGTTGTTGGAGACTATTTTTGCTCCCATAAGGAGCAGATTTGAAGTATTAGAAGATTTGACACTATCTAATTCATACAGTATGTCCATATGTATGTAGAGGTATATAGATAGAATGGATATTTCCATCTCATGTCCCCTCACTGGGAAACATTCAATCAAGAATCATCATGTATATGCCTGGTATCTCATCATATCGTCAATCATCATCATCAATCACCCTAACAGGTTGCCCTAAAGTTGTCAAAAAATGTACGAAAGAAAATAATTCAAGAGACCCTTCACTCTTCCCCCTTTGACGACCTAAACGCTTCCGACAACGCTTCGGCCTCTTGCGGATTCACCGCATCCTCAAGCATCTCGTGAGCCATCTCGACCGTATCATCCGTAATACCGGCTTCCAGCAACGGTCCCTCACTGAATGCCAGTCTCGTCAACACCACAAGATGCTTCTGCACCGCTCCGGGCACCGCGCGCAGCTTCGCAGGTAGATCAACAACGTCCGGAAACGTCATCATGACGCCGTACGCGATGCGCGTCAGCCCGTTGACAATCGCAGCGTGCAAATCTCGTTCGGGTGGATAGGAATACAGCGCTGCGAGTTCGTCGTGCATGGCGCGAAAAACACGGGCCAGCGCGGTCGGATGCGTCGCGATCAGTCGCCCAGCGGTGTTTTGCTGCGGGTCCGGTGAGGGGCAGGAGAATGCGATTTCGAGCAGGAATGACATGGCTTCCATGCGCAAGGTTGCGATCTCCCATGATGTGCAGGGTCTTTCGCCCTCGTCGACGGAGGGTTGTTCGTGGAGGAGGTTGGCGGCGCGGTCGATGAGGTATGCTTCGTTGGCGACTTGTTCGGTTTCGGTTTTGAGGATGGGGCCAAAGGTGGTTGGAAGAATGCTGCAAGACAGGAGGTTGAGCACGATGATGATGTCTTTGATGGGTTGGTAGGGATTGAGCATTATGAGGATGAAGTCGTAGCGTACTGCTGCCCAGAATTGACGGAGGGCATTTTCGTCGTGGCTGCATCCGCTGGCTAGTAAGTAGAGGAGTTCGAGGGCCTCTGTGCCGTTTACCTGAGGGAAAAGCTCTTTTCGAGGGGTCTGCTTCACTTGTCCAAAACTTAGATGGGAGACCGGTGAGTTGGTGAATCTCGGTATCCCGTTGACATATGCAGTGCCTTGCAGTACGTCCACCAAGTCCGCAACTAGAAGAGGAGCAATGACGGTAAAGTCTAGATTGAGGATGAACTTGATCATGGACACAAACATGGATACCGGTTCATAGAATTTCTCTTTTAGTGCACGCGACCACAGCGAGATGACGGCTTTTCCGTATTCCACTGGGTAATTCTCTGATGGTTTTGTTGTCGTTGCTTTTAATATATACGAGGAGAACATTGTCCCGGGGTCGGATGGAAAAGATAGGCTGGCAAACACTTCCAAGTCACGAATCTTCCGTGGATGTGTTTTATGGTTAAGGATTTTTCGAATAAACCGAGTGTTGAGATCCTCTTTGGGGGGACTTTCTGTCTCCATCTCCGGGCCCATTGGATCTGGTGGTTCGTCTGCGTCCAGCAGATTTGACTCAAATGATTGACTTAGCTGAAGCGTGGGAATCGCGGAAGCATTGTCCGTTACAGAGCGCTTTCGTTTCCCTGGAACCGAGGGTGTGCCCCTTTTGGATCTCCTACCCGCTGACTTGCTTGGAGATGCCATTATTTCATCATCATCGAACCCATCCCGCAACGGAAGCATTCTTGATTTGCTGGGCGTCGTCGGTGCCGCATCAATCTTGGCCTTGGCTTTCCGAGTCTGCTGTATTTCATTAAGCCTGAATGATTCCTCCCTTAGGTCCTGTTTGAGGAATTGATTTTCGGTTGCGAGGCGCTTGCTCTCCATGACAGCGGCATCAATTTCAGCCTGGTGCTTTTTGAGCTCTTCGTCCAGGGCACTCCGTAAGGCACTCAATTGGCGGTTATGATTCTGTTCCAGCTTCACCTGATTCGCTCGTATGATGGCGATTTCTCCAGCGCGAGTATCGGCGTCGGTCTTCGCGGAGTTCAACTCTTGATATAGCCGTTCGCGTTCTCGGGTCAGCTGCAGCGACTGTTAGTTAACAACGTTTGGGCCAATGGAAGCGAAAGACATACCTGCTCAACCTGGTCCAGCATGTCTTCGATATCCATTGCCTGGGGACCATCATCGGTCTTTTGTCTGCTGTCATTGTCTAACACCTCATCTTCGAGCACCATTGGCCGTTGATGGGACTCTAGCTCTGTTCCAGCATCATTGTCATGACCCCTGGAGACGTCAATTGCTCCTGTGTAATCCTCCTTGCGCAAAGAATGGTGCGCTTGCTCTCTGCCCTGTCCAGGAACAAGAATGCGATTGCCTTTCCCTGCATTCTGAAGCCCAGCTTGTTGCTCGTCGACAAGAGACGGTCCACCACCGTCGTCCAACACCCCAGCGTCAAGCGTTTGCACGTCTGTGTCGCCAAAGCTCACTGGGCTTCGAAGGAGCCGAGACGGCGGCTGGAGCACGGACTTTTCGCCATGGATCTCCCCTAATGTTTGGTTGTTGTACTGGCGCGGTAAGGCATGCTGCGGAGGAGCAGCGCGGGGTAAGCTGTCGGCAGCTTGTTGCTGTGTGGCCGCGTAGGCATCGTCCACGAGCGCAAAAAGCTCGTCAGCTGCAATGCCCTCGACGAGATCGTCATAGTAAAGCTCATCATCGTCCATTCTCGGCGTTGGAGAGTCTCTCTGGCCTGCTGTTCGCGAGGGGGATGTGAGCGTTAGGATTCATGTGTAGGACAGTAACGAGGTCGCGGGAAGTCCCTTTTCAAAGCTGTAGCTGGAATCAGCAGTCAATTAATCAGTGACGGGATTGACTGGCTCGAGACACGAAGCCGTTGCAGCGGGCTTGAGTGCTGCCGTTAGTTCGCGATGAAGGCTTTTTGCGTTGACGTAAGATTTTCATGTGCAAGGCTGGGCGATCACATCAACAAGATGTTCATCTCATCAATCTTCAACGTCTCGAACCAACAGACAATTCACTACGACAGGTTGCACAACGTCGCCTAGAGACAGCTTCGTTTGCCAGACGACAGCCCTCAGCAGTGAGTGAAACAATTGTCATGTCGTTTCTTGTGTCGACTGAGCTCTAACCACGCACACGTCAAGTTTCCCCCCTGCAGTTTGTTGGCAGCTCAACCCAAACGCCTTTTTTCGCGCGGCCCAATCGTCCAGCTTGCACAGCAACTCGTCCCCCTCCAAACCTGCCTGCACGCCGCAGATCGACTGATGAGAAGGTCGTCTGCTTAAGTCACAATGGCTAAACCACGAAGGAATGTCCGATTTCAACATCGGTCGAACAGCGAAGTCTCCAAGACCCATTCGGACACCACCGATGTATCAGAACCCCCGAGTCCCAGCAAGGATGGTGGAAAGGGGGAGGTGGTTTCTCATGAGGTATGGGAGCTTGTGCAACTCTTCAAATGCAACAGTTTAGAATCCGTACTGACGAGTTTCGGTTCTTCCAGAAGCAAGGAGCTGCTGGCGCCCAGATCTCCGACTACGAGAAGAAGAAGCAGACATTTATCACTCGCACAATATGGACGTTTGTTATGATCGCTGGGTTTTTTGTGTCCATGTTTTCTGGTCATATATACCTCCTTGCGGTCGTCACGGCTATCCAGATCGTGTCCTTTAAGGAAGTTATTGCCATCGCCAACGTCCCTAGCAGACAAAAGAACCTCCGGTTTACGAAAGCTCTCAATTGGTATTTCCTTGCGGCGACCATGTACTTTCTATATGGAGAGAGCGTGATTTACTATTTCAAACATATTCTGCTTGTCGATCGAGTGCTTCTACCGCTTGCGACGCACCACCGCTTCATCAGCTTCATGCTTTATCTAATGGGTGAGATTCCCATTCGTCACGCAAGTGAAGAGCTGTTTTGCTAATGCTTTTCCAGGTTTTGTGTTCTTTGTTGGTTCTCTCCAGAAAGGCCATTACAGGTTCCAGTTTACACAGTTCGCATGGACTCACATGGCTCTCTTCCTCATCGTTGTTCAAGCCCATTTCATCATGAACAATATTTTCGAGGGCATGATCTGGTTTTTCCTTCCTGTGTCTCTCGTGATTACAAACGACATTTTCGCCTACGTTTGTGGCATCACGTTTGGCCGCACGCAGCTCATCAAGCTCTCACCAAAGAAGACGGTTGAGGGTTTCGTTGGTGCCTGGATCTGCACCATCATCTTCGGTTACGGCATGACCAACGTCCTCATGAGATATAAATACTTTACCTGCCCCGTGAATGACCTGGGATCCAACGTTTTGACTGGGCTGGAGTGCAATCTAAACCCAGTGTTCAAACCGCAACCATACCAACTCCCTCACTGGACCCATGTCAACCAAACGTTCTATATCGCTCCGATGCAGTTCCACATCCTCATGTTCGCGACCTTTGCGTCGTTAATTGCTCCCTTTGGCGGCTTCTTTGCGTCTGGTCTGAAGCGCACGTTCAAAATCAAGGACTTTGGCGAATCGATCCCCGGCCACGGTGGAATCACGGATCGGATGGACTGTCAATTCATTATGGGCTTTTTCTCTTACATGTACTACCACAGCTTCATTGCGGTGCACAAGGCGAGCGTTGGAGGTGTGATCGAGACGGCCATCACCGGCCTGACGGTCGACGAGCAGCTCGACGTCATCAAGGGACTGGCCAAATATCTCTACAATCAAGGCGCGGTTTCGGATAAGGTATGTCAAAAATCAGCATTCTGTCGTTGTTAAAAGTAGCTTGCTGATTATTGTCCAGCTTCTCGAATGTTTACATGGAGACTTCAAGCTCCGCAGATGATCTTGGTCTCCCCCCTCTCCCCATGTAATCCTCGACCTTGAGAAATTTTAATTTGACCACGATTCGATTCATTGACCTCCCGATTCTCCGATGTGAATACCCTTGGCTCTATCTGTACAAGAGATTGAGCAACCATTGCATCCACGCATGCACCTAGAAACCAGACACCCTGTCAATATTCGTTCAAAAGACCTAAATTGAATGCACTTTTTTCTCTCCTCCGCTTCTGCTTGATAATATCGCCTTTGCTCGCAAGGCAGATTATAAGCAACTTGTAAATGACCTCTTGAACTCTCGTTTCTTGCATGCCGTGTCCGTCGGTCTAATTAATTGATAACCCTCTTGCTTGCTCCCTGTTTCTTCATCTTTCTGACGAGAATTCTGGATGGGGCGGGGGGTGGACTCATCTCAGACGTTCCGTAAACATGATCTCAGTCCACATACATATTCCTTCTAAATCAGAATACAGGTATGTAATACTCGCGATGACAGCTGCTTCTTCTTCTTCCTTTTTGCTTAGGTATTAGTTACTGGGCGGACGCCGTCTTTAAACCCGTTTGCTTTGGTGTGTTTTTTTTTTTTTTCCTGATCGAATTTTGCACATGAGTGATACCGGATGAGAGCAAAATGAATTGTTTCTATATTGCTTTTTTAATACCATGATCGATTCCATGAGTAAGAGGGCGCGTATGTGAGCTGTGCATGACACTGTGTGTGTAGGACGGTGACAAAAAAAAAAGGACGACCGCAACGCGGAAAGCTGTAATTCAAAATGTTGAATAATCGCAAATATGATTAATAATTGATCAGAAGAAGAAAATAATACATACGATCTTTCAAGGTGTGTTTGTTGGTTGAGCTGGATATACCGTGAACAAAAAAAACGAAAAGCAAAAAAAGAATAATGACAAGAGGGAGACTCGAACTCCCGCGGGTTTCCCCACCAGGATACACACCACCTTTGGTAGGTGGGCAAGGTCAACAAGTAACTCTTGAATCTGGCGCCTTAACCGCTCGGCCATCTTGCCTTTGGTGCCTATTTTTAGGGCAATGGATAGATATCACCTCCCAATCCAATATTCGTTTTTGGGCAAAATAATGCTGTCAGCCTCTCGTTTACTTTTCTCGAGTCTTATCCAAAAGGAAATGATGTATTAATTATTGATTATATCCAAGTGATTAAAATAACCCTATCTCATCTATATACACAGTACTTCATTCATGCATCTTTCTCGTATCCATCTACAATTTAAAACAGTTCGCATAATATGTCACCGTCGCCGGCCAATCTGAAAATATCCCCAACACTCCCACCTGCCTGGCCAGCACATCCACAACCTCGTACATGTCGCCATCATCCTTCACCGACGGCAGCACAGACTGGTAGTAATACTCTTTATTCTTCGCTACATCCTTGAGCGGCCCTGAACGCTCCAGCGACCAAGCAATCAGCTTGATGCCCGCCCGTTTCGCAGCGACCGCGTACTCGGACGGCACGATGCCGTTCTGCGCGCTGGAGTCGGTGGAGAGAAGTGCAAAGATGGGCGGTGCGAGGATTTTGACACCGCGCTTCGCGAGACTGCGCATCTCGGCGATGGCTTGCTTGTAGCCTGCGACAGTGTCGACGCGGCCGTCGAGGTAGACAGCCTGCTGGCCAAAGGCGGGCTCGCGGCGGATCCAGTAGAAAACGTCATCCGGCAAGAATGATTGCGCAAAGACGCGACGCGGGTGGATGCCGGCGGACTTGTACTCGTCGATGAGCTGCTGGGCGTATTTCTCCTGCGTGTAGTCTCCGTCAAAGGGCATCGGCACTTCGGGTGTTTTGAGCTCGGGGGTGAACTTCAGGCCGAGAGAGTTGGTGACTTGGATGTATTCCTTGTGAGTGAGGAGGGTGCCGCAAGATTGTTCGTAGAGAGTGGTGCGCCAATCTGCGGTGCCGCCGAGGTATTCCTGTGGTGTCTTTGCGGATTTGTCAGAGGAGTCCATCTTGCCGCAGAGGGTCTTGAATTCAGCCAGGGTGAAGTCGCTGGTGCAGCATTTGGCACTGGCAGACTTGCCGTCTTTGGCGGGGGTAAATGGCTTGGTGCACTTTTTGGCGAGCTCGGGGATCACCAGGACATTGGTAGTGGTGTGAAGGTCGCACTGGGAGTGTCGGCAGACGAGCTGTCGGTCCTTGGTGAAGGCGACATCGCATTCGAGGATTCCAGCGCCCATCCGGGCGGCCGCGTACAGGCCCTCTTTGGTGTGCTCTGGGAACTGCAAGGGAGCTCCACGATGGCTGATCGAGAAGTCTGATCTCCGGGGGGTCGTCTCCGCACATGACTGAAGTTTGCGCTTGAGGGGGCTCTCGTCCATCAAGCTCACGAGATAATCAGGGCGAACGCCGATCTGAACGTTTCGGATTTTGCTGTATCCTGGCTGAGATGGGGCGGCACTGGCGACCCCCAATGCGCCAACGACGACGGCGACGGTAGTGAACTTCATGCTGGCACTGGCTCACTGCTTGGAATCGCTGCTCGCAAACTGATTGAATACACGAGGACAGCCATCCCAACAGGCGGATTTGAGCAGCGTTTTATGCATGCTTCTGCTCCGTTCTGCCGGCCGACATCATCTCCCACGTGTAGAAGCTGGGATTTGCAATCCCCGATGTGGACACGAAATGGCGGCGCTTCTTGCCCGTGGGTATGTGATTAATTTCTGCTGGTGATGCTCGTGCAAGGATCCCGTGTTTTCATTGCTCGGGCAGATCCTAGACGATTGTGGTCAAGCTCACGACCCATGTTACTCCACAGGGATTCGCGGGTCGCAGGACGCGCATTATCGATCTCATCTTGTGAGGGAACTGCAGTATCATTGAGTTGATGGGATTTCCGGTGCTAGGAAGAGGATTTGCGTCGTAAAAGAAGACTTGAGGTGTTCATATGGCGGTAACATCTCTGCCAGACTCGTCAAAAAACACTGAAGATGTTATCTCAGCAAGTTCAGTAGTCTGGATAATGAAGATGCATGATCTCAGCGCTGGGTATCAAGCAAGAAGTGTTAGGCTGGATCACGATCTCGTCGAGCGAATCTCATCATTGTGCCTGGGGGCGTGGCTTGCGAGACCAACATGAACCTCCGGCAGAGCGAGTGGATCGAGGACAAACACGTGCATCTCCAAGTGATCTTAGGAATCGACTGTATTTCTCCAGCAACACAAAGTGCGTATCGTTGAAGTATTCTCTTCTTCGCAGCGATGCTCAAGGCATCACGACAATGAAAAGAAGTAGTATCCCGGAGGATGAGAGCCAAAAAATGCGCCTGTCAAAACCCCGAAGGATGTTGAGCAGCATGACTCGCCACGCTGTGCAATGTAGGAGTCTTGCTACGGCTGAGCGCCTTGATGATCGCGCCCGCCCAAACAAGGTAAGTATGAAGAAAAAAAGAGAAAAAAGGGCCAAACGACGGCGGGGGAAGGCGCTATTTATGTGTCTTGAGAACATTAGAGTTGGCGCTAGCTGCTAGCTTAGCGTGTTTGCGCCGTGTGATTGGTCGCTTTAGCGATTGACCATCTCGGAGTATTGTTCGTGCGGCATTCCGGTTTTGCTTAGTCATTACATCACGTGCCGGCTCAGGTCGAAAAATCCCCATCGTCAGACACGCACCGCGACCAGCACGATCCTCGACGACGCACTGCTCAGTCTTTCCATTGCAGCGGCTGGACACAATGCGGAACCGGTGCTCATTACGGCTCAAGGCGCCGGTCAGTCTTATCCCTTGCTTTTCTGCTAACCCGCACAGCTAACCCTCTCCAGAAAGTCCGGCAATCATGGAGCAAATACAATCTTTACAACCTGCAGCGCATGCAGAACCCTTACTCCGTCTCTAAGACCTTTTTCCAGCAGAAATGGACCGCCAAATCTCTTGCCCGCGCCTACCACGGAGAGCAGGTTCGCGAAGGTCAATGGGAGCAGATGTTCGCTCCCCGTGCCCGGTCCGTCATCCCCATGGATGCGCGATATCTAGCCCGGAATGATGGCTCGAACGAATCTGCTGGTCGCGGCTCCGGTCTCGATAAAGCTCCAGCAAAGGCCGGTGAGCGGGAACGGGACTTTAAGAGAGCAGCTCCCTCAATTCCGTACATGCAAATGACCTTTGCACCGCTGGAAAGAAGATTGGATGTGGCTATATTCCGGGCCATGTTTGCTAGCAGTGCTAGACAGGCAAGGCAGTTTGTTATCCATGGTGCAGTTACGGTTAATGGGAAAAAGGTGTGTTTGGATATTGTTCATTCGCAGGAGAGTTCGCGGTGGGCTAACAGGGAGAGCAGATGAAATACCCAGGATACCTACTAAACCCAGGTGACCTCTTCCAAGTAGACCCCGAACGTGTCATGTATGCGACCGGAGCCCCAAAAGATGCCAAAGAACGACGTTCAGGCCGTGTACGACGACGCATAGGCCGCGAAGCAAAGGAAGAGGCCGAGAAACAAAAGGAAGAAGCCGAAGCTGAGAAGAAGGCAGAGGAGGCAGAAAATACAAAGGCCGAGGCGGAGGCGGAGGAGCAAGACCCGCGTGAGACACTCAAACAACTCTTGTCCCAGGCCAAAGGAATCATGTCCGCCAACAAAGACGCCATCCCCGCCAAACGAAGACAAAACGTCCGAGCCTTTCAACGCGCTGTCAAACGAGTTCTGTCACGGTCAACATCCAGCACCGTCCTAACCGACAACCTTGAAGCGCAATTCCTCGAACTCAAAGCCATCCTCTCAAAAGACATTCAATCCGCACGTAACACCGAAACACCCAAGTCAGAAACCCCTTCCGAACAGATTCCCCCCTCATCGCCCTCCTCCTCCTCCTCCTCCTCCTCCTCCGCAGACATGGACAACCTCAGCAAAGCCTTCCAAGACGCCTCCCTCAACCCCTCCGAACCCCTTGACCTCTCCGCTCTCGACGACATCGAACTCGACGTCCTCAAAGAAGCTCTCTCCCAACTCCGCGACAACCCCATCGACAGCACAAAACCCTACTCCACCCCCTGGCGGCCGCGTGAGTTCATGAGCGCTTTCGCCTTTATCCCGCGCTACCTCGAGGTGAACCAGAACGTGTGTGCCGCTGTGTACCTGCGTCATCCCGTCGCGAGGCCGGGTATGTCGGAGGTGCCAACGCCGTTTAGTGAGACGGTTGGGGGCGGAGCGTTTGCGTGGTATCTGCGCAGAAGGTAGAAAAAGAACTATGGAGAGATATACGCCATGCCATGTGGAGAGGGAGGGAGTTAAGCCGTTTGTTTTTCAGTATGCTGTGTATGTATCTTGGGAGTTTCTGGGGTGTCAATCGCCCGTTTTTGCATCGGATCTTTCCCCAAGACAACTATATGTATGTACCGTTTTGTTCGGATGGATGTCTGCTGTACAGTACGTTTTATTAAACAGCTTTCTTAGACGGGACTTCTTGATATCTGTACGATAGTCATTATATATGATAGTATTGTTGCACTTTGCTTTTGTCTTTTTCCTCCAAACCCAATGAGTAGTGAAATCCGTCAAATCTGGCATTGGAGGAGCTCAGCTTGGGTTTGTCGATGCTGTAGCAGGATCACGGAGCCTACTATTTTCCTTTTCTCTGGGGCCTCTAGGTATGTACAGTACATACATACAATTAAAGTCTTTGCTAAGAGATAATCTATTGAGAGAGCGAAGAAAAGAGAACCAAGGCACATCTCATAGAGAGATACAAGTGGAAAACACCCACTGGGGCCGCGGAGGTTCTCGGAAAGATGAACTCAGGTATCACTTTTCAAAGAAAATTTGTCTAAATACAAAGCTGCCTTGCAAAGACGCAAAACGAAAAGAAAGCCAATTGCACGGTTATGGTATTTTGTGTTGCTTAAATTACAAGCGGAAAAGAAAGTAAGCAAAAGGGAAAAATATAAAAAAGAAGTATCTGGTAGTAGGTCATACAAAGCTAGTCTCAAACGTCCAACATCGTCCAAAATCGGGCGGAAAGAAAGGGGGAAAGGATTTTTAGTAGTAGAAGGTCTCCTCGACAGTGCGTCCACGCATCCAGAGAGGTTCACTGCCGCGGACGTAGATGTCCTCAAACAAAATGCGCGGATTACCTTCTGGCGCGGGCATCTTCTCGGCCTCTGCGACCTCAGAGTCGACAAAGCTTCGCGCCTCTTTATCGATGGTCTTCAATTCCTCTTCGGTCGTAACCTTCCAGTCGAGCAGTTTCTGCTTGAGTCCTGCGATGGGGTCGTTGGTGCTACGCATCCGCTGGATCTCCTCACGGGTGCGGTATGTGGTGCCGGGATCGGACATGGAGTGGCCACCATATCGGTATGTGACGTATTCGAAGACGAGGGGACCGTGGCCGGCAACTGTGTATTCACGGCCGTATTTGACGGCGGCCTTGATGGCGAGGACGTCCATGCCGTTGATCTTCAGACCTGGAATGTACTGGCCACGTTTGTAGTAATCAGTCATGGCGGAGGAGCGGTTAGCCGCGGTACCCATTCCGTACTTGTTATCTACATGATTTTGTTAGCATTTTTCAGAAACTACGACATGAGCTTGGTACGTACTTTCGCAGCCAAAGATCACGGGAAGATTCCATAGCTTGGCCATGTTGAAGGCCTCGAAGACTTGTCCTTGGTTGGACGCTCCGTCGCCGTACAAGCAAATGGTAGTGTTGGGCTTGTCCTGGTATTTCTGAGCGAATGCCAAACCAGCACCCACTGGAACTTGGGCGCCAACAATGCCGTTACCACCATAGAAACCTGGGGCGAACATGTGCATAGATCCACCCTTGCCGTAGGCGATACCCTCTCGACGGCCAAGCAGTTCACCGATGATCGACTTGATCGTTCCACCGCGCATGTATGCAAAGCCGTGGCATCGGTAGGCTGTAATCAGCTCGTCCTCACGTTTAATGGCGTGTTCAATGCCGACTGCGACGGCTTCTTGGCCAGTGGACAGATGGCAAAATCCTCGAATCTTCTTCTCTTTGTATAGTCGGTCAGAGGCCATCTCCATGCGTCTAGATCCATCAGCAACGAGCAAAAGGGCCCAGCAAGAGCGTTAAATAAACTTAAAATATACCTTATCGATACCATATCGCGGTACATCTGTTTGAGCTCTTTCTTTGTGACTTCCAGTGTGTATGGGGGAGGATCGAGTTCGTATGTTTCGAAGCTCTCATCTGACAGCTTGATTGTAAAAGGCTTGTCATCTTCCTATAGGCTGTTTAGTTGAAAATTTCCCAGAATCTTTCAGAATGAATGCGTGGTGGTTAAATTGCTCACTGTTGGAATATCCTCAGCGTGCGCTGAAGCCGCGTTGGTTGTGACAGACCGGCGCGCAACGGAAACAGGAAAACGACCCAGCTGGGCCGCTGAGCGAGCGCGAACAAATCTCGAAAACATCTCTATAGAAAACCAGCTCCAAACTGACACCGGAAAAGCAGAGAGATAGAGATGAGGTTGGAGCGGAGAGGGATTTTGGTCGCCAAAGAAACGTTGGGGAGATTGAAGCTTGACGTTCAATGACACCTTGTTGGGTATTTTGCTTATGTCATTGCTGCGTTTGGTGAGCGACGTGCAAACAGTGCAAACACGCATTCTCGCTATCAAACCCATCACATCGAAACATCCAAACGAGCTCGAGAGCTTCTTGACTTATCGAAGCCTTCAACCATATCCATTCTACGACTCTGTGGAGTTTGGATACACCTTCATATTGGTTCTCAACAATGTCTTTGACAATTCCAAACGCGCCAAATGCTGGCTTGTTTAAGCAAGGCTACACCAGGTGAGAACCCCCCCCAAAACACCCCGCCAAACAGCTCGATGCTTATCCTTGCTTTTCAATGAAATAGCTACGACGCGGAAGATGGCGCTGTCCTTCGAAATATCGATGCCTGTCGCACGATTGCTCAGACTGTGCAGACTTCGCTGGGCCCATACGGCAAGAATAAAATTGTCATCAATCACCTCCAGAAAATGATTCTTACCTCAGACGCCGCAACAATCCTAAGAGAGTTAGAAGTCGTGCATCCTGCCGCGAAATTGCTGGTCATGGCCAGTCAGCAACAAGAGGCTGAAATGGGAGACGCCACTTGCATGGTTATCATACTTGCTGGTGAACTTTTAAGAAAAGCAGAAGATTTGTTGCGGATGGGGTTGAAGTCAAGCGAAATTGTCCAAGGATATGAGAAAGCACAGAATTTTGCTTTGAAGTGCTTAGACGGTAAGTGGATGACACTTAACTCCCTAGAATGGTTGTCTGACTCGATGATTGTAGATCTCGAAGTGGATAGATTACAGGGTCTACGCTCTGCATCTGAACTGGGAAAGGCATTGAAGACAGTCATCGGAAGTAAACAGTCTGGATCCGAACACATTTTGGCCCCTCTTGTCGCCGAAGCAATCTTGGCTGTTCTGCCAAAGAATCCTGCCCAGTTTAACGTTGACAATGTGCGTGTGGTGAAAATCATGGGTGGAAGTCTGGAGCAATCAAAAGTAGTCAAGGGTATGGTTTTTGGTCGCGAGCCCGAGGGCTCGATCAAAAAGGCGAAAAAGGCCAAGGTTGGCGTCTTCAGCTGCCCGGTGGACATCTCACAAACAGAAACCAAGGGAACTGTGCTTTTGAAGAACGCGCAAGAAATGCTTGACTTTACAAAGGGTGAAGAAAACCGGTTGGAAGGCGTGATTAAAGAATTATACGACTCCGGTCTACGTGTGGTGGTGGCTGGCTCGACCGTTGGCGAATTGGCGTTGCATTATCTAAATCGCTTCAACATCCTTGTTATCAAGGTTCTCTCCAAGTTCGAGCTTCGCAGATTGTGCCGCGTTGTTGGAGCCACTCCCCTTGCCCGTCTCGGTGCTCCCATGCCTGATGAGATGGGCTGCGTGGATGTTGTGGAAACCATGGAAATTGGCGGCGACCGCGTTACTGTCTTCCGTCAAGAGGAGACCGGCAGTGTCACCCGCACATCCACCATTGTCCTTCGGGGCGCGACCCAAAATTTCTTGGACGACGTCGAACGTGCCATCGATGATGGTGTCAACGCGGTAAAGGCCGTTACCAAAGACCCACGTCTTGTCCCTGGTGCCGGAGCGACAGAGATCCAGCTTTCCGAGAGAATTTCAGAGTATGCTGACAGGACCCCCGGACTGGCCCAGTACGCCATTCGCAAGTACGCCGAAGCTTTCGAAGTCATTCCTCGGACGCTGGCGGAATCCGCAGGTCTTAATGCAACTGAAGTCTTATCGAGATTATATACGGCTCACCAACAGCAGAAGACGCCAAGCGGTAATAAGCAAAACGACGACGAATCGTCCGAAGACGATGACGACGATGAGGAAGAAGAAGAAGAAACGTCGTCAGAGGAAGAGGAGCCCTACTGGACCACCGGCGTTGACATCGAGGCATCCACCTCTGCTGGTACTATTGATGTGGTGGAAGAGGGGATCCTGGACCTTCTTGTCTCTAAGCAGTGGGCGATTAAGCTTGCCACTGAGGCAGCGAGAACTGTCTTAAGCGTGGATCAGATTATAGTCGCAAGACAAGCCGGTGGTCCCAAGCCGCCAGGTCAGAATCCTAACTGGGATGAAGATTAAATGGGGACTTCAAGGGCGAGTTCTGGGGAACAGGAAAAGGATTGAGAATAGAGGGCTGGCCATGAGCGGTTGCCGTCAATTTGTTTCTACAAATATCAACTACATAATCCAAAATGCAATCCCCTCGCAGCTGTAATTCATCAGTCAAACCGTCGTCTCATCGCATCTCGTTTGAATGATAATTAGCATTTCGTCTCGTCTTCATCCCGCTGAGTCATCAACCCGTCACGTGGCGAACCTCATTGGCCGAGCACAAGCATCGACTTTTCAAAGTTCGCAGCATCGAAATCTCACCAAGACGAATTCTCCCCGGTCAGCTCTCCCACTGCACACCCATTGAAGCTCACGGCTCCCGGCAAATCCACGGCAAGGAAGAGGACATCAAGGCGGCTGCCAAAAAAAACAATCCACGAAACAACCCGCAATCCCTCCCCCGCGAAACACCATGTCCTTCCCACTCCAGATCTCCGCGCGCTGCTGCAGAAATGCACTCCGACGGCAGTCCCCCGTGGTCGTGATCCGCGCAGCTCCAGCATACATTTCCCAGCAGGGCCGTCGCTGGCAGTCGACAGAAGCTGCAGTGGCAGCAGCACCTGAGAACCCCAAGGTCACGCAGATTGTGGATCAAATAAGCCAATTGACGCTGTTGGAGACTGCGGATTTGGTTTCGAGCTTGAAGGTGTGTATATTAGACTACTAATTGGACTGTGATTTTCCAATATCTTTCGCCCTAACCGTTATTTTTTTTTCTTCCTGGTTTAGTCCCGTCTAAACATCCCCGACCTTCCTGTGGGCGGTTTCGCCATGCCCGCCGGCGGAGCTGCACCGGGTGCCGCTGCCGCTGAAGAAGACGAGCCTGCTCCCGCAGCGCAGGAGAAGACGCTGTTCAATCTCAAGCTCGAATCGTTTGAAACGGCGTCCAAGGCCAAAGTGATCAAGGAGATCAAGTCGCTGCTGGGATTGAGCTTGGTGGACAGCAAGAAGTTTGTGGAGAGTGTGCCGAAGATGATGAAGGAGAGTGTGCCCAAGGAGGATGCGGAGAAGATTGTGGAGACGCTTAAGGGGTTGGGTGCGAAGGTGGTTATGGAGTGAGCGGATATTTACTTTGAAGAGGAGAAGAGGTGGCTTGTTCCCCCCTTCGTCCTATATTGTATGCCGTGGGGTTGTGAGCGAACCGTCACCACCCATCATCTCCGACCTGGATTGATAAACTTGAGCTTTCTTTTGCTGCGAGGGTTAGGATGGGGATTTTCCTTTTGCCCATAGAGCCCCGTCTTCCTTCCCCCTGTGTTTCTCCATACATATGTGTATACTAGTGGCCCTTTCTTTGGAGTTTGCTTTTTATATGACGTTCCATTCCACTGTACAATGAATCAATGAGACCAAGGATTGTCCTCCTGTTCCCATTTTTCCAAGGGCTAGACATATATCAAGAAGTATGTGTTGCATTCTGGATCCATTTATATAACGGAGTTGAAAGGGATTCCATAGCATTGTGCCTAAAAGGCCTCCAAAGCGTTTCCATGCCGACCTCGTTCACAATCAGAAGCTAGAAATAATTTGAACTGGCGTAATAGTAACCAACAGACACTGAAATCTGGAAAAAGGGGGTATTCATCTAGAGACATTAAGGTATATATGTAAATTTTGAAGGTCATACACTGAACGACCAACAAGAACGAGAGCAGAACCCAAACAAGAAAAAGCGGCAATAATACATGGTATCTTGGGGCAATATCTAGGCGACTCTGCGGCGGCGCGAACTGGTGTATGTAAAATTATCAACAAAAAAAAAGAAGAACCAAAAAAGAACTAGAACCTCGAAAAGCACGTACGAACGGGGGGGGGGGAGGGGAGGCATGCGGATAACATCAAATCATTAAATCGAAACCCATTCCAAAACCAAAAACCAGACCAGATTAATCCAAGGGGGTAATAGGTGAAAGCCAACAGAACGGGGAGCGGGCCGTGCAAATGCAAACCAAATGACCACAAAAGGTCCCGGCAAAGCCAAATAGGACGATGAAGACGCAGAAGAAGAGGGAGAATAAGAGGAGGAAGAGAAAAAAAACCCGGCAAAATAATATTTTACTCTTCCGTCAACGCATCGTCCCCTGCCTCACGCCACTCTCGCGATCGCTCTGTTAATCGCTTGATGCCCGCTATCCTCTCTGCCCATTGAGCCTCCGACGGCGTCCGGAACGTATACGCTCTCTGCGACGAAATCACCCCGATCGCCTGCAGCACGGCCTTGCGTGAGTCTCGACCAAACACTGCGGGGTGGCTGATCCATTCCAGGGCTGCTTCGAGATCGGCGTCCAGCGCGAAGATGATGTTGGAGTCGACGGCGGCGACGGGGGCGATGGTGGCGGCTTCGGAGCTTTGGGAGGATTGGCGGCCGTCTGGGATGGCGAGTTCGGAGGGGTGGGAGGATGGGGTAGGGGAGTGTAGGTCGTTGTGGTTGTTGTTGTTATTGTGGTTTGGATCGAGAGTGAGTTTCATGGAGGAGGCGGCGGTGGCGGCTGGGGGCAGAGGGGGGAGGCTGCCTTTGCCGAGACCTTTAAGGATACTGCGGGTTTCGGTGAGGAGGTGATGGGCGCGATCTTGTTGGCCGCGGAAGACGAGGGTTAAAGCGCGCATGAGCATGTCGGAGGTGAGAAGTTCCATTCGGCGCTGGACGATGGAGGGATGGGGAGGGATTGGTGGTGTTATAGGTCTGCCGATACTCTTTGGTTTGTGGGAGACGGGTAGCATCGTGATGGCGAGAAGCGAGGGACGAGGTGAGTGTGTGATATGGCCTTCGCGTAGTATATCGCCGTATGTGACATCGGCTTGGATCAGCGGAACTTCTTCAACGCTCATTACACGCTGGTCTTCTCCGTCTAGGGCACCTCCAAGGGCTTCAAGGCCGGACACAATGCTCTCCCAGGGGTCTTGGGGAGCGTAATCCGGAGAAGAATTATCAGGAGGAATTGCAAGCTGGACGAGAATGTCTACTCAATGTGTTAACAGGATTTCGACACAGCGATGGGAGTGCTACGTACCTCGTTTATCACCGAATCTCAAGTCGCCCAGCGCTGCTTCAGCATCTCGGCCTGTCGCGCGTTTGGTCGTGTTAAGGGCACCACTGATCTTCACAAATCTAGCCGGAGACCCTTCGGGTAGCCGGAGTTTTAACTTGACGTTCTGGTGAGATGTCGTCTGCAGCGAACCCAGGCATCCAGCGACGCACTCCCGGAGCATCATCCAATCTTTGACATACGTGTAGGACGCCTTTGTCCGGGTCGATAGTTCGATCATGGTATCGGGCTTATGCGTCATTCCCAGTCCGAACGAATAGATGCCAACCCTATAAAATGTTAGATCCAAGCAGCAAATAAAAAAATTATACATCTGCTCGAAAATACTTACTTTGCAGCTTCCGCCCGCGAAATCACAAAGTCAACACTCTCAGGCTCCGACGTAGACGAATCGCTGATCAACAGAATCGACGACAGCGGATTGCTCGACTTCCGCTGCATCAGCAAGTCCATCGCCACATTCGCACCTTCAACCAGGTCCGCCCGCAGACTCTTCTGGCCCACGGGGCGAATGGACCTGAGCACGCTGTTCCATCCATTCCAGGCGTTGGAGGTCATCCCGACCAGTGGCACTCCACCACCGCTGGACCCGAATGTCACTAAGCCCATACGATCGCGTGGTCCGAGACTTTGGACTAGGAATCGCAGTGTGTCGCGCAGCAGGGTGATCTTAAGGCCTTGCATGGACGAGGAGACGGGGATCACGACGACGATGTCTAGTGGGACGTGGAAGCTCATCGGTCGGTTGTCCCGCATGGGATTCGTGTAGTCTGTCAAGGCGGTGGCGCTGGATTTCCCGGCGCCGTAGGAAGACGTGGTAGAGGATACACGTTTAGAGGTTTTCATGGTTCTGTAGTCCTCTTCTTCGGTGCCTGAATGCTCGATGTCGTACTCTGGAAGTCGAGGAGGTACCTCTGGTTGATGCAGGTCGAGAAAAGCGCGTCTCCATATCTCGAGCTGATTGCGGTTTTGGAAGAGTAGATGAAAGGATGGGAGGTCATCGACAGAGAGGTGCAGTGTCAGAATGGGTTCATCTGGATATCGTCAGCACTATGTAAGATCAATGAGCTTGACTGTCAACGTGTGTTACCTGGAACCGATTCCACCTCCTTGAGATGCTTCTTGATCAGAATAGAGCCTTTCAATATACAACGAGTCGATTTGCGCTTCGAATCTTCAAACTGATGCTGATGCTGAGGAGCCGTTTTCTTCTCCTTGACGCAGATAAGCATCTGAGAGAAAAGATAGCATTCAAGTTCCTGCCACGACCTGCGATCTTTTCCGACTTTGAGCACGCCGTGGAATCTCAGTTTCCCAAACCTGGACTTTTGTCAGTATTTATATTGAAAGAATCGGAGATATGTTTAGACTCACCCATCAAAATCAAGGTTGTGCCAGTTATCCACGCGATTGCGCAAATCTTCCGTCAACTCATCCAGATCTTCCTGCATCTCATACTGAGCCCGATTCGGACTGTGACTCGCGTTGTGCACAGGTCTCAACGGGCTCTGCAGCTCTTCGCGAGGCAACGCAGGGATCGGTGAAGCTTGACGCAGCGTCTCCAGATCCGGATGCCATTTCCCCTCCGGCACCTCAATCGTGACGAGACAAGTAAGCGACTGCTGCTGTCGTGAACGATTCAGCGTGGGGAATTCGCTTCGCACAGTGACGATCGGCGCGGGGATCAGGTTTCTCGTCGCGCCCGGTCGCGGACTCAGCGCGGATTCCATGGCTTGCACATCGTAGTCGTGTCGTCGGCCAATGCTCATCTGTGGTGCATCTGAGTAGTCACCAGACGTGGCAGTCCCGGTTACGTCGCTGTCGTTGCGCCTGTGTTGATGCGGATGTTGATGCGGATGTTGGTGCGGGTGCTGGTGCGGGTGCTGGTGCGGGTGCTGCGGTTGCTGGCGTCGTGGCGGCGCTGCCAGTCGCTCAACTCGCTCACGCTGGTTGCTTGACTCCCTACTATCCCGATCATGATCGTGATCATGGTGTCTTGAGTTGTGGCTTTCGCGGTTCGACGATCGAGTAGAGAATTCGTTCGTGGACTGGCTGGTGCGGGTGCCTACGTCCCAGGGCGCGCTGGGCGTCGTGCTGGGGTGACTGCGGTGCGAAGGCCCGTTTTCGGCGGAGACGGAACGAACGATACTACTGAGCTTTTCTGCAGGAGGTCAGTTCGACGATCGATGGTCCAATTGGCCGACAATACTATATTGCTACTCACCGAGATCTAAGAGGTTTCCTCCTCTGCTGCTATCCAGGCCCAGCGGTGCATGGCATGTCGGACAGTATTGACTGTCGACCTCTTTGATATATTCATAGAAGCAGGCTTCGTGCGAGACATGGGCGCAGGAGAACTGGAGAATCCGTTCACCTCGCAGGGTGTGTTCGAGCGGTTCTTCGCACACGGCGCATTCGCTGCCGACAAAGGTCCTCTCACGGCGTGTTCGGGACCGTTCCATATCCGTCCTCATCATCGGTCGGCTAAGACAGTATCTCGGCAATGCGAAGTGTTCTTTTTACGGCCACTCGGGGCCAAGCAGGACGAGTTCTCTCCCGGTCAGTAGAGAATAGCAGTCGGACGAGTGGTGATGTGAGAAACACGGGCTGCTGCGTTGCAACGACGGTGATGTTGGTTTCTTGTTTGACCACGGACGGCCGTGGGACTCACGTCAATGAGCGCTTGACCGTCGATGATGAAACAAGCGAGCCGAGAGACCAGGGATTGAAACCGGAAAAGACTCCAGACAGTAAGTGTCTGAGATGTGATGAAGTCAAAGTGAGGGTGAGGCCGGGGCGGTTGACCGAGACGAAATTCGATTCTGCACGTCCAACGGTCGAGATGCACTGCGAAAAGAACGGAGAATGCGTGAAAGGACAAATTTTTTCCTCGTCTCACCGCAGATCGCAATGCTGCAAGCAAACTGGCGATCTCCAAAAGATTTGAGTCGTCGGGCTATCCTTGGTTCGCACACGCAGCCCTCGCATTGACAAACAAAGAGCCCAGTGTCTGATGCCGTGGAATTCGCGCCAGATAGGGGGCTTGAGCAAGCACGGATGCTAAACTAAACGAACTGGGCAATTTTCGAGAAGCAAACTAGCAGCCGTAAGTCAACCCAAGCCGAACTGCTAACAAACTCTCTCCGTCGCAGCCACTTTGTTGACCCTGATGAGAGGCAGCGAGAGGCGGGATCCAGGCTGGCGACGGCGCAAAAGGCAATCAAGCGCAATCACACAAGTTGGAACAGACTCCGCGCAGAGGATCCAGACTACCAGCAACTCAACTCCATCTTGTTGCATCCTTTTGAACCTTTTAGCCCCCTCTCTCGGGAACAAACCCAAACTGCAGCAATCCTGGACGGACTCGCAGTGGAGACTTGGCTAGCCGTGTGTCTCCCTAACTGATATTTCGGACATGGAAGTGCATCTGTATTACCGTATCGTATGCACATTGTGATTCCAGCCGGAGCAGCCATACGAAGGAGCAGAACCACCATCACATCACCCCTTTTCGTCTGAACTGCTCACTTCTCTGCCTCTCTGCTCATCGTCAACGGCGTGAAGAGCGCAAACGCTTCTAGATTGTCGCGGCTCACAAGCCGGGCTTCTACTCCGTCCCGGTGATTGGGTGACAGCCGGGGGAAGTGGGCTGGTTTGCTAGCCAGCCAATCACCGCCCTCAGCTGATACCAGAGCCAATCAGTTGGCGCCAACCTTAACCTTGCGATTGCGTGCAGGAACTGGATGTTGATTGGCCATGTCAAGATGAGATAAACTCAAAGACAGCCAATTAGCTTCCTCTTCTGCTCACAGGAATCATCCCCGTAAACTTAAATCATGCGCTAACTCTATGTGGCTAAGCACGTGGAGGTTGCATGGCACCGGCTTTGTCAGCAATCCAACGACCCAACGGCGAATTCTCGATAACGCGCATCACAAGCTTCAACACACTAAACTTACACCATCAGAATGCCAATAACTGGGGGGACTCTTGCTTCTCCATCCTACTCCGCACCACTTTATTTCAACGTTGTCATCTGAAGCCATGCGACGACTCCTTGTGTACAATCTGAAGGCGTACAGAATGCTCAGTGCATCGTCCTTCGTTACTCCGTGCACCCATGGGCAATTCTCCCTCCCCTTTCTGTGTCACCTCAAAAACGAGGCTTGTCGATTGGGAACGTCACCCAACGCCATCATGATTCCGACAGACAGACAGACAGAAAGAATACGCGGGGACTGGAGGCTTGCCTAGTCGATTTAGGCTCCGAATTGCCCGCACCATGTTGATCTTATCACGCATTTCTGTCCGCTTGTGCACGGAATTTCCCGTACTACTACTACGACTACCGGTAGTACATCGCACTATCACAGCTCTCGCGAAAAACATAGAGGCCGACCCTTCCGGGCGGACCCACTGTACGCTGATTTACCTAGTTCCAATCCTTTCCGGGGAATACATTGCTGCTAGATTGCGCAAGAAGGCGTTGTGCCGTTATGCAAGTTGTATCTGCTTAAGCCCTGCGATGCGGGGATATCAGTGGGCTTGCCAGGGTGTGACTTGCGTCTCCCTTTCGTTGCGCAATATCGTCTGGAAGCAAGTTTTTGGAAACTCCTTTTTAGAGTGTCATGGCGATTCCCTATTATTATTGCTTACCGGAAGAATGACCCCTTAGGCGTCAACGCCGGGTCACGCGCCTCAAGCTTTTTTGTTACGTCTGTTTTGACTCCATCCAAAACTTTGGAGAATTCATCTATCCTCAGATGCCGAGCCGCACTAGCCTGTTGATGTGCGGACCTGGATGTCAATAGAAGTTGTGGAAAACAGGGAGATCCTTGTTTCTTGCCTGATATAAAGGCCGGTTTGCTCTTCCAATATTATTGACTAAAACAGTACAGTACATTTCTACCCATGATTCTACGGATCCCAATTTAAGGGGGCCTATTCTCAAATGAGAAATTCTCTTGACGAATACATTCGCCTACGGAGTACGGAGTCCTTCGCCAAAAGTCTCAGCGTCTAGAATAATCTTGCATGTCAATTCGTGCTCCCTAGACGCTTGGTCATTGTTCTTCCAAATGCTGTGATACTCTCTTAATCCGCTTTCCGAGATCCCAGCTATTGCCAAAAGGTTTTAATGCGCCAAAGGCCCTCAGACGGAGGGCCTCCGTCGGAACTAATGAAATAAACTCTCTAGCCTACGAAGCAGTCTCAAACTTCCAGTATAAACAGTGACATCTGCTCGAGCTTTGTATTGACGTCTAGACGCTGGGTCTTGGCAGAACAAGGGTCTATATCTGACAAAGTCTCAGGTTTTCAAGGGATTTGGTTATCGTAGCTCTTTTAGCTGCTGTTTTCGCCTTGCAGCGTTTCGCTCCACAATTTTTCCCTCCCACTTATTCATGCTCCCAGGCCTTCTCAAACAAACCGCCGCTTCGCAAGCTTTCCAAGCCATACTCTTAATATCCCATGCCTTATTACCATTAATAATAAACTTACCCTTGTAAAGTGAAAACCTCCCCTGGATAATAATATTCGGGTGAAGAACAACTAGCCATCCCATCACCTTGGTCCCTGGGATTGTTTGCCATGTGTCCAATGACACGCATTCCTCAGCCCCACGCCTAAGCTCGAGTTTTATGCTTAACCACACCTCCAGCAAGAGGATGCTCTCATCGATCCCAAAACCACACTCGGTTTCAGAATTTAATGCGAATGGCTTTCTTGCTGGCGGCAAACTTGAACCGTGGCTCTGCGCGTCTCGAAACAAGCGAAAAGGAAGAAAAAAACAACGAGCAAGAGCGGGGGAGTTGGAATCTAACCAGCTAGGGTTGATTGCGTGGAAACTACAACAAGTTGTGCTGTGACAATCAATACTGGCTCGACAATGTCCACCGCATCAGGATCAGGTGCTGTCAGAGCTGGTACTCCCTCTGCTGCTAAGCCGTTCTAATGTCCATGGCATTAGAGGATATTCTCTTTTAGCCTAGCGGTTAAGAAGTGCTACTCCCAAACCCTGACGAGTTGAATGAACGTTGGTGTCTGCCTTCGCCAATCATGATATTTTTCCCCGATTGCTTTCCTCTTGATCCTCGTGCTTAAGTCCACGACTGAAACATGGAGTGTCTATCAGGATGCTTCTCACGCGTCAGACCCATCAACTCCGGTTAAACGTGTGAGTAGCTCAACATGCAAATATAGAGATTTTCTCATCGAGCTGACAAGCATGATGATCCAGTATAAGATCCACCTGATGAAAATCCCAGGGTCTAGGTTAGTATGTAGATCATCAGTGGCTGAGCCTGTCAGATCTGTCTTCATGGAACTGATATCATCGTGGATTTTGTTAAAGCAAGCCCATAGGTCCACCGTGCGATTGTGCCAGTCGCCCATTATTGGGATTTCGTCTGTATGTATGTAATACCTTGCCACATCAGCAGCAGCGTCACCGCTACTTTCAGTTTGGTGAAGCACAGTCAAGGCGGCCCCAATACGGATACTGATGCATGAAACTGAGAGACGGTTTGTTCCGACATGGTTTTCTGTCTTGGCAGGAGCTGTATTATTCAATGCGGACGTCCAGCGAATGCCGATATCTGTCACAGCCACAGAATGGCTTATGAGTGTTAGTTAGGGACAAGCTAATCAAGCCTCATGTGAGCAATGCATCTGGATGGATGCCACTACTTGCGACTTTCCCGGTCCAGAAACGTGCTTGAGGTGTCCACGAGGGGGCGGACACTACTGCACCATTTCCATCCGTGTCCGTGTCCCTAGTGCAGGGTTTGGAGCGGTCACCGTTGTCTGATTCAATCAGGAATTGAGTACCCCATACGGAGTAGAACCGTGCATATGAGATCCAGCCTCACTTGAAAAAACGGTGGAGAAACCTTCATTGAACTTCTGTAGGTTTATCGGCGTCAGAGGTTACTGACGTACCTCCAGCCTTTCAATCGATAGGATAGGGTATGGAATGTTTTGCAGCATTGCTGCTTCGCGAAAAGAAAAGATTTTCTTTTCAAGACAAAAATTGCAGCTTCAATCTTTCACTTCTACAGATTTTACTCTGTTCTGATTGCGAATCGCGCGTCAAAGAGGACAGGTTGATACAAATGTTGATAGCGCGTCTCAATTTGATGTGCCGCTCGGCCACACGGCACTTCACATTAATTCAACATCTTCTTCAGCATCCCCTCTTTTCCCCATCTATGTACATCCGTACAGTACATACAAATTCATCCGACTCATTGGGTTGCTTCCCGGACCATGTCCAACTACTACACTGGCCTAACGCTTGGACCTGAGGGCACCATTTACGAGAAGGAGGAAGGATTCGACCCCAACTTCATGCTTGAGATTGATTCGGCAAAAATTGAGTTCACCAACGAGCTGAAAAGGTCGGACGCGTCGTCCATATTTCATGTGAACTATCATAGACAGCCTCGTGTGCTGAAAATTGTTTGATTTTGAACCATCACACACTCCGATGAGGTTATTTCTGACCATGTCCAGTTCCACAACAACAAAGACCCTGGATATGCCGACAACGAGGTCCGGGACTTGAATCGCTCCCGCTACGAAATTCGGGCATACTGCAGTCTCAAACGACATGGCGTTTGCAACGGCGGTTACGTGCCCCAGTTTTACGGATATACTGTACATTATCCTTGGACCCATCCGCCTTTGCGCCTCATCTCGACGTCTTTAAACACGACACCAACCTCCCAAGTGCGATTCTGATAGAATATCTGCCAGATCCCTTGGTAATGAACTGCGTCACGTACAGCAAAGAACGAATGGACAAGGCAATTGACGGCATCAAGCAGGTTCATTCAGCCTTGGTCGATCACAACGATCCTTATCCCAAGAACATCCTGATTGTTCCTGGGGATACGGAACGAGTCTTGTGGATTGATTTTGATGTTGCGATCACCTATCCCGACATTTCCTATATTGGGAATAGGGAGCGCAGCTGGCTTGATATTGAAAATGGGCGTGTTGAGGGGTTTGGGAAGAAACTTGTTTGTGTCCTGGACATTTCCTACTGCTTGTTTGTCTGCTCACCACTGGCTAATTTTTCATAGGCAGAGGATCAGAAACGGGGTCTCGAGCCTAACACAAAGTATTACTAGGAGCGTTCTGCCAGCCATGGAAGGCCAGCAATGTTAAGCAGTTTTAATGCCCACTGGAGGATATTCTCTTTTAACCTAATGGTTATGAGCTATCTGCTCGCTCCACACGTTCTGATACAGATGGTTTCGAGGGAGCAACTTGGGGTTTGCCATATCAAGGGTGCCACTAGTGGCAATAGGAGATAATAGAGGAAACCCTCAGCGCAGTATGGACGGATTTCTAGTGGCAATAGCAAGGTGTTGAAAGACTGATTCGCGGAGCTTGCGGATGTTAGGGAGTGCTGAGGCCTGAAGCGAGACAGGTGGAGGACGAGCTAAGGAAGGGTAAGGATATAGCGGCGGGCGAGACTGCTGCGCCAATCTAGATGAGGAACTGCCAAATCTCCCTCTTCATGCCCTTATATATCCCATAGTATTCCATACTTCCGGATCAATCTCGTTGAGCACAAAACGCAGTGAATTGTCCAGCCAATCGTTTTGCAGGCGCGCTCGGGCTGAGCTGGGCGGAATAATGATCATCCGGGTTTGTGCTGACTCATCACAGGCTCTGTCGGCCAATGCCCAAAGCGGACATCGTACGTCTCGCAAGAGAAATCCGCTAATATTCGACGTGGGGTTATGGCTCAACAGCAAGCAATTGACCGGTGGGCTTGTGAATTTTCGTAATTCTCTCATCTCTTTTCTCCCGTAAGCTTTGAGCTGGCGCGCCGTGCGCCTTACAGTGTACATACTGCTCAATTGAATCAAAGCAAACCTGTCTGGTGACAATCTCGTTCAACCAAATGCCTCTTCTATGTCGCGCAAGAAGCGCACTCGCTTTCCGCCAAATCACGACAACTCGAGGGCGGTATGCGAGCTCTCGGCCTAGGAAGGCTCCCTCTCTTTCTGGTCAGCGACGACAGCCCACAACGGGCGTGAACGCTGCACCAATCCCGAGTCCCTCCCTGGACCTCTTCCTGACGACTCGTGAGGCCGGCTTCCCGGACCTTGGAAGCGCAGAAGCACTCGACATTGCTCGAGCATGCATATTCGCCTTTCAGAAGAGCACAGAAACACGTTCATTGAGTTTAACGAAAGATATACACCCAGGTACGTATGCCCTTTCGGACCCCTAGTTATTTCCAATTTTAGGTTATCTGATTTCAAAACAACCAGATATCCGGAAGATCAGTGCGGTATGCTCGATCCTGGAATATTCTCCTAAGCATCTGAAGGTGTGTGAGTGGCTTTCAGAAAAATTGGTCCTGGCTGGGGATCATTGGGCCATGTACACGCAGGGCCAAAAACTGCTTGCATCTCCTGCAAAAGATGACCAGTTTGGCATATTCTCAAAGATCAAGGCGCTTGCTCAAAAGGGCAATCTCTGGTGGGCTATGACCCTATACGGACATTATATGAAGCAGAAAGGCGAACTTGAGAATGCCGCGAGTTGGCATTGGAAGGCCATGAACTTCGCAAAACCATGCGCCCGCGAAGAAGTCCCACTTCCTTTGGCAAAATATGGCATCCAACCTTGGGCTGCTTACGCGACGATCAAACTGCAGCTTGGCGATATTGATGAGACCGAGAAAGCGGCCGAAGTTGGGGCATTTGAGTATCACAACCCACTAGGATATATGATTCTCACTTCTGTACTCTTCGAAAAAAAGGAGTGTGATAAGCTCGAAGAATATCTCACAAGAGCTGCCATGAGCCATAATGCGGTTGCCTGTTATCAGCTAGGAGAAATCTATCGATTGTGGCATCTTGGTCCGGAGAAATTTGAAAATGATGGTTACCATGGCAAATTCCTACCTAAGGAAATGCTTTCCGGGCTGATGTCTTTATCTTCGCGCTATCATTCCCCAGATGAATACTACAATGTGGCGAAGGAGTGGTTTGAGCTTGCCTCTGTCCAGGGACATATCCTGGCTTCATTGCAGCTTGCTGTTCTCCTTCGTGAAGAGAACGAGCTCGACGAAGGCCTATCATACCTTGACAGGGCGGCAAACTCGCCCAAATATGCTGATGTGGCCGCTGTATTACGGGAACTATGGCACCAATTAGACGCTGATGTTGCTTCCATTATGCGAAAATGCGTGGATATGGAAAATGAATAATTTCACGCTTCGCCTATAATCTCAGAGAAGCGCATATATATACAAAAAAGCACGTTCCGTTGCCCGTGAGCCACTCAAACAATCACTTGGACTTCCTCAACTTGGCCCCGTCCGCTCCCAGTAGCTTCAACTGCTCAGATAAATACGGCGTCGGACTCATTCCAGGAAAATCTTTCGCGGAAAATGCTCGAAAGGGATTCGACCAGACCTCGTCCAGAATTGGTACCTGTCGGCCCATCATCGATTCGGCAACATCTATCAGTCGAAACCGGAGCCGATATGCTCCCGCTATTGGTATCCGAAGGTCGGCGAAAACGAAAAATGTGCTGGGTCCAGGTGGTGTTTTTGCCTGGCATGACCCAGGAGTTCCAGGAGCCTTTGCCGGTTCAGGATCCATTTCGACAAAGAAGGGACTAACGTATGTTTTTCCGTGCATTGTGTGCTCTGAAGCATCTTCTTCCCTTCCCGAGGGTCCAGAAGGCTTTGGCGACTTGGGCGCAGCAAAGAGCTGGCATGCGACAACGTATTGGCTGTGTTTCAACATTCTAATATCTTGCTCGGATTGCGGGTTGAAGTCCGTTATGACAAGTTGAAGAATCGGCGACGGGTCAATGCATCTTCTGCTCTTTTCGCCAGATGCACAGGTCCGTGCTGCAATCGGTTGCTGCCGTACCAAGAGGCGTAGTCGACTGACAGCAGGCGGTTTTGGTGTCGTGGGGTTGAGAAGATGGCCGAAGCCCGAGGGAACGGATGTCATTGGAGAATAGTTGGGAGACTTGTTGGCAGAAACAAACATTTGCCCCTGCGGGTGCGTTAGCTGCATGATGCATGAATGTTGAAGAATAAGCTTGAGACTTGTTTACCTTTATATCCAAACTGCGTGTCTTATCTATCTCTTCGTTTCCTGTTTTTCTCTTTTTGATGGTCGACTCTGCTCATACGACTTTATGAGCATGCAAGTGCTGGACTTCGATATTGCCGAAACAGATCAAATCACTTCAATTCAGTTTAATGGTATCAGCCAGTCGATTTTCTCTTCAGGCTCTTTTGCACAGAGCAGCAATGCAACTGACAGGATTATGGAATGTATAGATGATTGCGGAACAGACGCTGTCGGATGCTTCCGGCGTCGGCACAGGGGTATAATATACATTTCGAGTCTGGAACCAGCAGGGCGGATCGAAAGTTGCATGATAGAATCTGCCCATGCGGAAAATTGTCGAGCGGCACGACCCGAGACGTTGATCGCGAGAACCCTTCTGTCAGTCAGAGTCCCTTTCATCTCGAAGGCCTTGTTTTTCAGAAGCCTCCTCGGAGCGCTCATTTCTCATACGCCTCTTCCACTGTTCTCAATCAAACCCTGAAACCAAAAGCAATATCAACAGGTCTCGGCAATGTTAGCGAGTTTACGGTATGGAATATCGTTTCCCATAGCACTCCGGTGAGATTTAAGACTCAAACTATATTTTCAACGGTGCCATGTTTACGGAGTAAAAAAGAATCTTCTCCGGTCTCCAGGTGAAATTTGGAGATGCCATATGGACCAGCACGTTTGACCATTCGTGGACGCACGAGCTCAACATGACCCACATGGGTGTTGCATGGGACGGTCTATGCGTATTGGCTCCCGCAACCATGCCCGTTCCTACGGAATCATACCCCGTAAAATTGGGAACGGAGGGGGATGGGTTACGGGCGTGTAGCCTCCGGCAAGAGCACCGCCTACCGGGCGCGTGGCGAAACGGGCCGTCGAAACAGCTTCCTGTTGAGGGGGAGGGGGGAAATAATCATCCATAGAAAGACCAAATTCTGAGCTTTGCTCTCGATGTGCACCGGCAGGGGATCATTTACGACATCATTCCTACGGAATACTCCGTACATTCATCCATATCAACGCATGGCCGCTTCAGCTCAGGAGAGCACCCAGCAAAGGAGTCGAACTCTGGGCGCCGAAAAAAGGTTCGCATGGCTCTCTCGGTACCAGGAAAGTTGTCCCATGTTTTCGAGGGTCCAATCTGCCGGGACGATCAATTCCCCTTTGCGTCTGCAACTTTGCTTTTTCTTCGTGCTTTCAACTCCCACTCGCGTGGTTGATCGTCGCCTGGGAACCTCCCCCTATTCTCGAAAAGGCAAGAGTTGGGCATCACATACATGCTACGGTACTGTGTGCGTCCTTCGGATCACAGATCTGCCACTCTCGTCCCGCAATCTCCAAGTTTATATTTGGAGCTTGCGAGTCATGAAGACGAAAAGTCTTGCCCTCCTCCATATCTTTGGAATCTGATTTGTGTGATCTGTGTCTCGACGAACGCTGGGCTTTGATAGCTTGTTGGTTTGCGGAGATTATCACGCTCTTGGTCAAGAACTAAGACTACTCCGCACGGCTGATCAATTCCATACAGAGTACTACTCCATACTCTGGCATGATTTGAAACGTTGGACAGCTGCCTCCGCCTTGATGAAAATAGACCTCAACGGCCCGCTGCCCGGAAGTAAGCACCCGAGGTAGGGCAGCCTGCTCTCCCGTAGACCCTCATGCATTCACTCGTCATGGCAGCCACATGTCCTAACAAGGTACTAAGTAGCGAGTTCTACGAAGGATCCCTGAACGACCTCCAGGCCGCGAGTTCCTGAGTTTGACTTGCTGGGATTATCAACCCAATCATGGCCGGAGCACTGCCAGCTGCTGCTCCCACCCAACTTGGACTTGGAGCTCTGAGAGGTATGTTTTCAAGCTGTGCACTGATAACTACTTTGCACAACATGGCAGTGCACTTTTGCCTTCATCGGACTGCCAAATGAGTACAACAAAGATCAGCTACTATTTACTACGAGTCCCAAAGATTCCGCACATCACCATCATGTCACAACAGGCGGACGCGATTTACGCTCTCACTGATCCCTCAGCTGGATCAGCAGGCTTCAATAACTCTCCCTCTCAGAATTCGAAACGCCTTGAGCCCGTGTCACCTTTGAGCAGTTGCAACCTGGCACACTCTGCTCTGCCAGCGACTCGTCAACAAAACCATCCAAAGAATGTAATAATAGTGGCGTCATATGAGTGGGCAGCTCTCTGCCCGCACGCTAACTTGAACTTTCTGATGTTTCAGTGAATAATGCTGAAACACAAGGAACATGCTCTCGCTAGCCAACAAACCTACCCAGTTAGTCCGCTATGAGGCCACTGCCCATTTTCGCTGCGAACTTCCCCACCACGTATGTATGCAATTTACAAATACATACCTACAAAATTCAAGTTGACAAACCCTGGAGCTCCCTGGACCGGATTCCAATAATTGGCAACCCCTGAATTGTGAGCTGCAAGGGACCAAATTACGAGAATTGGAACTTGGATATCAATAAGCTTTCCTGTTTGGAACTGGACGCTTTGAAGCCCTCTACGTAACTAGGGGTTAGACCTCTGGCGAGCGGCGCTCAACCACCAAGGCACACTCGAGCGAGTCGTACTACAGTCCGTCATCATTGATCAAAGATCAAGATTTAGATGATAAGTTTACCTGCTTCGAAAAGCGCGATCATGTTCTTGTCTGAAGACTTAGTTACCCTGACAGGCAAGCTTGGATTTGGAGTGCCTTCGGATTTGTTGCGTCTGGAGCTCCCGGGACCCGGGGTATGGGCTGATCGAACCATATTTAAGTCCAACATCTGGGAAAAAAGTTCCAAGCTGGTGACATTTCTTCCACGGGTAATTACCTCTCATCGCTCATTACAAGTCTCAGATGAACTGGACCATACAAGAACCAGGGTATGTGGTCGACAATGAAAATTGATATCCCAAAATGACAAGAATATTCCATCAATTTGCGGAATAATCTACTATTGGGCTTGGAAGGTTTCCGTCAATGCAGATTCTCCCCCTGGATGACTTCTCTTACCAAAAAAATGGTTCTCGGAAGCCCAAGGCGATCTGCTGCCGGACAGAAGAGCCAGCCACTGTATGAGGCACTTCTGGAAGGATTTTCGGATTTCGCAAAAAAGTGATCCGATGCCATGGTCGCCCAACAAAAAGTGCTCCAAGTCAGAAGTATGACCAGCCGATACCATTTTGGAATACTAGACCAGATTACCATCGACTCAACGCGTGGAACGCGAGCTCTCCACCGGGGCCTTTGGGAAGCTTCGGGAGCCGGTAAACTAATCCACAAAGCATGTGTGTAGTACTGCACAGAATATGAGCTATGTAACAAGTCTGCTGCTGTCACTTGGCGGATATCCGGAATGTCTATCAACGTTTGATCTCGAGATATTTTATACTTGAAAGACAGAATTACTATTGCTCGATACGGAAGGATGAGAGGATCAAGGGAGAAGATTTTCTATCTCATACCGATGGAGATATGATTTGTATTCATGAGAAACTAGAATGTTTCTAGTTACTGTATATACGGGGGCTCCAACAGCCAGCGCAACAACGTTACAGGCAACCCGTACCATATCATCATGATTAGAAACATACCCGATAGTAAAGAAGGAGGTTATGTTCATTGACCGAGTAACCACTCACTAAGTTCAACTCCCTAGATGAGGTATAGTGTAAACGGCATTATTATCAAGTAGTAGCTGAACAACATGCCGATGTGCATGTACTGCAGCCCATGATATGGGTGTCCATCCTCGATTATCACTTGACTCGATGCTGGCTTTATTTTCAAGTAACAGTTGGACAATAGCATAATCACCCCGTTCTGCAGCCGATGATAAGGGGGTCTGTCCTCGGTTATCAGCTGAATCAATGTTGGCCTTATTCTCGAGTAGTAGCTGGATAACATCCCGATGGCCCCGTGCTGCAGTCAATGATAGGGGTGTCTGTCCTCGATTATCACTTGACTCGATGTTGGCTTTATTCTCAAGTAATAGTTGGACAACATTCCAGTGCCCCTGCGCTGCAGCCCATGATAGGGGTGTCCATCCTTGACTATCACTTGACTCAATGTTGGCTTTGTTCTCAAGTAATAGTTGGACTACATCCTGATGTCCCTGTGCTGCGGCAGAAGATAGAGGCGTCCCTCCTTCTCTATCTCTTGACTCGATGTTGGCTTTATTCTCGAGTAGTAGCTGAACAGCAGCATGATGCCCCTGTTCTGCAGCCGATGATAGGGGTGTCTGTCCTTGATTATCACGAGAATCGATGTTGGCTTCATCCTCGAGTAGTAGCTGGACAACAACATCATGCCCCCGTGCTGCAGCCCACGATATGAGTGTCTGTCCTTGATTATCACTCGAATTGATGTTGGCTTTATTCTCGAGTAGTGGCTGGAAAACAGCATGATCACCCCGTTCTGCGGCCCATGATAAGGAAATCTGTCCTTGATTATCACTTGACTCATTGTCGGCTTTATTTAGTAACAGTCGGATAACATCCTGATGTCCCTGTGCTGCAGCCAATGACAGCGGCGTACAGCCACGAAAATCCTTAGCGTTTAGCTGAGCTCCAGCACTGTTGCGTCGTAACGGCTCCCAACGTGGCACTTTTTCCTCATTCTTAATCCCAAGCAGCGCTCTTGTAGCTTTCTCGTGCCCGTTTACGGCGGCCCAATGCAGCGGTATTCTGCCGTGTCCGTCCTTTGTATGCAGACTATGTGCAGTCATCAGCGGGGCCAATACTTCATGGATTCCATACATCGCTGCCACATGCATCCCTGTCATGCCGGTATATGTTTGATCCAATTTTTCATATCTCCAGTTTAGTGCTCTTACTAATGCTTCGACCTTGGCTTTGTTTTTGAGTAGACCGAGGACGGTTTGCTTTCGATTCTGAGATAGTCTAGCGTGATGTCCCCAGCTGGTCCCAGCATAGCTATAGAAGCGAGCCCGTGCTTTTATTTCTGACACACGACAAGCTTCATTTTGATTGCCAGTGAATGAGAGGTACGTGATGCAAACGTTCATGATCTCGGCCTCTGCGTTCGGGAACCAGTGATCTTTTGTTCGTTCAAAGTATTCTCGTGCTGTGCCATGGACCAACCGGACGATGCGATTCCCCTTATCCACGGTGACTAGTCCAGAACATACCGAAGTTATGTCTTCGAGAGGTAGGAGATTGTCCCGATCAAGTTCATATTTTCCAACTTCCACCGCCAAAGCGTGTTGAAGTTCTTGGATAAGAAGCGGCCTCTTTGCGCAAGTAACCCATGCCAGTATTTTCTTGGCACGCCGTTTTGTACCTGCAGACGTCTCGATTCTTTCCATTGCTCTTTCATAAGCAGAGTCGTACGCACCGGATCCAGAGGAAATCTCCTTCAAAGCAGTGCGGATAATCGCAGGCAAAGCCTCTTCGCGGATTTGCTCTACACAAAGGCGTGCAAGTAGAAACCTAGAAGATTCAGCACATATCTATCAAACTCTGGAGTCAGAAAATACTAAGGAAATACATACATCCCGCCAACCGCCTTGATAATCTCGGCTTTAATCTCCTCCTGCAGCTTTGGATCATTAAGCACAACTTCATGAAAGTGTGGTAACGAGTCTTCCAGGTACATCCGCACGTCTTCTCTGCGGGCACCAATGTTTTTTATCAAACTCCCCTTGAACTTCTCAATGATTTCGGGCTTGTGCTGGGAAGTCACAAACAAGTTTGCTTTCGTTTCGACCTGAAGTGCCAAAATTTCCCGGATGAACTCAGACCGGAATTCTACCTAACACTCATCGAGGGCATCGACAACAATAAATAACCTGGAGTAACTCGAGGCGACCAAACGCAAAGCCCTCGACAATTCCTGTGACGAGGGTCTGGTCCGCTTGTTTGTGTGACGAGCACAAAGATCTTTGACTTCGCTCGGCACGGTTTTCAGTGCCAAAACCATTTGCTTTAGCAGACAAGAGAGTAAGTTTCGTAGTGTCTGTTCATGTTGCATTTTTACCTCGCAGAAGAGATAGACGAGAGAGTCATCGTTGTTCTCGAATCTCTCCTCGAGGTCCCGAATAACAGCTGCCGTGGCAGTTGTTTTCCCCGCTCCAGGAAGACCATAGCAGAGCAATCTTTTCTCGCCTTCATTCAGCCATGTTTGGTACTCATCAGATTTGAGGAGCCACTGAAGGATTTTTCGGTTCCACTGCTCGAGGCAATCTCTGTCGTTTACCACAATAGTCACTGGGCGTCAACTAGTTTGCGATCTTTTCCCGCTCCTTTTTAGATGTTACTAGCACAAGAAAAATGTTAGAAATACTGCATATGCAATAATTGAAAGACAGCCTGCTATTGATATGGGCAACAATAATAAATACACAGAATGGTTTCGGTTAAGCCTTCAACTTTTCAAGCCGGCCCTGGAGTTCAGAATCGGCGCCGTTTTCCGAAATTTCTCTCTGGTTGATGGCTGGAAATACGATGGCGGACTCACCAAGTTTAAGGGCCTTGTCATATAGCTTTTTGACGTAGTGCGCCACGAGCTCGAAATTATCTTTATCGGCAAGGCTAATATCATCGAACCGGCAAACTCCGCTATGGTCTGCGTCCAATGCGATAATGGTTTCATTTCCACTGTTGAAGCGTGCGCTCTCCCTTGGGACAATCTAAAATGAGGGCCTAGTGAGTGTGCATGGATCCCCGAAAACATCTTTATAGTATACTCACAGCGTCTCGTGCGCCCCAGAAGGAAAGGATCGCATATTCCCCCAAACGATGCCTCCAGTGTTCCGTCATGATGTCGTTGAAGATACTTCCTCTTTTCAATGTTTCCAAGAGATTGTCGCCTTTCTTAAAACCCAATTGGACTGCAATTTCTGCTACCATGTTTCCAGCATTGACCATAACGTCGTTTACCCCATTGTGCGGCGTGGCAAAAAACGCGAGGCCTTTTGTTGCTTTCTTCACGGGTGCATATTCCTCGTTGTTATGGGCATTTATTAGCGCTTGCTTGATCAATAGACCCCCAAGGCTATGGCCAAGTAAGAGGAGTGGTCTTCCTTCAGCGCCCTCCCTCTTCATCTCGATGGCTGCAAGGAGTCCATTGGCCTTGTCAACGAACGTGGTTCGGTCACCTCCGTAGACTGCGACGGAGTTGTACTCGTAGAGAAAGATGCGCGAATTGGGTATCTTTTGAGGGAGATCATCTCGAAGCCAGAGGTGTCCTTTAGGCCCTGGAGGCTTGCGCCATGTGTCGAATGCATGGGTGCTGATGTCCTTGTTCCGAGGGTTCGGGCCATGAACGGCGATGATGCTTGATGCCGTTAATAGAGGTAAAGGTAGGAACATATTTTTCGGTACTCACTCGACTTTTGCGTCGTCTGAAGAAGTTGACGACTGTGGATCGGGATACAGTTGCCTTAGCGGCTACAGTCCAGCGTCAGAAGAGCCCGAATATGCATCGATGTTACTAACCATTACGATGGCGTGTGAGAGTCGGACACGTCTTCGCCCGAGCTCAGAACGTTCAACAGACTGACCAGCGGTTTGAATGTCGCTGTAGGCAGTACAACTAAAAAAATCAACAAACTTGTCTGGTCGTTCGGGCCTGAGGACGGATCGGATGGGAATGGATTGTCTGAATGATAAAAGCTCTTGTTGAGATAAGTCAAGAGTGACCCGCAGAGACCCCGCCTTCAGTACTGTATATCAAAAGGACCAAAAATAGGTCAAGTGTGCGAGCGACAGCAAGGCTGCGACCGTACTGTACTGTACATACACGGAGGACTCTACCTTCCCGTGCTGTATGCACGAATTGGGGACTGGTGAAGAACTAGAGTGTGATTTCAAATCAGCCCAGTTACGCGCCGTGACGTCCAGACGCCAGACTCGCAGCAGCTGATAGGTCATTCCTCAGCCATAATTCAGACATGGTAGTCGAAATGAGGACAGTAGAAAGCCTTCTTGAGGACTGTTGAGCGATATTATTAGGCAGGAGATATGCGTACTCCGTTCATGGGCCCCGTAAGTGCATGTTGTCTTCGTAGACATGTTCCTCGTATTTCTGTAGACGCCGTGAGAGCCTTTTTGTGTCAGCGAATAAACACCGAAATCAACGATATTGCGGCTCAGCCACTCCTTACATGAAGGCTTTATTGGACACAAGGCCAGGATTGTCCAATTTCCTAGTGCATGGAAGCTGGAGGGGGTTGAAGTCTCTGTGGACTGATATTATTCCGCAGTCGCCAGTGTTGCATGGTCGTCCCTCGTTCAGGCTGGAGGAAGGCTGAACGTCAGGGTTCCCCGCCCACCCCCTGTCCTTCGGGATCCCCGCAAAAGCGAGGCCATCTATCCGCGGAGCCTCCAGATGGCAGCAACGCATAACATCAAACATCAGACACAACCTCCGACGGGATCAAAAGACGTGGTTCGATGATCAAAGCCTTCAATCTTGCATCCTTATACAAGAGGAGCTGGTGGGTATGATGCCGCACATGCAACCATGAAAACAAAAAGGGAAGAATGGTGATGATAATATACTATACATTTTTGAAGAACTATCAGACTTCTAAATCAAATCCCGGGTCAACATCGACCCAGAAGCCTGGGGTATCTCTAAATATCTCCACCAGATCGAGACTCTGCACATCTGGTCCAGACGATCTTTTCAGTGCATCCAAGTTTCTCACTTCTACGCAAGAATGCTGAAGATATGACGGGGCCTGAGGATGTAACAGACCCGCGTTCAGAGTGCCGTAGCCTTTGCCCACCCAGAGGAGAACAAGTCTGCCGTCTCGTCGATCCCAGCCGACTATGTGTCCGGTTGGAGTCCACCTTTCTGGTTCTTCTGGTGTTGGCATGCCCGAGGGGCTGCAAATCGGCTTTCTTCTCATGGACACATAACCAAGCTGCATCAGATGGAGGTGCGGACCGATCTTTCTAGGAGCGCCATTGCAGTCCTGACGAGTACGTAGTAGGCCAAGGGAGGAAGCGTGCTGAGGATAATTCACTTGCTTTGTTGCCGACTCTGAGCTTTCAGATATCTCAATCGGTGAGCATTGCATAACCCACGATAGCTCTATTTGCCCATGCTGGCCATCCCGCGTTGTACACAGGGGTATCTCTAGGCCTTCATACTCGTGCAGTAAATCAGTTATCGTTGTTAAGCTGGAAACTGATTTGGAGGAGATGGTTTTGCCAAATAATTCAAGTAATTGCCCGGGGACCGGCGCCAAAGACGTGTCGCCCAATCCAAGCAATTCATACGCTTCGTCAGCCTTGCCATTGTTACACCAAATAGGTGTATCTAGAGCTTTGTTGTGCTGCCCATTCTCTTTATTGGTCCATCGTAGCCCCATTGCCAATTCCAGAGCGCGTAATTCTCCAGCAAGGATCGATGTTGTCGTTGTTTCGTTAATGAGCCCGCGAAGTACTGCTTCACTATCGTGCTCAAGCAGCAACGTCCAGAGGTGATTGGGGAGCAGCGAGTTCAAGTCCAGATCCTTTGAGATGTCCTGGGCGGCTTGAATCGCTGCTTGGGCGTTGCCAGATTTGACCAGTGCCTGCAAGCAACTTATCACGGCATCACATATCAACGGCGATGTTGCCGGGCCCTTGGCCACATCTGCTCGTATGATTGACCATATTTCAGATAATTCTTTTTGGTCACCAAGCTGGCCGAGTAGTTTGGCGTACTCCCCGAGGAAAGGAGATTCGGACGGTTTTGATATATTGAGGAGCGAAAGAAGCGTTCCAGGAACAGGATCCCGCACATTATTGCCCGTAACGACCTGGCGCATTCGGTCTTTGTTCAGATTCCGGTCGCCCATGAGTCTCATTCCCAAACTCTGGGATAAGTTGCGAATGAGCGCTTGAGCTGTCTCTGAGCTCACAGGGCCATATCCACTCTCAGAATATTGTCGAAAGTAATGCCGCAACGCTGGGACGTAAAAGCATTGCGATGCATAGTTCATACCCAAAAGAAGCAGGTCTTTTGTGTTCGTAACGCTGAGCTTCCCGAGTCGTGCCAAAATCCCGTTTATTGTTGCCAGCAGATCCTCCCATTGAGCTTGATTCTCGCATCGAGCAAAAGCGTCTTGCAATAAAGAAAAAGAGGCAACCAAACCGTCCCACGACTGCTGGTCCTTCACTTTACCCTGAATTTCGTACTCTATTCTCGACAACGCATCTCCATCCTTTGGCCGTAACCGGAACTCTGTTGATTTTAGCTGCGAAGTCGATTGGGATTCTCCTAGTCGCTTCGGGAATTGCCGTCTTGAAAAAAGATCCTCAAGCCTTGCATGGAGCTTATGACTGCCATCATTGCTTTCTGATTCCTTGGTCGACCCTATCAACGCATATCGGAGGAGCTGTGTTCGCGGGAGTCGAGGGAGGTATGGTGAGGATTTTGGCGAAGGGGAGGCTTGGGAATACCCTCTTAACCCCAGCAACGGGGCAAGAGCCGGCCTCAATCGTATGTTCCCAGTAAGCCGGCAAGCCTTCGAGGTCGCAGTATTCATTGAGACTCGTCTTTAACCGACATGGCAACGTGGTGAGCCTGCGGATTGAATAGGAATTTAAGCTCTGATACCTTCACGTGCTCTAATTAACTGCAATGGCTTACATAATCACCTGGCCGGCTACACGCTGCTTAACCTTCGTCACTCACTTCCCATGTCGCTCTCTATAAACACGAGATATCTCTCTAGATCCAAGACGCAAATATGGCGGGTGAAGCGAAGTCGTCGACATCTTCGACAGAACCGAAGATCTCGCAGCAACACATCGACGAGGAGCCCAGTACTCAAAACGACACTGCCTCAAAACAGAACCCAGACGCGGCCGAATCGCCAGAAGCTGCATCAGCGGGCCCTGAAGGAGAAAAGCCCACTGACGATGCTGCTTCAAAGGCTAAACAGAGACTAGAAAGATTCAAGGCACTACAGGCAAGAGCTGTAAGTCGACGCATTCGCATCCATGAGCTTGAGGACAAGCCATTAACACTTCCAACTAGAAAAGCGCCGCGAAGAGTAATCTCAAGGAAACGGCCGCCGAATCGCAGCGTCTATCCACAGACCCCACCCTCCTCAATTCGATTTCCCGAAAACATGCTTTAGCATCTCACAACCTCCTCAAAGCCGACATCGAAGCCGACGGCGAGGATTTCGAACGCAAACGCGCCTGGGATTGGACTGTTGACGAATCAGAAAAATGGGATCGGCGGATGGAAAAGAAGCAGAAGCACCGAGAGGGCGTCGCCTTTCAAGACTGGCGTCAAGATTCGCATAAAAATTACAAGCGCCAACTGCGACGGATGGAGCCAAATCTTGATGCGTATGAAAGCCAAAAGGCAGATGCGGTGATGAAGGCTGCTGCTAGTGGAGGTCTTGATCTCGTCGAAGGCGAAGACGGCGAGTTGATTGCTGTGGATAAGAATGGCACTTTCTATTCTACTGCCGATTCGATCGATTTCACGCAGAATCGACCTGATCGCGCGGCAGTGGATAGATTGGTTGCAGACTTACAAAAGGCAGAGGAGATCCGTTTGAAGAAACGGAGGGAACGTGGCATCAATGACGATGATGGCGATGTCACCTACATCAACGATAAGAACAAACGATTCAACCAGAAACTGGCTAGGTTTTACAATAAGGTATGTCCATTCGACACTTGAAACTATGATAACCACGAGCTAACTTGAGTTTGTTGCAGTATACCGCGGAAATTCGGGACAGTTTTGAGCGAGGAACCATGATTTGAAAGGGTTTCCCGGAGTCAAGATTGATATTCTACAGCAGCTCAGGGCCAGCCTGGGAATACCAGTTCATACTATACATGCTTTTGTGGTGGAGGGCATCCCTGACACATGAGACTGCGATGATTAAAGGCAGATTAAGCGCAGTTCAGAGCATCGTTCTCCTCCACCCTTTAGTCGCCAAGTCCTCGATCTTCTTCGGATTCACCACGCCGCTGGTCTCGCCATCCCCGATAGCCTCAACCACTGCTTCGCCCACGGTAGCGACTTTCAATGGCTTAGCCGCCATAGCTCCCAAAAAGGATAGTCTTCCACCAAGCAGGTTGTTAACCTCGGATGCTACTGCACCGCCCAAGGCAATAGGCATCGTCATCTTTCGTGACGAATCGTACAAAAACGTTGGTCGGACAAAGACATTACGCATGTTTGGGAAATCGGACGAGATCAAAGATTCTGCCTGTCTTTTCGAGTTGATGTACCCTGAAGGCAGAATCGGCGCTCCGCTGTCTGCAGAAATATAGACAAATGTTGGCACGTTCTCTTCGGACGAATGTTTTGCGAGCATGATCGCTATTCAGATTGATATCGTTAGCATGTCTATTACAATCCGTATCTAGAAGCGAAGCGCTTACCTAGATCTCTGTTCATTACTGCATAGCTCTGGTGTGGTGGATTCATCTGTTTCCCGTTTTCCAAAGATCTAGAGGAACAAAACATCCGTTGTATTCCGCTGATCGGCGACTCCCTCCCATGTAAGATACCTTTATAGTCTGCCTCCAATAGTATTCCCAAAGAATATACAACGGCTGTAGCGTTTCTGAGGTGTGACGAATAGGTAGTTGGGTTCATGACGTCGGCCTTCACCCAGTTCACAGATTTGGCCCATCGCGGCGGTTGAGGAGAGGCGGTAACGGCGTCCCAGGTAGGCTCACCGTGTCGACTACGGGAATCATTGCTTAGCTTCTGATACGAGAAATTGAGACAAAGAGCAGCTCTCGGTTATACCTCAGGGAGACGACATCCCATCCGCGAGCAACAGCAGACTGGCAGATCCTGGATCCTGACAGCAAAGTGTTAGTATTTTGTTAACAGTCTTGTGAGTCCAAGTGCTCAGAACTATACCCAGAAAGCCGCTTCCGCCTGCCACCACTAGCCTTGTCGTTGCCGCCATCTTTGTATGTAGGGCTCGTAGAGCTCGAGGGTAGCTAACTATGACGGAATCGAGTCCCGCAAATTGAGCAGTCGATTCGCAATGCGTGTAGTCAACGAGACGGAACAATTCACGTTCAATGGTTTGCAGCGCGTTTTCCAAGGTCAATCGACTCAGTTAAACGATATATCTTCCGTATCAATTGTTGCTGTCGATGTGTTGACAACTTCTGAGCTCGTCCACTTCCGGCAAAGACCCCAGCTCGCCGGCGTCACGTGAAGATTGACCAAGCTTCACAAAAAGGAAGATCACGGATTCAAGTGTCGCAACGACGCGCTACGGTCAACGTGGGCATTTTCAACTCTAGCTTTTCAGAGCAGCGCGTCGCTCTATTTGGAAGGGATGCCAGCGCCAACTGGTACAAAGCGAGTTCGGGTTTGTGGTTGCTGGCTGTCCTGGTGAATAACCTCATGCTTACCACCTGGTTTGTCTAGGGTGTCTCGGTGTTCCGTCCATTCGGTTCGTTCCATCAGTGATGACCATGCGGTTATGATATTAGAGCGATTTACTGACGCCATATAGTCTTTGGAAGTGAAGCACAGCCGTTTGACCCGAATAAGAGACCGGCCAATATCCCAGAAGACCACACCCACCGATGGCGCGTCTACGTCAAGGGAGTCAACGACGAGGATATATCATACTGGCTGAAGAAGGTCCAATTCAAGCTGCACGAAACATACGCACAGTCCATTCGCACCATCGAAGGACCGCCGTTTGAAGTCACGGAGACAGGATGGGGTGAATTTGAAATTCAAATCAAGCTCTATTTTATTCCCGAATCGACGGAGAAGCCGCAGACATTGTGGCACAGTCTGAAGCTACACCCCTATGGGCCTGACGCTGAAGGGATCAAGGCGAGACGCGAAGCTATAACCAGCCAGAATTACGAAGAGGTTGTTTTCAACGAGCCCGTAGAGCAGTTTTACAATCTCCTCACCGGTGGAACCCTCACGGCCCAGCCTCCCCCAAAGGCAAAGTCCGGGAAGGGCGCAAAGCAACAGCAGCAGCAACAGCAACAAGCTGGTCGAACGGCCGAGATACCGTATTCGGATTCCCCCAGGAATCCTTATAGTCAAAAATCAGAAGCGAAAGAGCTCGATAAGCTTGGCGAAGCTACAAAGACGGTTGATCGCATGGTAAAGGAAGAACGGGCTAAGCTTACGGAGCGAGAGGCATATCTGGCGAAACTCAAGGAAACAGAAAGCTTACCGGTTGTCCAGAAGAAGAAGTGAATTTAACCTCATGGCTTCAAATTCTGTGACGACTATGGCAACAAGAATTGAGGTGTATGCGATCCCGCTATGGCTCTGATGCACAGACTAGTGAAATAAAGCAGCCAAGTGTGTTCTGCTTGTGCAGTGTCTTCGGTGATAATATTGATTCTGTACATCAGAGAGCCCTTGTTGGAGCTATGTGGTGCTCTCGCAAGCCTGCATGATACAATTTTCTTCGTGTGCTTGCGAGAGGGACTCATGCGCTCTGAACCTTTTCTGGGCAGACATTGTTTTCTGAGCGCACGTACGCTTACCGACGGGAATATCTTGACACCATGTCTGCCGGGCCGACAGTTTGCGGTGGATGCGGTGTTACTACCACCGATTTCCATAACAGAATACCAGGCTCATATGGTTACAGATTCCTCAGACCAGGCCGGCCTGTGAGGAACTCTTCTGTGAGCGCTTGTGGAGGCAGAATCGTCTCGAATGGAAATGTGATAGCAGGCCATGCGATGTGAACACTCACGTCTGTCACGAGCCTTTAGCACTTCAGATGAAAGCCAGCATAGCTGTCATGTCTGTCCGTCCAATAAACCTGAAATATGTACGAATTACGGAGCACATGGGCCATGAATACTATCTAATAAGATGCCATGCCATCCAAAAAGCCTATTGATTAAAATATATCTGCTGCCTCCATCTAGTGGGGGACTCGCTTCCACCCACGTCTCGATCTGAGCTTCCAAACTGAGAAACCCTCACGACGTCTTTACGAATTCCGACTCGCAACCTGTTCACTCCCGTCATAGCGCCAGCCCTCCTCCGCCCAAATTTTCGTAGCACATCCCTACCCCCGAAACTGGCATGTCTATTCACTCGCACACGTTCCAGTAAAGCAGTAATCGCAACCGCCAAATCTCTTCGTGCCCTCCGCGACGGTGTACCCGCCAGAGCCGTTGCGGTCCAGCGCGCAGCATTTGCCACCGTTTTGTGTGCTGCGGGTAATGCCTTGTGTCAGCTAGGTATTTCGTACGTAGATATCCTTCATCTTTCTCTTTTTTTACTCCAATTATAGTATCAATACTCCCATACTCTTGTATATACTCCTGGGCATTCGAGACTATTTCGCGCTGTAACCCCAACCCAAACCGCCAGCCCACAAGGCTGAGTATCAAATGCACAAAACCACAAAACAAATAGAACCATCTAATGGAAAATGAAAAGGAGAGTCCCTTACCAAAGAGCGCCATTCGCCAAATCCGTCGCGACAAGTGAGCCCCGACACCACTCAACGGGTCTCTGATACCCCGTGCATTTTCCCGGGAAAAGGCGATTCGTATAGAGATACTCTGCCTGTGCCATTTCAGCTGGTTCTGGGACAGGGACGGGGACAGGGATGGGCTCTGCCGTGACCATCACGCCTGCAAAAGCGGCAAGGAGGAGTGGGAGGAGGTTCATGGCGGGCTGGATATGAGTTTGCAGATACTGTATATATTTCTATGTGTACTGTAGAATTTAGTTGTGTGAGTCGGCTTATTAGTTATTTAGCTTGGTTGAGGGTTGTATCTTTCAAACATACCACTGTTTATCATAAAGTAGCCTAGATTATAGATCGAGCGAGCAAATGGGCTTTTGACAGCTCGTTAGCTAAAACAACTTCTTAGCTACGGTAGCTAACTAGTCAACTCGCGGGGGGAGCGCCCCGGCCTTTATAAGAATGTCAACTGGACTAATTACTCCGTACAGTATTGGCGATAACTAAGTTAAGGGGCCCAGGGAGCTTCTCCCATTTGCCGCCCAGGGAATCCAGATGACTTTTTTGCTTTTTTTGCTCTTGTGCAGTTTGTGTCTCGTGGCAGAAGGCTGAAACAACGACTTGACTCTTCATGAACACCTCGAACTCTCACAGGGCGTCAAAAAGATACCTCATGACGAGGTATCTGTCCTCATTTATCAATCTCAGCTGCGATTATTTTTGAAAATGCCGTCGATCGATGAGTAAATTATTTTGGGTTCTTTGTTGGTCGGGAGATGAATTGTTCGGAGAATCAACTCGACTTCTCCAACCGGACATGCGTGAACCAACAAAAGATGAAGGCAATAGAGCTCTAAAGATTAGGATTACTGCATGTTAATACTACTACTAATAATAATACCGATGCTCCCTCCGCCCGCCATAACCATTCTATAGGTCGAGGTCTTGCCGCGGTTGCTCGAATCTATCTACACACCTCTTATACTCTAAACCAGTGGAAAGGAATACACAGCTCAGCGCCAACCTCTCTCCAAAAGGAGTTGTCTGCATCAGTTTCACTCGGGCCGGGCGGTTTGGCGATTTTGCTGAAGAGAGCAACCGCTTTCGTCCGTCGCACTCCCCCGCCCGTTGTACCACCCTTCCTCGATGAGACGAGTTTCAATGTCTCGCCAGTATTCTAACTTGCCCCCGATCCCGCTCTTGAAATCGAGGTCGCCCAGGCGAATCTCTGGCTCTTCGTTTTCATCGCGTGGGAACTATAAAGATCGGTTTAGTAGTCGCGCGCCTGGCATGGAGTCTCTCCATGGGAAAGCAATTTTGCTCCGCAGCGAAAACCACAGCAGCAAGTTCAGCGCACATCTCTCACCTTTATAAACATCGTGCAGTCTCTGATTGTCATCGAGACTGCTCTATCACGAGGGTTTGCCTGCAAGCCAGGGAGACCCACTGCGTTCAGTTGACGTTGACAGTCGCGAAGTCTTAGAAGTGTAGGATTCTGATATAAGAGTCTCGCAAGCCGGGTCCTTCCATGTTGCGGCCCCTTTATTGACTTGACAGCACGCAGGACAACCTCGAAATCCTCAGAGAGGAGGTCGAGTGGACAGAGTCCTCCATGGGCCTTCTCCCCTTTCTGCATTGCAGCGTAATTCTTCATTTCTCGCAAAGCGCACGTTCGACATCGTTTCGCGTTCGGGGGGGCAGACGGTGACTGAAGTAGCCATTTTGGTTTAAACTCCCACAGACTGGCACCGGATTCTGGGGACGGGCTCATATCCGTGATGAGCAACCCGAACGGCTCTTTGGTCGATAAGTAGACACCATGCCGCTTCTTTGGTCGTCGGCCGCTGGCCTCGTCCTCTTTTAAGCGTTCGTTGCAGGAGGCAACAAAGTTTCGAGGTAGCTTAATCAGATCCTGGCCCACAAGCTCGTCGTCTCGAAATAGTGTTCTGATCTGGGCATCGAAACATCTGACAGTCTCGATGTATGGCGTACCCGAATCGATCTTTTTTCTCAAGCGTAAAAGCTTGCCGCGATATGTTTCGCGCTGATAATCCACTTCACCTTCCCTCGCTTCTCTGATAGTCTCCGGAACAATCATCCTATAGACGATATTTGCACCGCCTTCAGCTAGGTAAACCAGCTTGGTGCCGGCGGGCAGTTCCGGGATTGACATTGCCATCGAGAGGGAATTAGGTGCAGTTTCCACTTGCATTGGAGCCATTCGTAAGACGTTTTCCTCTGGCTTTTACGACTAAAAGTAGGATCAACCCTTGGGCAGAGACTCGTTGGTGTCAGTAGGGTCTCGGTGGACAGGCTGAGCGAGGGACTTGAACGACTCTGTGGGAAGAAAACAGGAAAAAGGCAGAGTGCTTTGGAAGGTATATAGTCCCAGACAAATGCGAAATCACAGAGGTTCTATAATAGAACACACGAGAAATAGACGTGAATATGTCGGATCGAATTAACCCATTTCCTCTTATAGTAGAGAAGCAGGGATGATCAATGCCTCGCAGGGCTGTAGCTCTCTCCAATCCTGGGCCACTTTAGAGACGGCAACGCAAGGCTGCAGCCGCGTAGACGAAAAATGCCAGGACTGAAGGCGCAGGAGATACAGAAGGTATTGGTGATGAAGTGTATCAACGTCTAGGAAATCTGGGGCGAGCACTTGGTCCATGGACTGGTGCTCTGTTGCTGTCCAAGGAGATGGCACGAATAAGGACAAGAGATATAAGACGGGCAGCGAGAGAACGCAATATCAACCGAGTGCATGCGACGAGAGTAACGGACGTTCAGGCGCCGGGAAACAGCGACTCGTCACGCCGGATTGTCGCGAGGCAGGCGAGGGAGAGTATTCCCGCGATAACGAATCTGTGCAGCAGCTGGTCAGCAGAGAAACGACATAACTACATCAACTGCACTTCTGAATCCGTCTTCCAGCAGAATACGAGTTGACGCTTTTGCTTTTTGTGCCATTCTTCTGTACTCCGGTTGACATCTCTTGTTCGGTACCGGGCGGCAACGCCGACAGCAAGGCTCAGTTCAAGAACAAGAAATCGCAAGCTACAGCACGTACCTGAAAGCTAGGACGAAAAGCAGAAGACTTGAATGATAGAGCTTCTCCTCCTCAATTTCTTCAAGAAGCACCGATATATATATCTCCGTCTGGTATCGTGCAGTCGATATCCGTCAATGTCAAGCCCGTCTCCGCCGTTTCTTCATCATGCGTCGCAAAATGGCCACAGATCGAGCGCTGCTGGGAAGTTAAATGTTGACACTCGGGCCGGCTGGAGTTCTAAATTCAGCTGACCTTTTGGAGCGATGGCTTTTTTCTTTTTCTCCTTTTCCAGTGGCTTTTGGACCTTTTGGATGCTTTTTTGCCCCTGTGACAGAAGAAACGTCATACTACGCCGCAGTCCAGGTCGACGATGATGCTGTTTACTCCGTGTTTTCCCCCAGCTTCCCAGCTTCCCTCAATGGCGGGGGAGCCCTACGTCGCGCATACATGCATCATAGGAAACAAGACCCTGGGCGGGGGTGCAGAGCTTGTGTCTATTATTACCTTGAATACGGAGTGACCCCAGGCATATCTGGTGTGGGAGCCAAAGCGCTGGGGACGTCAAGCTAACGAGACAGCCAGCCACCGAAGCGCTGTCCAGGAAGCAACCAGATCTTGCATGATGCACAGTCTCGATATCAGCTCTGCAGATACCCGAAGATCGAGTCAATCGGGTGTCTTCACTGTTCTAATTTCTACGTTTTTATTTGTGTTTTTTGTTAATATTGATTATTTTCCACCGATTTTTTGGAATTCATGCGCGGTGCCTCAGCTGACTAAGTCGAACACTAGCTGTAATCGGTTAGTGCTGATGATTAGAATTTATTACACAATAGCATGTTGTCTCGACTCTGATTGGACAGAAGCCTGAGCTCAGAAATGGACTCGCGGACAAACAGAATTGCTGCGAAAGAAGACGGTTGAGTTGAACACGACCAGCAGCATGTCGATCAGATACGGCGAGTGCTTATGACAAGGCCAGCGCTCATCGCCTCCTAAATTCAACTCCAATGTCCCTCCCTGAGGTAAAAAGACTGCACATTACGCCGTTGGATCCACCGCTCCTCAATACCATCCTCAACCCGACAGTCCGTTCGCTCGCAACGGACATCTCCTTCCACACGATCCAGACCTTCCCGGAACGCAATTATGGCTTTGTGACGCTGCCTATAATCGAAGCCGACAAACTGGTGAAGAAACTGAACGGCGCGATTCTAAAGGGCAAGAAACTCCAAATCCAAGAGGCCAAACTTCGGAAGGAGAGAGCTCATGAAGAGAACGCATCCCTCGAAAACACCTTCACTAGGCCGCTTAACGATCTCACAATGGGCAAAAAGCGGAAAGCTGGGAACGATGCCATTGAGGGATACGAATTGCCTTCCGAGCGACGCGTGAAGCGAGGATGGACTGAGGCTCCCGAGAAGACGAAACGATCCCGGACTGTCGACACAAAAGAGGACAAAAAGGACGACAAGCGCAAGAAGGCTCCAAAGTCCAAGTATACCAGTGATCATGAATGCTTGTTTCGCACAGTTCCTCCACCCAATAAAGCCGAACCCGCCAAATCGGATAAGAAGAAGAAATCAAAGTCATCTAAGGGTGATGCCATTGTGGTTCACGAATTCGAAAAACTGACGACCCATCCAAGCTTTCTACGAGTGGGTCAGGACTCATCGTCAAAGAACCTGACCAGTGAGTATGTTGAGGGGAAAGGATGGGTTGATCGGGACGGGAATGTCAAAGAGGTGCCAAAGCTGAAGAGTAAGGAGGACTATACGAAACGGACAAAGCCGCCGGCAGCGAGCGCACCAAAGGCTTCGAGCAATAAAACGAAGGCAAAACATATCAGCAGTAGTGACGAGGACGGGACTTCATCAAGCGGGTCATCGAGCGAGGAAGAGTCTTCCGATTCGGATTCAGCATCATTGGGCGTTGGCAGTCCTTCAGAAAAGGCTGTCCAGGATAGTATGAGCGCTAAATCGTCTCCCGTTCCAGAATTCCTTGCAACGAAGCAGGGTTCTGTGGACCACGGGGACGAAATTTCCTCAAGCAGCTCTTCAAGTGAGGGGGACTTTGATGATTCTACGTCAGAGTCATCCAAATATTCAGTAAGCAACAAGGCTCTAAAAGCCCTGGGTGGCTTTCGTTCGGAAGACAATACGAGTGAATCTTCCTCGGAAGGTTCACCAGCCCAAGAGGACAGCAGTAGCTCAAGCTCATCAGAAGACGACGAGTCCGATGATGACGAAGAGCAAAAACAGATAATCACATCTCCAACCGGGAAACATCAACCTGCCGAAGAAAGCTCTACGTCCTCTGCGTCCACGCCTCAGAAAGAAGTTCATCCCCTAGAGGCCCTGTTCAAACGTCCTGCAACCAAGGCGGCAAATCCTGCCGTGAAGCCACCACTCGAAGTGAAGACGACGTTTAGCTTTTTTGGCAATGCGGAAGCAGACAGCGACATCGAGGAAAATGACGATGACCGCGCAGCTCACCATGCTGTGACTGCGGAACCACAAACCCCGTTTACTCAAAAGGACCTACAATGGCGTGCGTTGCGCAGCGGGGCTCCCACTCCTGATACAGCCGCCGTTACGAAGTTCAAGCTCTGGGAAGATGCAGAGGAGGAGGAGGAGGAGGAGGAGGACGAGGATGAAAATGATGAAGAAAGCACACGCGTCAACATGTCAAAAGCGGCCAAAGGAAAGAAAATATCAAAAGATACTGCTTCCCATGATACTAAAGAAAAGGGACAGGAACCCGCGGGCGAGAGCGAGTTCGCCAAATGGTTCTGGGACAATAGAGGTGATAACAACCGGGCTTGGAAGAAGAGACGCAGAGAGGCAGCGAAGGAAAAGAGGCAGAGAGAGAATAGGCAGCGGGGGAGAAGATGAGCAATAGGATGTAGACGGAGAGTAATTAATGTGTTCGTTTTTGGTTCAGAAGATACTCCATGTTCAATGCGAAATGAGACGATACGGCCATGACCAACCTTTAATCATATATACAAGTTAACGATGCATCTGAGTGCAAAGATCTTCAAGAGACTTTGCTCTCATCTGCGATCTCGAATCCCAAATCTCACACCCGAGTTCACCGAAGCTCTGAATCTTATCGGTGTTGAAACCTAGTGCGCAGAGTGACATCTGCCAAGGTACCTCCGGCTGCGCAACAGCATCGCGATCGAGATCACAAAGACCACAGTTCACAGTCCCAACAACACAGCACGAGTGCAGAATCATTCTCACATCCTCACAGAACAATGATAATACGAAATCCCACCGCTCCCCTCTTCCTTCTCCTCCTCTCCCTCTTCTCTCTACTCCCCTTCATCCTCGCCGGAAGTACGTTCCAAACCCACAGCTCTCCGCAACTCCCCCATCTCTCAATCACCAACGATACCAAACCAGCTAACTTGACTCCATCACAGCACCAACCTCCTTCTGCAAATGCACCTGCTTCTCCAACAGCACCATCATCCCCCTCGGCCCGCCCAAACCTCACACCTCTTCGAACCCGAATTCAAACCCAAATGCTAAACAGCAACCAGACAAGCGCTCGCTCTTCCGCACATCTTCATTCCTCACAGACGAAGACGGACATGAAGATGACAGCTCCATATCACCCCGACACGCAAGCCCTGATAACAAGGCCGACGACGACGACGACGACGACAACAACAACAAGGACGCCAAAAAGTTCCGCGCAGCGACCTGCAATGATTGCAATCGCAAGTTCTGTCTCGAGTACCAACTACCGGTGTGCAAGGGCGCGAAGGAGGAGGATGTGATGACGACTTGCTTCCGTGAGTACACAAAAGGAAAAAAAAGCCAGTTCCAGCCACTCTACGCTTTTTGGCTCTACTCCCAGCGAGTGGAGGCTGTTAGCATTGAGACAGAAAGTGAAAAGGGGAACATATTTCTGACATTTTGGACTAACGAGAAAAATTATAAACAATTGTTTAGAGCGAGAATCGAACAAGGATAAAGCTGTTGTGCTTATCTTCATCATTGCGACGGCGTCATTGCTCGTCTGGGCGGCGGTGAAGCCATGGGCGGAGCGCTGGATTCAGGTATGATCCAAAATCTCTATCCCTATTGTATCTCCCATAGACATCTGCCACTGCTATATCGAGTACTATTTCTTGAATTCAGCTTGGGATACAGCCTACTAATCAGGCGTGCTTCATACTGTATATGTGCAGGCTGCCCGCGAACGACGATTATACATGCCCATCTCCTCGCGCGACGACGTCAATTGACCTTGAAAGTATCATGTGTGCTCGACATCTCATTTTGTTTCACGATGAAATGAATAATAGATATCTATCTGGCGTTCTTCTTGTTTCTGTTTATTTTTGGAAGATTAGGATGGGATTTTGCATACTACGTGCGTCAAATAAAGTATAGCAAGGCGTAGCGGCGAGGTCTTGGGGCATCGTCATGTGGGATATATTCTGTTATATATGTGTCTTCCTTCTGCCTTTATCTTTGCATCTTTGCATAATATCTGAGATCTTCAACTTCTTGTCGCATGTATGATCTATTTTAACCTAGTATATAGTACGGAGTAAGGTGAAAGGCGACAAGTACCCATGTGGTTATGCCAAGACAACACAAGCTGCCGGGCTAGCTCAATCGGTAGAGCGTGTGGCTCTTATGAATCTCCATAAGATCCGAGGATCACCACAAGGCTGCGGGTTCGACCCCCGCGTTCGGCTTTTCTTTTTTTTTTTTCTTCAACGGAATACACATCACCCACACAGACTCGGAGACTCCTGACTTTTCGACTGTCTTTTTGACTGACCGGTTGACCGTGAAAGAGGACAGATGATACATGTTTGATATTACCTTAGATTCACTCCGTACGCCTACTACTAACTATTTATGAGAAGCCATACTCCTATATTCCGCCCACTACAGAGAAGAAAATGACGGCAAAGAAACTAACTCGCTCTTTTGACACACCCGAACGCCAAAGCCACGCGAAGGAACAAACACTGATCTAGGATAGGCCAAAACAAACGCTGAAGTAGCAGGCCTGACATTCTTTTCTCGAAAAAACAAACGTCAACATGGGTATCGAGCAACGAAACTCGCTTATTCACCATTCTCATAGTCGACACTGACATGAACAACCTCCGGGACGGTCTCTTCAGCCTGGCGATAACAGCAAGGTGCCCCGGCGTTGATGGACACAGAAGAATGCTTTCTAGGATGTATGTACCAGAGTTGGAGTGCTCCAACGATAGCAACTAGGCCACTGGCCCACCAGGCGATACCGGTAAATCCAATGCGGGAGCCGATAGAGTAAAGGTATCCAGCCACGGGGGGAGCAACTGTGCGGCACGCAGCTCCGGCGGACGCGGCGAGTCCGTTGATTTTTCCTAACACGGAATTTGAAGGACTCGCTTGCTTGATAAGGATGAGCAGAACCGGATACGCAAGGATCGAGAGGAGGTTCCGTATTGTGAGACACGTATAGATACCCGGGAACAGTATTTTCGATGGAAGGAAGGCGAGGAATGGGACTATAAAGTACGCAATCGGGTGGAGGACCGTGACCAGGATGAAAACATTCCAGACGCCAATCCACTCCGTGACGATGGGGAACACGACAGCCTGGATTACCAAGGCAATAACACCGTTGACAGACATGATCAGGCCGACAGTCTGAGTTGAAATTCCTAGCCCACCGGGAATGTGGAGAAGCGGCGAAAGTGATCCCTTGGCCAACTCGCTCTTCTCATCCTGGAGGAAAATCGGGAGTAAATGGTCGTAGGTCATGGAGTGATAGGTGAAGATTCCCAAAGCAATTACCAGCATGACGACGCTCCGAGTGAAAACCTTTGGGATCTCGGCAGGCAACAGCAGTTTTCCGTCTGGTCTCACATGCCACTCTTGATCCTCGTGCATATCAACATCATTAAAGGTGCCATAAGACTTTGCTCGCAGATCGGCACTTGCACAATTGACTGATCCTGCGGTGGCAACAGCGGCCAAAGGGGCTCCAAAATCAGGGTTCTCTTCGTGGGCTGTCACCGGTGTGTATCTCGTTTGCATATCCGGGTGAGTTTCGTTCAGAAACCAATAACCGGCAACAATGCTGATGAAAAGCAGCATCGAACAGACAAGGTTAGGGAGCAAGTAGGGAAAAACGCCAAATAAGCCGGAGCGGGGAAATACAGAAGGAAATGTTTCGGCTGGTTTGGCAAAAGTGCCTCCGATCGCTACGGTTCGCTGTTAGCCGTGTACTGGCATCGACCAAATCAGTTTCAAGACCTACCTGGGCCAATAATCGTTCCAATAGACCACACGAACGGCATGATCGCGTATGCTCGAGCTAAAGGGGGATGTTAGCATCGAGTGCATGAAAATAAAGATGACGGGAACAACATACGTTCGTGGGCTGGATTGGTGACTAACTCGCCGACCATTGTCTGTACCACTCCTATATTTCCATTCAAAATGCCACCGACGATTCTGCCGAGCAGAGCCACCCAGAAGTTTGTCGAGAACCCGACGATGAGCAAGGAAAGCATTGTCCCGAAGCAGCCAAAGAGCAGGACTGGTTTACGACCAACCTTGTCTGAGAGACCACCCCAGAACATTCCAGTCAGGCTCTCTGCCAGTGAGAAGGCAGAAATAAGGATGCCGGCATAGAAGGAAGCGCTGCTTTTGTCACCGATGTTGAAATCCCGGACCATCACCCATGAATATGGGAAGATGGAGGTGAGAGCAATGGGCTCGGCGAAGCGGCATATTGCTGTAAGTCAAGCGTGTCAGCAGGATCTCAATCTGCCGTGACGGCCGATGTGAGGCCATGAAACTTACCGAGAATGAAGAGCTGCAGCGTGGGGAAGCCATCGTTGGTGCTAGATGGGGGAGATGGTGATGGAGATGGAGTGAGGCCTCTTTGACGTGTTAATCTCATGATCTTTAGGAAATACAATGACTCTTACGGCAATCCTCCCAGCAATTGCAGCTGACAGCGTCTTTGAGAGACTTTAGGGATGCTGTCCCTGCAAGCTAAGCACGCCTGGAACTTCGAATTCTGAGCGTCAAGCAGGTTTCAACCCAGCTGATGACGACTGATGGTGTTGATCTTGGTGATGTGATGATGATGTCTTCCCCTTGTTGGTTTGACGATTGGAGCTCTTCAAAGCAGAGAACAGTCGACAGCCAAGATGAAGGAGAAATGGCGAGAAAAGATGTTCGGGATGCTCTGATGGACGAGGTGATGGGAGTGGTTTTGAAGGAAAACGGTATCAGGAGAGCAGCGGGGAAGCGAGAATTTACCACCAACCGTCGAGCGGGTGGCGGAACCTTGGAAGGATCTAGTCCGCCGAGCTCGCAAGTACCGGTACAGCAGTGGGGAGTGAGGAAACATGAATTACACCCAAATTTCGGCGCATCATTCACCGACACGGTAGGATACTGCATCGATCTTGGCCAGGGCTTTGTACAGGACATTCTGCGAAGCCAATATCCTCAATTCAACCTCAACGACATTGAAGGCTGCCATAGTCTCCATTGTTGGAATAAACTTAGTTCAGGACCTTATCTCCCCCGGCAACGAGCATTAGAAAAAATAAACCTCAAGGCATAGGAGCAGTTACGAGGTAGCAGTCTATGCGTGTGTATTCGTACAGTACAAGTTTAAGAAATCTCGAACTTCTTCCCTGCGTCTAGAGCACATGTTCAACGGGCATATGCACGAGGAAGTCCCTCCAGTCCAGCTCGAATTCAAATTTGCCAACGAACCTGGCTGACAGATGCCGACTGCGGAGTACAACCGGTTCCAGGCTGTGGTCTCAAACTGCCAGCATCAAAGCTGGAGAGCCTAATTCGACATTACACAGTAAAGAACCGCAGTCGTCTGGAACGATGAAACGAAGTGTGAGTGAGTATCACAGAGTATTTCTCTTCTTCTGTAAAAGTGTTGGACTGGCGCGCTGCGGCTCAAGGGCGCTACAATTACATAAGCCAAAGCTAAATGGTTAGCGTTGCCCTAAGCCCTCTTTGCAGGCAATATTGGGACTAGCTTTGTTTACTTCCCGTTGCTATGAAGCATCAAAGATCAAAACATTCGATTCAATTCACAAGCAGACATCTGTTGACATTCCGTATATCGTCCATCCAGGGGTAGTATTAATTGTCCCTGACAAGTCTATTTCTGCAATCTTGGTTAGACGAAAGCTAGAAAGGAGGACATATGTGAGTTCTTTCAAATTGTGAATTCTAGGCAAGACACCGTGCTAACTCGCAGCTGCGTTCTGCAGACCTCCGATACTGATCCTCTCGAGATCGGTGTTAGATCTCCTACTTTGACTCTTTGCGAAAGGCACTCCACACACCAATTGACAGCATGGCGAGTCCTTTGTCCGTGCTCTCCCCCCTCTCCTCCTCGAAACAAAATGCCCGATCTCCGGTCGTCGAGTCGTTCCCTGAAGACCACATCGATTCGAAATCGAGATTAAAGAGCCCTCGAGCAAGCCTGGGTATGGGCTTTACAATCTATGATGAAAATGCGTCCCCATGTGAAACCCGGCTGCCATCTTCGCCAGCTTTCTTTCCTACAGAAGACGAAACATACCACCCTGGGCCACCAAGCTCGCCCTTTCAGGACTTAGTAGACCACGAACACACCAACGTCACACGAAATCTCACGCCGCTGCATAATTGTGTGAACTCTCTTGAAGGCGACGGATTTGAGGCGCAGGATGATGTTGAGATGGAAGTCGAACCCAAGCCGGAAAACAACAACGTACCGACAGTGGAAGATTCGCCCGATGCGGAAGATATCATCTTATGTGATCAGCAGAAAGATGTAGAGCCTTGCTCAGACATGGATAACAGCGTTATTCGTCATCACATCCAACAGACCCAAACTCGGAAGGTGTCTGGGATGACGGTCAGCCATGAAAACATGAGCGTTGTTTACCACCCGGATGAAGAACAGCAAGATGAGTTGGAGAATGATGTGGGGCTTCATGGCCAGCTAGGTTATGATACTGGTGACGATACCTGTCTGAGCACTTTTTCAGCTGTGCCCAACGCCGATATGACCCTCTTTGCCAAACTAAGATCGGACTCGCCTTTGAAACGCTTGAGAGAAAACACAGTCAGTCCGAGAAAAGCTGCTTCTCCTGGCAGGTTTAGGGATTCGGTTCTGGAAACACCAGGAACTATGAAGCGAGATTACAGACGGAACGGCTGGGGCGATCAAGGCGAATGCGGTTCTCCCACTGCTCCTGGCAGAAAGCATCCTCGAATTGAAGAGACTCCGAACCTACTCGATTTTACCGACCAGCTCAATATGTTTTCGCATAGACAACACCCCGTCGACAATAGCTACCGTTCCCCCGCCCGTCACAATCCCCGTAGCTCCCCACTAAAAGCTGCTGACCGCTTCCGATCGCCAACCAAACTGTCGTTGTTGGATTTTGACATCCCCCCTGCTCCTACGCCTCGTTCAATTCCAAGCATCACCCCGAGGGAGTTGGAATCCTTGAAGTCAACTTTCTTATCCCAGATATCCTCTCTTAGAGCTACTTTGAGCGGGCGGGATGCAGAAGTGGCAAGTCTGAAGGAATCTGTGGCGGACGCAGAACGTCGGGTTGGGGAAGCTCTTGAAGAGGTGCGCAATGAGGCTGCGAGAAGAGAGACACTAGAGTCGGAGCAGCGAGAATGGGAACGTCGCGGTCAAGAAATGGAAAGTGTCTTGAGGGGGGTCAAAGCAGAAATTGTGGATGGAGAGCATGAAAGAAAAAGGTTGGCTGAGAGAGTTGAAGAAGCAGAGAAAAGCAAGGAGCACCTAGAGGGGAAAGTTGTTGAGCTCCAGAGCCAACTATCTGCAGCTAGGCAAGCGTCTCCTCAGAAAACCACAATCACAACCACGTCGGATGATCCCCAATTCAAAACGGCAGACGATGTGGCCAAGGAGGTCCAAGATGCAGTTGAGAAGGTCGCACGCGAACTTCATACGCTGTATAAAGGCAAACATGAGACCAAGGTTGCTGCATTGAAGAAAAGTTATGAAGCACGATGGGAAAAACGGGTCAGAGAAGCAGAGAAAAGGTACAGAGAGGCTACCGAGGAAAATGAACGTCTGAAAAACGAACTGGACACGGCAATGAGCGGCACCCACGACAATGGCTCAGCTGGAGATACCACTATGCTGCGCGAAAACGAAAGCCTTGAAGCTGAAAAACACATACTGGAAGCTAAGGTAAAGGGGTTAGAGCAGGAAATCCTATCCGTCAGACAGGACAATGAGACGCTCAGTGAACAGCTGAAAAACGAACGGTCCGAAAAGGGTGAATTAGTTGCTGTTGTCGACGAGTGGCTTTCCATGCAACAACAACAACAGCAGCAGCAATTGCAAGAAAGGTCAACGCCCCCGCCCCCTCCTCCTCATGGAGAACGCCAACTATCACTTCCTCGAACCGAGCCCAGCCAGGAAGACGAACCGATGCCAATGACGCTCCCCAAGGCAGAATTCCTCGAAAAGCCAACTCCGGCCGTGACTCCTGCGCGAGCGCCATCTAACCATACCAATGAGAATATTCCTCCACCCACGAGCAATATTGCCCGGTTCGGTGGTGGCCCTGGCGTTCCTGGTGGAGCTCGGCCTCGCCCAGCTGCTGGACCAACGCCCAAGGTTCCGAGATTCGGGATGCCTGGTGGACATGCGAGAGGGAACAGCAGGGATGACAAGGGTGTGAGCGGGATTCCGAGTAAAACTCCGGTGGCGTCGCGGAGTGGGATTATGAGCTCGATCGAGAGGATGGGGAGGGGTGGGTTGTAGGTGGTTGTAATAAGATGCTGGATGGACGTGTGTGTGATGTGAGAGTGGCTTGGCCTGAGTTGGCAGGCTCTCTTTTTTTTTGTTCTTTCTGCTGCTTTATCCTCCTTTTTGTTTTCTCTTTTGGGTTCTCGGTAATATGTTCTTTTTCCTTTTTGTCTAAATGATGTACAGAGTATGAGAACCATGAAATGAACATGAATTATGACAGTCAACCATTATTTCATATCATCCTAAAGGGACGGAGGGTATGTAATAGCAATATCGGATGACTGAAAGGAAACCCCAGGTCGTTGGGCACTTATAAATTTCACTGCACTCTGAATCATCGATTAGTGAAGTGGGTTAGTAGTAACTATTAGTTGCCAGTTGATAATGTGCGAACACTTGATCAGGACCAAAAAAAGCGCTCTCGCCACGTTTTACGTCGACTGCAATCGGTCTCGACAACCGATCTTGGTAACACCTGGTCAATTTCATCCTCAACTACTCTGGCAATGTCGTATTTCCACAGATCTATCATCCATGCAGGGGTGGGAAGCTTGCCTGCCATACGATTGACCATGTCAGCAAGCCCGTCGACAGCTTGAAAAAAGGGGGGAAAGGGGAGTTGGACGGGCGCTGGTATGTACAGTATATTGGCTCAACAAGAACGTAAATGAAAACATACCCATGATGAATAGGCCAAAGTACATGAGGAACTCGGTGATCACGCTGATGTTCTTTTTGTTGTTGTCAAACCGCTTGGCCTTTTCTTGGATGGCGTGGATGCGCGGTTTGCGAAGCTCCATGTGCGTCTGCATGACGCTTGCGATGGTCTGGCGATCGGCTTGGGTGAGGAGGTCGAAGAATTCGTCTGTGGTGCTCGTGTTTACGCTATTGGCATCATGAATGGCTTCGTATCTTTCTTTGAGGCGGTGGGCGAGAAGCTTTGAAAAACATTCAACGTCTTCGAGGGCCTGGCAGGTACCCTGTCCGGTAGTGGGTGAGAGGGTGTGCGCGGCGTCGCCGATGAGGATGATGCCGTCGCGGAACCAGGCTGGTAGCTCTGGGGTGGTGTAAAGGGGGTATATAGTCTGGATTTTGACTGTGTTGAGGATCTTTTGGATCATTGGGTCTTTCCAACCGTCGAGACGAACGTGAAGGTCGCGGAGGATAGCGTCTGGGTCGACTGATTTTGGGTCTGGGCAGGACTCCATTTCGTAGGTAGACCACCACATTACTGTGTCAGTGGGTGTCACTTCAGGCTGTGTAGTGTCAGCCTGCCTGGGCGCGGGAGTCAAAGACTGCACGAAGGAATAGCCAAAGAAGCCGTTCCCTCCAAAAACGAAGTCTAATGAGCCTGGTTCGATGAGGGACTTGAATTCTTCGCCTTGAACCATGCCACCAACGCCTACGAGGCCCCTATAAGCGCTCATGAGCATAGATAACGAATTTGGTAACGGATATATGCTAGCTACTTGAATTGGGTTGGATAGGGGTCCTCCTCTGCCTCCGGGAAAAGAGCCCTTCTCGTCTGGCTCTTCAGTCCATCCGCCCCGATGATTAGATCTGCTTCAGCGTCCGGACTACCATCAGCAAACCGGATAACGCCCTTCCCATTCGAATTGGTGATGACCTGGGATATCCGCTTCGTTACAATGATATCATCAGGAATGTAGTTGCGCAAACATTTCCAGAGCGCATGGCGGCTCAGCGAGATCGAGGATGTACCTTCGAATTCGCAAGGTAGTCGGGCAAGTGTCCATCCGTACGAGCTCATCATTTTCTGCACGTTGATGGAGTGCCCTGCGTGCTTGACGTCGCGAGCCAGGTCTGGGTTTAGTCTTTCCAGCGACCGGACTCCGTTGGGGTGAAGCCCGATGCCTCCGCCGACGACAAGACTGGCGGAATGGGTTTCACCTGGAGGATGCTCCAATGCAAGGTTTTGCGTCGTGTCATAGGCCTCGAATATGACATACTCGTGTTCCGCTGCCGGCGTCGGTGGTTGAGGAAGACGCTTTTTGAGGGCGAGATAGATGGCAAATCCACTGATACCCCCACCAATGATTGCAATCTTCATGATGGGTATAATAATAAGACAGTGTGCCAATATTTTTTTGAGATTTGCAGATGCTTCTTGGGGACCTTGACGTTGTTCAACTCAGCAAAAGAAACATGGGCATTTTAAGACCGTGTTTTGAAAATGGATGCCTGATGCAGCCCTTAAGGTTGGCTCTAGCTGCTGTGTAATGCAATGACAACCATTGCAACAAGAGGCTGAATAGTTCGAATGCTGATTGCTCTCGAGTGTATCAAAATCAGGCCTCGTGCCTCGCAACCAGCTGTGTTGTGAATATGTGATGGTAAAGTTTATCAATTTAGGCAGAACCATTTTGGACCACTCGAACCTGGCAAACTTCCGAGAGCCCTTCGCAAATAAATACCTGAGTCTGAGAATTCGAACCTCGATTGTTAGCACAACTTTGATTAACGGCACAGTAGGTGAATAAAGTTGCCTGGCGCCACCTGAGAAAAGTGTTGGTACTATAGAGATCGCTCCAAAGTTCACGACAGACGACGACGGCGACATTCGTGTATCTAACGGTATGTCAATCTAAAGTAAAAAAAGAAATATGAAGGGAAAAGAAAAACGAAAATGATAAAAAAGGTTCACACCCGCTGCAACCAAGCGTCTCAAAGGCAGCTCGGCGGCAGAACCAACTGGGTGCTACGTCCTTTTCGATTCCGGGATTAAAAGCCAGCAGTAATTCCCTGCCGCTGCCCGGATTCGAACCGGAGCCCTCTAGGTTATGCTCTTTGTGTTATACCACTAGACCATTGGGCCCCGGATTTATGATGAAGAGAAGTTCTGCCCATTGTAAGTTTAGTTTTCAACGGTGTTATTAGAGGAATGCCCGGCAAATCATGGTTGTCTGACTCAGTTAGGGTCTGTTATCATAACAGGGACATTTCGGCTCCAGCAGACCCTTTGCACCAGACCTACAGATCCTTTCCTCAATGTCATGAATACCGGCTCGAATATGCTGGTGGCGTTGCCGTATAATCCTATCCGCAATAGTAATTCCGACTGTTTCTATACCCTTTTGGCCGACTGTTGCAGAGACCTGCACAGTCAACCTTCCAGCCCCGAACCCTAGCGCTCACAGAAGGGTATAACTCAATTTGATATCCGGGAAGGACATATTGGCCAGCATCGTTATCTTCACAAAATTGTGCAAATCTCACAAGCAGCGCAGCCAAAAGGTACCCGCAGAAGGCACTGCAATCTGCTGCCGATTGACTTCTCTCCGGAACGAAACTGAACAGCTCTTGAACAGTTCATAGTTCAAATTCGAGAATGGCAAATGGGAAACAAGTATGCTGCATGTTCGCAGTATGTTGTTTGGCTGTCTTCTTTTGAAAAGCGACAATTAGACTAACTGTGGAATATCTGGCAGCGGTCCTTGTGGAATTAGAGCTGAGATAGGTAATCCAGCAGAGAATCGAGATATCGAAAGCTAGTGAGCTCCTTCACCCATGTAGCCCTAGCATGTATTGAGCACAGGCTTTGGCCACCATTCCTCAATAACCAAACATAACGAGATAGGAAAACGTCGTCTGACCTCAGAAACATGGCAGAGAGAGACCTCTATGTGCAGAGTGTGATCGGCTTACAGAATTCCAAAAATTGAAGCTAAACCTCTTCCTCGTTGCCCACGGTTTTGTCTCCCATTCTGGGAAATTGCAAACAAATAAAGAAGAAGCAAAACACTTGCGTATCATATCCTCGGAGGTGAGAGATCTGTGGACTATCACAGTCTTACAGGGCGGGAGTTGGACGAAGGTGAGGTCACCTGGGAGCCATTAAGGGGCATGGTTAATCCGCTCCGAAGACGGGCTAGGGCTTCGAGATTCACGTGTCGGTCAACCTCAAGGAACTCATCGACTGTCATCTTTTGGTTGACGACCACTTCGCCTCCTGCAACTACCCAGACTAACAATTTTGTCACAATGATTCCGTCAAGAGTCGAACCTAAGGGCTACTGGACTTGGGCGACAATAAGAAGGCAATTTCCGGGATTCTACCGAAGAACTCGAAGCCAGCAAGGCCTTGATTGCCTCTGGCTTTTTGCAGGGCATCACAAGCCCATTGAGAACAGTGCGTCTGATCAGCGGGAGCGTCTGGAGATATGGATACCCAGTGGTTTTTTTTGTTATTGGTTGCTGTGAACAACTATTTGGAACTGGTCCTCGCAAACAGACATCTCCGTGCCAGTCTCCATGGCTTTGATCTTCGACCATATTAAGGAGGACCACATGGCCCGGCCAAAGAAGCCTTATCCAAACTTCAGGAGCTCTGTTTATCGCTTGTTATCTCCGATGGCGGAAAGCTGTCGAGGCTCGTTGCTGAGACTAAACTGGGTTGAAGAGACATTTTGTAGACGCGAGCGGAATGATTGCTACGTCAGCTTGACAGTCCTTCATTTCAACGGCTTCAACACTGTTGGCAACCTAGGCGTTTGCCTTTCCTTTTTATTTCCCTCAAAGAACGGGTCAATCGGCTTTGCCGCGTTCTCCAGCGATGACTACACGTTTCCCCTATCTGACGTCCAAAATTGCCTAATTAGGAATGGTGTTAGGGCTACCTTGCTTATTGAGACCCTAATGCGGAAGCAAATCAATAAGGAACCTTTCGCCATCAACGAACTGGCTGCAGTTCGACCTTATCTCGCCTGCATCGCCATTGTCAAACAATGCTCATGTCCTCTCCGCGGGTCAAAGAGCGCGATAGCTGGCTCGCACGGCCTCGCCAAACCACTGCAATGGAGCTCATAGGCTCCCCGGTCCCCACAGGACGTCCTCAGGATGGGCTTTCTCAAATCATGTGTTGTTTCTCGTGGGATCTAGCTCCCACGTTCTCCTTTTAGCTGAGGCATTTCCCAGGCATCAGGGTCAAAGGTTCGATATCAACTGGCTGCTCGCTGTGCAAGCACTTGTGTTTTCGTCATTTGGTATCCGTTCTCAGACAGTCTTCTCGTCTATCTCTTCGTCTTTAGGTTAGATCCTGCTCAGTTTCTTTATCCAAGACAAAAGCCTCGCCATGTTTCCCGAACTTTGAGGGCGAGTCGGGGAAACAGAAGGATCCTCTCGATGCCACGAGGCCTATAAATCCAGCGTGTTTCCTGCAGCTGAATGGGTCTTGTTCATCTTCAGGATAACACCATCGACCGAGCTTCTCAGACTCTTGAATATCTTCCAATATATCTCTTGAAATTCTTCCTACCTTATACCTGTTCTTTCGCAGTCTTCATAACAAAACCGCAACCATGAAGCTCTTGATCTTCCTCTTCGCCATTGCCGCAGCCTCCATGGCCGTTGTTGCCGTCCCAACTCCCGATGACGCTGCTGCTCCCATTGAGAAGCGCGAGCCCGCGCCTGAGCCAGGTATGCAGCCACGCTCAGCGCTTCCAAACCCTTGGGGACGAAATAGCTAACTTTAGAACAGTCGACAAGAGATGGTGCACTCGCGTTGGCATCCCTTGTTAAACTTCTGGTCGAAATGCCACTCGTTGTGTTCGCATGGACCGGCCACAGCGACTAAGAGTTTTGCAGCAGGATACATTCGCTGTTGCCAGTTGCTTCTTGGGGATTCTTCGTGAATTCGCAGATCAAGTGTCTTCTCTGTCTATTTTATTTTATATGAACAAATTCAACAATCGGCCGACGTTCAATCGACTCGATGTCCCTTTCTCTCGCAAACGCTCGAGTGATTAACAGACGCCCACTCCTTTCTCTGTCTCGAATCAAACGCTCGAAAGAACAAATCCCCGGTTCCTTGGGCCGAGCACTCCTGACGACGATAAACGGCAGACAACAACATGAATGTGGAATCGATGAAATGTTGGATATATGATTTTACGTTGTTCACGCACATGTTCAGGTCACGGTTCTCCCACATTCACTCTTTTTGATGGAATGAGCCTGTGTACCCTTTTTTGGTATATTGAATTGTTTCCAAGGACATTCTTTCTCCTTACTTGTATGGGTGGTATGGTGTATATATCCACTATGTATGGATTGATACGGGGTATATAGGTATACAGCTTTACATACACATGTACGGGGTCTTATGTGTTTAGGAAATATCACAGTCAACAAGTAGTGAAACTGCAATGCTTCCCATTTTTCTATTACGTTTGATATCTATCCTGCTGTGACCCAAGTATACAGGGGAGGGTCTTTTGAGATTCACTTTGTGAAATTGAGGACACATTCAGAGCGATCGATCCAAGAGACGCTCTGTTGAAGTTGCTCCTCAAACTTTGGCCAAAAAGAATGCCAACAGGCCGGCATGGCTTTGCTCACCTGTGGTAAGCTTGGAGCCTTCCAAGATTTGCTCGTTTGACTCTCAGAATAAAAACTGGCTGCTCGCCGATCAATATTGGTTAGTAGTCGAGAGTGATACTGAGTTCACTAATCCTGAGGTCATGCAACTAGTATTGTAAGGCATTTACCGAGGCTGGGCTAGGTAGAGCAGAATCCCCAAGCCAAAGGTGTTTCCGTGTCGGCATTGACTGCATCGACATACGTGATCCTTTCTGCTTTGTACTGTACAAAGTACATGCATACTTCGTATATTGTTGATGTGGCAAGCAAATCAGGGTTGTGCTTTACTCCGTACTCCGTACAGTACAAAAGTTGTACATATGGTCTCGATTTCTCTGCAAGTCATCAACTTGATCGGGCAGCAAAAAGCAAAAAGAGATCTTACCCATGGTCGTTCAACGCCACACCAGCGTCAACAAAAAGCAAGAACCTGAGTAACCAGAACTTCGGGATACATTTCTGTCGTGGCAACCCCCTTTTTAGTTCACTACTAATCAGGGTGGCTCGACCTTAAGCTCCCCCACCTTGTTGAGGAATTGGTAACTTCCCAGGCCAAACGAAAACACAGTTCTGGTTCGAAAAAGGCCCTGAAAGGTTATGATAGTCCAGGCTGGCAAAACGTGCTGTAACAAGAAGCTACAGAGTACTCCATACGCTGTGAGATGCAACAGCCTGAAGCTCGACTGGTGCTTAGTAGCAGTATTGTTAGTGTCAAAGGATCACTATTCTGGCACGGCACAGACCCTGCTCGAGACTCTCAGACCGTTTCTCCTTTGGCACTGGTGAAATTGGCTTTTTCGCTATTAGTTACTCCGTATGAGGGGCAAATCCCCCCAGCCCGTGCGATGCCGGCGCTCCATTTCGAGGAGGCTAAGAATAAGAATGGTTTTCGTTGAAGTTAAAGCAAAGGAATGGCTTGTCCCTAGGCGGGAACCCAGTGTGCTGGGGCAAGGAAACTGTCGCGAGGAGAACGCCCAGGGGCCTCGCCTGACTCAACGTACTCAACGGTCCAAAATGGTTCTGAGACACTGTGGTAACGACAGAGAATAAACAAGGCTTTTGTTGGCAAGAAGAACTCCACTGTGCTCTGCTAAGAGTGATGGCTGTGCACTGTATGGTGTGGACTGTGAGGTCGTTGGTGGTGAAGTCGGGTTGTCGTCAAGCCGAAATCTGGGGAGCAGATGCCCCTCCCCCGCCTTCACTTCTGGCCGCAAGATCTCAGGCCTCAATCCAACAACAACGACATTTGAGTCCATCAGACCATCTCGATCCCGAACGATACGGAGTACACAAGTCGGAATCATGTCGCCAGCCTCTTTGGCTGGACCGTGCTTGTCATGGCTCTCCAAGAATCTCAGCTGAAGTCTATCTGCGACGCTAACTAGTTGACTAAGTTAAGTTAGTTGATTCGGTCGGACTTCATCGCTGTTGGGCGAGACACCGCCAACGACGTCCATCTCGAAATGAGCAGCTTACACTCGAAACGATTTAGTTACCACAATGATCTCGCAAACCGGGGCACACGAGCCAACGGTACAACAATTTGTTTTCTCGTGTCGAGTCCTGCTTCCACTCATTCCCGGGACGCGCGGTCAACGAAAGGGACAACAACGAACTGAATCTTCGGGGTCTTTGCCGAACTAAGAACATTCTTTTCTATTCTGTGTGTGGCCCATTTTCATTTGCAATTCCCAATTCTGGCTTAGCCCTATGAGCCGTTCTTGCAAATGTGCCTCGGCCAGGTCCCGAGCGTATACATTGTGTATCCACCAAAGGTGATCAACGCCGAAAAAAGTGGAATAACGCACATTCTAAAAGGGCTCAGGACACGTCTCAAGGACTTGAGAAGAGGAGCTGCTCTCCAGTCTCCACAGACGACCTGCAGGGCGCCAAGGAGGTTCGTGTTGGGTTGTCCGGGTTGATCCATCATCCTGGGGGTTTTGTTTTACGATCTCAAGTAATTCCTACCGTCACGACTACGGAGAAACTAGTATATAAAACCGAGTCACTCCAAAGACATCCTACGAAAGAGTCAGACTGCTGGGGTGGACTGCTCTCTGTGAATAACGGGTAACAGCTGGATATTTGAGCGTTTTGAGTCCAAAATGCGAGCCGTTGTTGTTCACCCGGACCCCTGTGCTTGAACACGAGAGCACCTGATAGCTGACCTACGCTCCCTAACAATATAGGTATACTCTGTTGGTTTGATTTCCATGAAGATGTGCCGTTATCCGACCCTCAAATCATGTTTGCATGTAATGGAAAAGACGGCTTTTTTGAGTTTTTGCCATTAAGGAAACGAGTCAATTCAATAACTTCAACAACAAATTGCGACAATTCACCATCTCAGATCCTTGGAGTTCCGTTATAGTCAACTCTCTGGTTTACAACGTGTGTTTCAGCACATCAACCTCATCGTCATTATTCCCAAGTCAATGCTCGCTTTTTCTTTCAACGGGAAAGCCTATTCTCATCCCTGTCAACTTGTGCTTTTTGCAGCGGTTGGAGATGCACTAAATGACAAGTATAACTGATTCCCCCTTGAAGTGGTTTTGTGAATGTCGGCTCGGCACTCTGCGAGCTATATAGAGTAGCAAGGTCGACATTTTCTCAACTTCAATCCCGGTCTTCAGTATGGAACAGGGAGCAGACATCTCCATAGAATTCTTTCCACCATCGACCCGCACGCTCCCGGTTCAAATTCGGCCGCGGTCCTTTCTTGGTTTTAACTTTGGGCTTTCTCTACAGACGAACCAGTCTCTTCATGCGACTAAGCCAAGCAAAGAAACCAGAACCACATGGATCGGAAGTGGATTTCGCCGGTTCTGCATGTGGAGTTTGAAACCTTCCATATTCCCAGGCTCTCACGCGGTCTCTTGACGAAATACGTTCCCGTCTTGCCACTGCAGCCTATCACATCAAGCGAAAAGCTCGTTCTGCGGTATGATCGCGCTTCTCGGACCTTGGAACGGGATTTGTCTGCTGCCTTGGGACCAATCGCCAGCCGGTTCTTCTCTCCACGAAAGGGGAAACGCCAGCCATTGCATTCCCCACCATTTTTCACATATTTCCCCAAGTGTTCAACACATATTTGACCTGGGGGAGGCAAGAATGGCGATACTTTCAACGGATTATGACGAGTCTCCAATGAATTCCAAGCCCAGTTCCGCCCTAGTCAGCCCCAAGGAAGCTGAGTAACGCGGAGTCTATTTCTCGCAGTATGAAAGTGGATTGAGAGATTCATTCAAAAGCTCAATTTTGTCCCCCGCGCTCCTGAACGCCCCTCACTGTAGCTATCTGTTTGCGAATTTCTCGTGGTGCCTTTCTTCGTTCTGTTCTTCCTTCTGCTTGAAGACACTCTCCACTCGTCTTTTACACTTGCACGGAGTTCACTGAGGCAGGAAAAGGATTTCGATAATACCACTTCTTCAAAATATCTAGACAGCTTGGATATCTGAACATACCGGAAAGTTAAGGGTAGAAAAGTTCTTACACGATTTTGAATCGACGTTTACCATCGGGATTTCTACAATATATTCACGGTCGAGAAATGGCTTCCACTGAAGCTGCAGAGGTCCAACCTCAAAATAAGCGGAAAGCCGCCACGGCTGGTCTGGTTGGGACATCGCGACCAGTAAAGAGGCGAGCCTCGAAAGCATGCTGCTGCTGCAGGGCTCGAAAAGTGAGATGTGATGTTGTGGAGAGTGGTTCTCCTTGCACGAATTGTCGCCTCGACGAGGTCGAATGCATAGTGACGGAGAGTAAAAGGAGAAAGTTAGTCCAGCCAAGTATAAAGCTGCACCCAAGCTCGTTGCATGAGAAATCACAAAACTAATTCTCATATTCTCTTCACAGGAAACCTCGACCAGACGGAGAAGGAAACAAACTCTCCCCTGAATCTTCGGCGGAGAATTCTGAAGAAAGCATGGGTTTTCTCTTTGACCCGCAAGGCAGCAAGGCTGCATTTATCTCTTCAACTATCTCGGAAGCAAGAGGCCCATTGTCTCCAGAGAAACGTGGTATCGACTTGGAGAAGGGTCAGCATGTTCCACATCTTATCTGTAAGTCCTTTTATCTGTTTGTTTTCAGCAACGCGCTTGATTGCTGATTCCGGTTCTCAGACCAAACGCAAGAACACCGATCTCAGAATGATAGCCAGCATCGACAGATATCCGCCGCTAGCAATGTTCTTTCTTCCGCATTTTCGCCCTGCAACTTAAATCCCATAAATCCAGGAGTTCCAGGCTCCTCAATGGGGCGCATCAATCATTCGCCCTCTCCTCGCCCAACTAAGAGAGCACTCCCAGGATATCTGCGGCCGTTACCAACCAAGTTCCATAGCGCAGATATTGACTATCTCGAGGCGAAGGGCGCCCTGACCATCCCAGAAGCCAATCTACGAAACGAGTTACTCAGGAATTACATCAAATGGGTGCATGCTTATATGCCCCTTTTGGAATTGGACGAGTTCCTAAACGTCATCTTTGCGAACGATGGAACCCAGAAACTTTCTCTCCTCCTCTTTCAGGCGGTGATGTTTGCTGGCACAGCGTTCACTGACATGAAACATCTCCATGCCGCTGGGTTCAAGAGTAGGAAAGCGGCGCGAAGGGCGTTTTTTCAAAGGGCAAGGGTATGTGACACGAAGCTTCAAGTTTTCCAACCTTTTTAATGTTGAGAAGATTTGACCTGGACATCAAATTGACGGGCTTATAGTTGCTTTACGATTTCGACTATGAAGTTGACCGCATCTCGTTGGTACAGTCGCTGCTGCTCATGACTTACTGGTATGAAATGCCAGATGATCAAAAAGATACATGGCATTGGATGGGAGTTAGTCTATCTTTGGCACACACCATAGGGCTACACCGGGACCCTGCAAATTCGAGCATGAACCCGCAGCGACAGAAATTATGGAAGCGAATTTGGTGGAGTACATACACAAGAGATCGACTGATCGCCCTCGGCATGAGACGCCCGACAAGAATCAAGGACGAGGATTGTGATGTCCCGATGCTTCTGGTCAGCGACTTCGAGTTCAAGCCACTCTCGCCGGAGGTTCTACAGGTTCTTGGAGATCTCGAGTTTACTCACAATGTCGCTCATCAAAGGGAACTTGCAGTCATGTTTGTTGAAAAAGCAAAGCTATGTCTCTGTATCAGCCACGTTCTCTCAGCCCAATATTCGGTCCTTGGCCACAAATTTGGTGGAACGACAGAGACAACGATGATGTTGCTCCCGAAGAAGTCTGCAGCGGAGACATGTGAAGTTCGACGATGTGATGAAGAGCTTGAATCATGGTTTGCCAACTTGGCGGATGAAGCCCAATACCGGCCGCCTCCCACCACACCTTCGTCTGGAGACGAGGTGATATACCTCCACCGCGCACTCTTGCTCATGGTTTATCTCACGACATCCAGTGCTCTCCACCGCCCACAGGTTCTTCCAGCGACGCCGTTCCCAACAGTCGAAGCGGAGTTGCAGGCCCTGTCTCGCACCAAAGTACGACATGCTGCCGTGGAAATCACCAGTATCGCTCAGGTGCTGCATAGTCTGGACCTAACTCGCTATCTGCCTACCACAGGCGTGACTGTTTTGCTTCCTGCCGTCATCATTCACCTGTTAGATATCAAGTCGAACGATGTTGGCGTTCGCTCTGCAAGTCTGCACCGCTTCTATCAATGCATGCAGATTCTGCAGCGACTACGGGAGATATATGCATCCGCCGACTTTGCTACATCCTTTTTGGAAGCTGCAATTCGTAAAGCTGGCATGCATGTTACTCCACAATTCGTCCCAGAGACGGCGGTAAGACCAACAACTATTGCTCCGGCGCACACTCGCTTGGATACCCTAACGCCCCCACCCGATGCTCAGTCTGAAAAGGTGTCTGAGAGTGTGACCCCGAAGCCGTCAATCCCGGCCGTCCCAGTATTTACGCGGCCGGAGGAGGCTGGCCCGATCTTCGCCTCTACACCACCTCATTCGGTCGGTAGCGAGAATGGTAGCACACAGAACATGCGCAATGATGACATTTTCAAAACGGATTTGTTCGACTCTATCGACGGACCTGAGCCTAGTCTCACAGAGTTCATGAACATGGCGCATGACGCCGATATCACCCAAAACGATATCGACGCGTTGATCAATTTTGACGATGCGAGTGCGGATCTGTTTGCTGCGGAAGACGGGTTGGGGCTTGACTTTAGTATGCCACATACATTCTCCAACGAGAACAGCGACATGTCCATGGATCATGTGAACTGGATGCGTGATTTTGCCAGCGGCGCAAATTTGCCCGGGAATGCGAGTCTGAGTATACGGGATGACTCGGTGGGGGTGGAAGATTTTGGCAGTGCGGCGGCGATTAACCGAAAACACACGGAACCAGAACACAGAGATCGAAGTATGGGTCCGAGTGCGGATGTGTCTTCTGCGCCATTGAAGCACGAGGGACTCAGCCTTGCCATGGAGTACACGGCAGAGGTCAGACTCGAGGCATAGTTTTCATCAATTTGATGGTGGGAACTGGTGTTTGGGTCTTTTCCTTTTTCCTTTTTCTTTTTGACGAATTTCCTACTTCTATTTCTATTGATCGAATTTTGGACTGTTTTATATCTGCTGAAAGATCGCGCAGTGTGCGCCGATGCCGCTTTTGTTTTGGCTAGACTGTCATCCCGCTGATATACCCATGAATTAATGGCTCACATTAGAATATGTATTATATTTGAATATGATGATACGGAGAAAACTTGGATAGTTTTGATAAATACTTAACTACAACTTGCAGCTGTGTCGATGAATTTTATACATGTCCACGTGATAAGCTAGCTCGGGTCGGAGCTACTATATTCCGAATATGTAATTTGGACGGCCCGATATCCGATGAAACTCGATGTGGACCTTCACCGTCATTTGTTGATTCGCGTGTCATTCGTGAATCGAGAAAATGATTATTGAAGAGAAACTGTTGCGACTCCTCTTCGCTGCGTGAGATGTTGCTAGCTGACCCATCTAGTACTGGAGATCGGCATTATTCTCCGTGTGGACTGTTGGGAGGACAGCAGAGGACTCCATACTATGAGGCCCAGGTAGTTAACCGTCACGGAGGATCATCGGAGCAGAACTGCCACTGGACCGGCACGCTGAATGTTTCTGTTGGTCCTCCTCCCATGGCAATAACAGTCAATCCTGGCCAATTTCGCTCTCTGCGTGGATGAAATCGAGTTCAAGGTCCTCAGTTCAGCCTCTCAATCCCCGGAATCCCCAGCTCCTAGTTGTCGCAACCCCTCATTTGCGATGTCAGGGATTGTTGGTCTCCTTCCCTTCTTGAAATCGACATACGAGCTCGTATTAATATTCGGGCGAGAATGCTTCGATACATACTAAGCTCTGCCCAGAGTCATTGCTGGTTTTTCTCGGCGGGGATTGAAAATTGGTGGCTGAATGCTTGGTTCCGGAGCAAATGCTTGTTCCTTCAATGCTGACGGCTGCTGTGCAGTGATCGCCATAAATCTGCCGCTAACATCTTAGTTGCTTGATGCGATGCTACCTCGCAAGCCACGTCGAACCGAACGATGGTTATCTTTTGCTCCAGCTCCATCATCTTCCTGGTCGAGGAGCTCTGACTATAGAGATGCTTGAGGAGAACACTGCTTTAAACATGGAATACCATGTCGCTTTAGCTGCCAGCACACCATGCATCTCCTCGCCGGACATGGCGATCCCTTCTAGAAGGGATGATTCCCCGCGCTGCGTCCTAAGGCGGTGATGGCGTTCTCTCAACATATATTTAGGACTTTTCCGCCTTCTTTGTTTCTATCGCAGGAGCGTGCGGGCTTCGGAAATTTTTGCTTCGTCACTTTTTCAGAAGCTTTGATTTGAACTCGAGCTTCGACAGTTCGCTTTTCTCAATATGAAAGGGACTGGTATGTGTGCCGTCCTTCAATGGGCAGCATTGCTTCTGCCTTTTGTTGCCGGTGCTGCGGTTTCTGGGGAACTCCATGGTCGCCAATTGCCGAAACAGCCTAAGGGAGTAAAGACTATCTGGTCTCCCGACGGTGCACGCATCAGATACAAAGAGCCTGGAAAGGAGGGAGTGTGCGAAACCACTCCGGGTGTCAATTCATACTCAGGTTATGTTGACTTGGGTGCTGATTCGCATACGTTCTTCTGGTTCTTTGAAGCGAGACACGATCCTGCTAATAAGCCCATAACGCTCTGGCTCAATGGCGGACCGGGAAGTGATTCGATGATTGGGCTTTTCCAAGGTGAGTGATGTGTCTGTGATGCGTTTATGCCTACAGACGTGGCTCGAGTGAAAGGCGCTGACGAGACGATAGAGCTTGGTCCTTGCAATATTACTGAGGAATTCGAGTCCAAGGTCAACCCTTATTCTTGGACGGAGGTTTCGAACCTGCTCTTCATCAGTCAGCCGTTGGGTGTTGGTAAGTTTGTTTTCCTTAAATCATGATATTCGAAAACCATGTGGCTAACAGTTGAGAAAAGGATTCTCTTATAGCGACAAACAGGTAGGCTCGATGAATAACTTTACGGAGGATATCGAGCCGCCATCTGTCGACGGCATCAAAGGTCGATGGCCGAAAATAAACCCATCTAAAATTGGTGTGTTTCCCTTCCCTCGTACGGAACATAGTTTTGAAAATTGACTATTTCAAAATACAGAAACTAGTCATCAAGCTGCCAAAGCAACATGGAATGTTCTGCAGGCTTTCTACAAAATTCTGCCCCGCCTTGATAGGAAAATCAAGTCCAGGAGCTTCAACCTCTGGACAGAGAGTTACGGAGGGTAAGTCATCCCCGGAATGCACGTTTTACGCATTGCTAATAATCCACAGACATTATGGACCAGCTGTAAGTGTCTCTATGCAAGGGAGAATTGCTGGGATGCTAAACAAATTGGTATAGTTTTTCAAATATTTTGAAGAGCAAAACCAGCTTATTTCCAAAGGCAAACGCCATGGAGTTCAACTTGATTTCAATACCTTGGGCATTATCAACGGTATCATTGATTCGGCAATTCAGGTCAGTTTGTGCCAGAATGTGCTGCGCAAATCTTGCAAGCCAAGCTAACCGTCATGCAGATCCCACAATACATCGAATATGCTCAGAAGAATACCTATGGAATACATCCTGTAAGGCCCTGGTTCCTGTTTTAGATTCGTTCAATAGTACTGTACTAACGCATCCAGCTCAACGAAACCGTCATCAATTATATGAAGATGGCAAACTCTATGCCGGGCGGGTGCCAGGATTTGCTGTCGATATGCAAGAAGCTCAACCGAACAAGTATTGTGCCGTATAGTTATTGCAGTGAAGCCGCATACATGTGCCGCGATAATGTTGGTACGTGCGATCCTATCTCTCATCGTGAAGCATCCCCTATTTTGCCCACATTCATGCCATGAGTCTCGGTACTGGTGACTGAATTCTGATTAACTGTATCATACAGAAGCTATGTGGTACGGTTTCACCGATCGAGGCGTCTATGATATCCGCCATCCGCGAGATGTGAGTCTTAATTCTAGGACAGGTTTACATGCAGATCATTAACACGCCGTTGTAGGACCCAACTCCGCCGGACTACTTCCAGAAGTATCTTAACAAAGCTGAGGTCCAAAATGCCCTTGGCGTAGATTTTAACTATACCAGATTCTCGAATCCTCAGGTCTACGCGGCTTTCAGCAACACGGGCGACTGGGGCTACCCTGACTATTTGGAAGACCTGGAGGCCATCCTCGAGCTGCCCGTACGTGTCACTTTGATGTATGGCGATGCCGATTACATCTGCAATTGGTTTGGTGGCGAGGCAGTGTCTCTTGCCCTGAACTATACGCAAGCAGAAAAGTTCCGCAAGGCTGGCTACGCTCCTCTGATGGTTGATGGAGTGGAGTATGGCTCTGTGAGAGAATATGGCAACTTTTCGTTTGCAAGGATATATGAAGCGGGCCATGAAGTTCCCTGTGAGTACATTCCAGGCTTCTCAATCGACTATCATGCCCGTTTTCGAATGCAAATTTTGAATGGGAGTGATGGCTGATTGTTTTTAGATTACCAACCTCTTGCTTCCCTCCAGTACTTCAACCGCACGTTGAACGGGTGGGACATCGCAACTGGAGAAAGCCGGATCGACGCAGACTACGGCACTAATGGCCCCGATAAATCTACGCATACGCAGTCGTATGTTCCTTTGCCTTCTGAGACGGGAAAATGAATTCAAAGGAATTGACTTGAATAAGGTCGAAATGAATTACCTGTACATACTGCTCCGTACAGGAATGATCTATACTAAATGAGCCATTTTTCCTTTTCCTTCCTTTCATGGATGAAACTGGAATAGAAAGAGGGTAGTAGCCAGGAATGCTTAGATGAGGCCTCGAGTCTTCTTGTAATAATTCAGCAGGCCCTATTTCTTCCTTGTCCAAAGCAAATCAAGCGCTATAAGTAAACTGAAAGGCTTAGGCACAGTAGAGCTTTTCAGAAATGATGCACACTTTTATATTGTATGCACCCGTGCTTAATATTGTCGTTCTCTCTCTCGTTCCCGCTTCCAGACTTGAGCCGCAGAGGGGGTGAACCTTTCTCCGAGCTCCGGGATGGTTAATATCACGTGCTTACCAGTAGAGCGCTAAACTCCTTTTGAGCAACGAGCAAATCCTGCGACGGGCCAATCAGCGGCAAGAGCTCCGGTCCTCGCTCGCTCGCGCTCTCATCAGTCAATCAACGACAGACAATCGCAACGGCATTCACTAAGCCCTTCAGCCTGTTGCTATAGACTGCTTCCATCCCGCACTGTAAGCTTCGTTTCTCGCTTGAATATCCCCTTTGTCGGTTTCTTCTCTTCCGGAACTAGTCGACGCCTTTGCTTGATCCAAGCTCCCGCGAGAGCCCAGCCCTTCGCGCTTGATGGCGCTTCACTTCTGAAACGTTCATCTTGCGAATTGTCCAACAATTGAATCATCCAACACGACCAGACAACTGTAAAATCTCGACCACTAAGCTTGGATCCCTCGTCGATTGCGTTCCTCCCTCCTCATCACCGACCCCGTCTGCCTGGCAGAGCGCCATCTCGTCAACCATGGCCCTACCAGCCAACAGCCTCGTGGAGCAAATGTCCCAGCTGGACGCGGCACGAAACCTCGTTCTCGGCGACGCTGCTCTTTATCCCCAGATCGTTCGCGGCATCATCCCTATCATTGGCCCAAATTCACGATTAGAACTGCGAAGATGGGGAGCCGAGTTCCTGGCAGAAACGTTTGCGAGTCCCGCGTTTCCGCAACCTGCAAAGCAAAAGCTTGCTATAGAAGTTCTCGACACGATACGAGATCTGTTGAATATACCGGGAGATGATATTGCAGTGGTGAAATGCGCTGTTCAGGCCTCCGCTAGCGTTTACCCGCTGGTTTTTAGATATATGTACGTTCTACTCCCCTAGGCCTTCCCCCATTTCACCTTATCCATGTCCATCTACGCCTAGGATAAGGATTTCGATTGAGGTTCATGGCGGCATGGACGACAATGCGTTTTCAAGCCGGCTACGGCCGCTGTTTTAAAGTAGAATTAAGTTCTGATCAGCGTATCCTGCGTCCACAGCATTGATCATCCTGAAAACTCCGCGCTGTGGGAGAACATGACAACTATCAAGCACACTATTCTAAGGAAATGGGACGGTGCTCCTCCTGGGGTCAAAGTTTGCTGTATCAAATTCGCCCAAAAAGTGGTGCAGGCCCAGACTCAAGGGGTTATCTCGGATCCAAGGGTGAGTGCTACATTCAGACCACCGGGCGTTGTAGACTGGACAATACTAAAAAGCTCTTCCGCAGCGCCCTGAGAAGAATGAGATCTCGTTGGCACTTGTTCCAAAGAACCATCCTCTCGTCCCTCTTCCCAACCTCGAGGCTGAAGCATCCGGCCTTCTCGATAGACTTTTGAACGTCTTCCATGAGAACTCAAGGTACGTTGCCTCGTGTGTCCGAGTCTTATACCGCTGACAATGCCCAGTGATCCCATTCTTGTAAATGCAACTCTGAATTCACTTGCGATTCTAATTCGTACGCGCCCGACAATCTCAAACAAGATTGTCAACGCCGTTCTGAGCTTCAACCCGCTTAAGCAGGCAAGCGCACCAATGACGCCAACTGCGCGAGTAAACATAAAATCAATGGAACGAACAGCCAGAGCGCTGTTAATCAATCTGATGAAGAGGTGTGTGAAGCACCTGTTTTGTATCAGCCCGCTTGCACTGACACGCCCGGTCGTAGAAACCCCAACAACCCCCTTGCTGGGCGTATTCACCAGTACATTGAGCGAATGGCACAGTCTCGAAATGAGATGTTTGAAGAAGCCACGCGGAAGAGAGCACTGCCAGCCGAGCCCACAGATCTTGTAGACAGTGCTAAACGCGCCAAATTGGGCGTCAATACACCTCCACAACTAAAGATCCCACCGTTGCCCCCCGGCCCTACCAGCTTCGCACAGCTTTTCACTTTGACAGAGGACACTGGTTTGACATCGTTTGACGTTAAACAATTGCCTTTGGACTTGCTTGTGAAAATCACTGTTCCAATCCTAAGTCGTATTGATGCGGAGGCTTTGGACCAAGCTATTGGGGTGAGTGGTCTTCCGTTTCCAATACCGTTGCGTTCGTGAACTAATTCACACTTTCTAGGCTGTTCGCTCGCGCTATTTGACTCTGTGCAAAAAGCAGGTATTCGAGCATCAGGCACAAATTCAACAAGCACGGCCACCCGCAGAGGAAGAGGAGGAAGACGAGTATGAGCCTGAGTATGAACCCATGGACATTCCATCAGCTCCGACCGGAGAACAGCCTCAACCAGAACACGCCCCCACAGAAGTTGCTCAAGTACCGCCAGATCTCGTTGCCCTAGGACCGTTTGAACTCCCTCAGCCTCCACCGCTATCAGAAGCAGACGCCATAGAGGTGGGCAAAGAGACTGTCGAAAGAGTCTTCACTATGGCTGCGACCCTGAACCAACCCTCAAGATCTTCAAAGAGCTCCGGACAAACTCTTGGATTTGGGCGACTGGCCGCGAGTTCTCTCGATCGAGATTCTTGGTTGACGTTGCTGACCCGACTTGCAACTCGTGCATCTGCCGGGTTGGAAGTTGACGTCGATGAAGAAGTTAGAAAAATCGAAAATGGCCACAGGCAGGTTGCTTCCCAGCGGCCGAGTCTTGGGGATGGAATCAGAGATTTGCTATACAGATACGTTCTCGAGGATTTTCGAGTGCGAATCAATGTTGCTATTTCTTGGATGAACGAGGAATGGTACAACTACCAGGTTCAATTGAGGTATCCCACACAGGCTAGTGGCGGTAGCGTTGACCGTGCCTCGATACCGAATCACTACGATCTATGGGTCATGAGACTCCTTGAAGGCATATTGCCCTATCTCGATGCTAGAGATAAAATCCTTATTAGATTTCTGAGCGAATTACCGGAGCTCAATCGTGCTTTGATCAAGAAAGTGCAGACGTTGGCGAATGATCCTGAGAGAGTGAATCTTTGCGTTCAGGCTTTGCAGTAAGTACCGTTGGTAACTATTCTAATTACCAATGTTGAAGCTAACATGTTGTAACAGCTACCTCGTACTTGTACGGCCTCCAGCAAAAGAGCTTTGTCTCGACGCCTTAGAAGATCTATATCAAAGTGGTAGGTCATTACTAAGCTCAAACATTGACCCTGTTCGGCCACTTCAAGCATGAACTCGCTAACATCTTGTTCCACTACCAACAGTCGAAGAAGCCCGTCCCATAGTAACAAAGATCCTGCTCAAATTCCGACCCGGTGCCCTTCCAGACCAACCAAAACAATTGACGCAGAATATCAAGCCTCAAGAACAGCCTCAATCAACTCCCGATCCGCGCCTCGAATCAGCTAATACCACTCCAAACCCAAATCCAGGTTTTGCATATCCGATATCTGGAAATGTCGATGCCAACCCCAACCCGTCGGTATATCAGCCAAACGGCCAGCCTGTGGAAGCGGAAAAAGGAGAGGCGCCAGCTGAACAGGGTGTGACGGCCGCTGGGTGAAGATGATGCATGTAACAAATACGAACGCCCTTTTTTTTCTTCTCTCTGTGTTTTTTACTTTTCACTTATTATCTTTATTCTCTGGCGGTTTCGGTCTCGGTTTTCGGGCTTGAACTGGTGGAAATTGTAAGCTGGGATTCCTTTTTTCTCATATAGCATTTGGTCTTTGTCCTGTAGTAGATACTATTAGCATACCCCCCTACAGAGTCTTTGAGCTGGCATGCTGGGTTTGACGATTCAGAAAGCGTTTAGTGCTTTTTTGCGTGATGTAGTTCTATAAACTCGCGGGTATATGCGCAATGTTATACAAAAGGATTGCCTTTGGGTATAGAGCAGTCTCAAAAGAGATAAATGCAACCCTCCATGCTCAACGATGGATCAAAAGCCTTTCAAACTGCGTTTGCAGTTGCCCTCCACAAATCGCCCACTTTCCATGCATTGGCGATGAAGCTGATCAGCCCAACCATATTACTGGGAACTCCAGCACCGTTTTCCAGACTCCAATGCACGCACAACGGGAACCAACCAAGATTATTTAGCAGGCTCTTCCGCCAGGCCCGCACGCGCTGCGCTTCAGCAGTCCGTTCTTGCTCCGCCGTTGAAGTCTCAACGCTACCCCTTTCCACCGTGAGCATGCTGAGTCGCTTCCGCTCCCGGACCAAAGCTCGTTCACGCCACAGGCGCACGAATTCCAAAATAATATGACCCAGCCACGCCCGTGTGGACCAGATGTACCACCTCCCCACGCCGCCCCAGCGCTGCAGAAACCGTTGCGAGAGGACGCCCTTGGAAGCCAGAAAGGCCACATTTTCCATAAACTGGTATATCACGTTTACGAAAACCTGCGCGAAAGCGACGGCCCGCAGCACCGGGTCGGCCGGTGGTGATTTCACCGTGGCGGAGCCCCATTCCCAGAGCGGAATGAGACCGAGCAAGCGGAGGGCTGTTCGGGTCTCGGAAATGAGGGATGCTAGTGCGAGGAGGGCCGGAGTCTGTGACTCTGATGATGGAGCGTCTTTGATGATGGAAGCGGCGGGGTGGTCGACGAGTCTACGGCGTGTGCGAAGACGAACAAGGATGGACCGGAGGGGAGGGGAGAAGAGGGCGTGGTGGAGGATGTCGGCGGAGTAGCCCACGATGGCGAAGATGGCTTCTTCGCCGTACGAGGCGGATATTAAGCTGTTTTGGACAAGTGTGTGAGGATTTTTTGTATTCCCCTCCCTTGGAAAGCTGGTGCTAGGACTGCGCTCCTTGATACACTTACTTGCCTAATCGCAGGATATTCCTGTCTGTGTTGAGAAGGGCATGTTTCAAGCAACCACCAAGGCTAAGGCTGTCCTTCTCGTCATTCAGGTTGCTTGAACAACACGAGGCGTTCTTCACGATGCCATTTGTTGTTGAAGAGGCCTCTGGCTGGACCGCTACTTCGCTGGAGGGGTCGAGAGTGCCGGCGGTGGTGATGTCTTCCATTATCTCCCCTTCACAAGGTGCTCCTAAGGAAATGAATGTGTGCTGTGCTCAAAGAGAAGGTCATGAGAAAGAAAGACGACCGTGCACACTATCCCCAACGGTGGCACGGCCTGATCATTCATTCACCTGGCTCCCTTTCAGCCGTCTCGCGGCACTCCATGTGAACCGAGGTTGCCATGATGTTTGCGCGTTGGGTGCTAAAAGTATGATGGAAGAACAATTCGACGTGATCCTCAACCAAAGCTATTAAAACTCCAGAGAGATATGCCCATCCGTCGAAATCTCTATTCTACAGGAGTTAAATCTAAACATTTATACGCACCCATGATTCAGTTACATGCTAATCTAAGTACAAAAAAGAAATATGACACACAAAGAGAAACAAAGTTATTCTCACTCCGTCCTCAACACTCTCGGCCCCTTCCTCTTAATGCCGGCCGTCTTCTTCTTCTTGTGCCCCTTTTCAAAGGCCACAGCATTACCATGATCTCGCCCTACATTATCCAGGTCTTTGACCTTGTAGATTCGAATAATCCAGTTTTCGCTGGTGAATGCCTCCTCCAGGGTCGTGAGTGTGGGTGCCTGGGCAGGAAGGCGGACATTGCGAACGCGATCCTGCGCTTGGCCTTTGGGGAAGAGAGCGTTGACGTTATAGTAGGAGAGTTTGTACCTGTTTTTCGTATTAGCATAATGTGTGCATGGATGTATGGGCGTTGATAGGCCACTTACATGAGACTGTTGCGCATGGTAGGGGTGGCTTGATCGTCGACACGGTACTCGCCGCGAGCAGTGAAGAAATCACGTTCCTTGATCTCGTCAGGCCAGATGCCCTCTGCGATTCGAACCATCCAAAGAAATTTGTTGATGTCATCGCCGGAATAGCCGATCAATCCGCCATATACCACGAGGACGTAGTCGACGTCATGCTGGCGAAGGATTGGGTAGCTGACCTCCTCACGGGAGCTGAATGCCTTTCCGACAGTGGCAATATGTGTATTATTCCAGGTGTTGTTGTCCACCAACGTGGGCCGGTCAGCCATTCCACCGATTTGATACCCATAGTCCCACCACGACATGATCTTCGCATTTTGTGGTGTATTCTGGCGAAGCCAGTAGTAGGCTTCGCGGTAGTCGTCAATGATGTATTGGCTTCCATCGGGAAGCTTGCTTGCAAGCACGACGGATGGAGACGAATACGCAACAGATGTAACCCATGTACAATGGGCAACAAACAACAAAAGATAAACGACGACTGAGCCAGAAACAATTGCCTTTGAGAGATTTGAGTAGATACCGACGACCTTTCCGCGGGCAGATCGTAGACTGCTCTGAGCAGCCTTTTCGTTTGCAGGCTTCGACTGTGCGTCTGGATCAGGCGAGCCCAGTTGAAGATATGTATCGAGGATTTGAGATAGCACCAATGCAGCGGCAACGCATACCACTGGTGTCAGTGTCAGCATCAACCGAACCATGACACCGGAAAAGTAACTAGCGAGGACCGCGTAGATGATGACAAAAACATGCTCATCCCTGAGTTGATAGAAGCACATGTACACGCCAGCAGGGAAGAGCCATATCATCATGTTAAGATCGAAGAAATACGCTGGCCAGGCTGTCGGCTGATGTTCCGAGACGGACGCAATGATGGGAATATGAATCTTGGCATAGCCGGTGTCCCAAAGGGAGTAAAATCGACCACTCCAAGGGGCGATGACGCCAGTGACGGTAAGAAGCACAAGCCCGAGGAACGCAAGTCCAAAAATTACGAGGATCAACGAGGTGAGGAGCGTCTGGAACTGTTTTCCAGGCACTTGACGTCGAAGGAAGTCCACAAAGCCGACAACTTGGAGAAGTCCAAAGATTCCTAAAACGAGCGTCAGTCTTGATGTGGTGTTGGGGGTTCTGTCATGTACTGACCCAGTGCAGCCATGTGGTCGCTGTTTCGAATGGGAAGGAAGCCGACAAAAGGAATCTGCATGCTGGCCAAAGTTCCAAGCGCATACCACGTGGTATAACCGATATAGAGGCGAGAGCTGTAGCGGCCCATGCAGATAAGAACAAAAGCATGCAGAGGAATCAAGTTCGTGATGAAGACATATCCACCCCATGCTGAAACCATATAACCGTAGAACAGGGCGGCCAAAGCACCCCACATGATAGACCCATTCTTCAAGGCCTTGATCCAGAGGAAAAAGGTGAAGACCAAGAGGAAGATAGCAATGGCTTCGTTATCATAACTCCCCGCAACTGATCTGGAGATGTATCCAGGGGTGATTCCGATGAAGGCGGCGGCCAGAAGACCAGCTGAGGGCGAAACTGACATCTCTGACGTGAGCAGGTACATGGCCAGTGCCGTCAGACCTGAAAATCCTGGGGCAAGGAGGACGCATATATTCCGAATGTCAACTGGAAGGGAGAGAAATCGGAGAAGGTGATAGATCACACCACTGGTGACCATCAAGCCGGGATACAGGGTGCCACCGGTAACGCGACCAAGAGGATGCCATGTTCCTAACGGACAGTGTTAGAGCGTTTCGTTTCCGCAGCGGTGAGGGGCGTGGAAAAGCTCACGGTCATCGAACCAGTCCCAGAAACTGTAAAATCCATGCTTCACAAGGTATTTTGTAGCTCTGAAATTAAACCACGGATCAACTGCAGTTTATATGCCCCCGGTCAGTAAATGTTGTGAAGGCGTTTGCGCGAAAAGCACGGTTTGGATAGCTTCAGGGAGAATTCATACATTCGTGGATGATACTTTCGAATCCTGGCAAAAGTGGTTAGCACAAGGCGCTGAGAGCAATAAATCAATTGAAGCGCTCAGGGTGTATTAAGGCGTCTTTCTTACTGATTACACTAAATAATCTGCTGGAAATCGCAGCAGCAGCAATAAACGCCAATATCACCACCCGTAAAAGGCCGCGTGTGTTGGAGCTTGTAGTGCCCTTTAAAAAAGGGTCAACAGCAGCGGCGGCCATTTCGGCCGAAGGGAAGAAGGGAACAAAGCAAGCGGAGGCAGAACGGAAGTTAAGAGAGCGACTGTAAAGGTTATACAACTGAACCCCCGACAATGGCAGCTCGTTCACCCATCTCGTTGCGGCCGTGATGCTCGCCGTCGATGATGAAGCTTCGTGGTCTCAAGCAGCACGTCTTGGCGGTGTCATCAACTTGCCCGTATCAGGTTAGCTCAGAGCCAGATCACGTGAAACTAGCCTACATACACACGTCAAGCTGGGGCCTCATGTCGACTATAAAAGAGCGATTCAAAATCGTGAGATGAATCAAAGATGCTATACCGCCCAAGTCGGAGAAGTGATCGAGTGCAAAAGGATGGAATTATCAACAATTTCTCAGAAAGCCCCCCAAGAATAACAAGGACAACAATCGATGTTAGAAGCGTGCAGGCAGGAAGTTGCTAATATGAAGAGATGCTCTGGTCGTTTTCCTTCTACACGCAAAAGAAAACGTCAGATCCGTCCATTCTCTATGTATGAAATCAGCCATCTTAGAGGAGCTCAAATTTCCGTAGTAATTAGAGGCTTTGCCCTTGAGAGAGGCGGTTCACTTTAATGGAGCGTGGGGAGGTGATATGGACAGTATCTTTCACTGACAGCGCTTTGTTGCGCGCATGCGTTCCATATTGGACTAGAATTCAGTCTCCCACAGCTGCAAAGTAGGTCTACGGTTCGGATCTCTCTGATTTTGGAGATTTTACTTATCTTGAAGTGGAAAAAGTGAAAGGAGGCCAGGCTTGTACTCCGGATGGTCTGCCCGCAAACTGATATCTGCTTGTTTACGTAATCTCCGTCATCTCCCCGCGTCGAAGTGAGGCTCATGAACAAGACGTCAATAACCAGCTCCGGACGGAGTAAAAGAAAAGAGGGAAGTTGTCGGTTTGCTGTGAAGCTGTAAAAAGGGCTGCAGTGTATCATTCGGCCGTCTTTCAGTTCTTCTTAATTGCGATCCTCTCTCTATCCTTGCTCAATCCACCCGCCCAACATGTCCATCACTCCGCAAACGCTGGAGGAGCTCAGCGGAATCCTCACCTCCTCATCCTCACCTGCAGCGCTTCTCGAGAGACTGATGGTGCCTGAAGGGGAAATTAGTCTGCGGTTTGGGGATACACATATGAAAAGTGATACAGAGTTCCTACGGACTTACTTTTGCGCCTACTTCTTCGCGCTCCTCCTGCGAAATGAAATGTACGTGTTTGTGAGCTTTGGACACAGTCGATTTCTCGTGCTAACATGCGTATAATAGCAATGAAGCACGAATGCTGACCCATAGAATACCGAGAGGGTTGATAAACGCGGACGCTGCTCTACAGAATACTTTGAATCTGCTACGGGCGGTCTGGAATAAGAGACATTCTCTGGTCTATCAAATCCTCAGACAAACCCCTTGGCCAGACATGTTGAAGCCTTTGGCCGAAGCTTATTTTAGTAAGATCAAGATGCCTGCTTTCTCCAGGAGTTGATAATTGACCCTTCCATACAGCGTATTTCCGCGACAAAACCCTAGATGATCTCAGTATGGCGTACGGAGCCATCCGCCCCGAGACGGCTGCTTCATATCTAGGTTTTGATCTCACAAACAATGATACAATGGAAGACGCACCGAACCCCGCACGTACGGAGCTTGTCACTGCCCTGGTACAAAGAGGATGGGAGTACGATTCAGAGGCGAAGCTGTTGAAACCGGTGCCCAGAGCTATAGTCCCCAGTGAGCTAGACAAGGTCAAAATTGGGCAACTGGCAGCGCTCCTCGGCACTCATGGCGACTGAGTGGTGTATTCGTGGGAGAATGCATCACACACGAAGAAACGTTGGAGGTAGAGGATACGGGGCGTCTCCAGCCCTTGTCGATGCTGTGGCTTCTCAGATTATCAAACGAAACGCGAGAATAACCCAAACTGGTATGGTTATCTTCCTTCGGCCTTATTTGTAGGTTGTATGCCACTGGCCTTGCCACAACAGACCATTATAGCAGGACGCTGCGGCGACCGTTTGGGGAGTTCGAGGCGATTGTGGCTGGATCAACTGTTTGTAAAAACCAAGTTCTAAGAAAATGCCGATGATATGTACAGCAGAAAGGTGAAATCTATTGATCTGGCGTCCCCCCTTTCGGTCCCAAGGAAGCGACCTTTAGTTTAAATGATACACATGGTACAAAAAATCGATATTTCTCCCCGCCCATCCTTCGCAAAATCGGAGCCACGGACCAACATAAGCTGTCACTCCTGGGCCGAAGTTCGATGCACTGTCTCCGTCGCGTTTTTCGTCTCAGAGCCTCATCTCATTAACTTCCGTATCCCCGTTCTACAATTCACCAGCCTTCATCTTTAAGAATGCTTCCAGGTCGAATCGTGCATCGTCCGGATCCGTGATAACTAGATGACGTTAGTGTCTATGTCGAAACGAAACGAACTTCGGAAATTAATCCTCGATTCTAGGAAACCGGAGGGATGGGTTGAGTGTAGCGGTCCAAAGTTCAGCAACGTACCACCAGTTTCTGGCTCCTTTGAAGGCGAGTTCCGTCTGGCAAACGCGGCCTTTGCTTGCTCTATCAATTGTTCTTTCCGGTGGTATTCACGCTCTAACTGGGCTGTTTTGGCTTGTGCGTTCAAGGAGGACTGGTGGTAGAAACCGTAGAAGACGCCGAAGAAAAGGGCAGAGTAACGCAGTACCTATTACATCCTACAGTTAGCAAGCGAAGAGAAACAGAGAGGCGCGCATTGCGTTTCCAAGTGAAGGGGCATGGGATCTCCGGAACGTACGTTAACACCTTGAGAGGTAGCCATGACTGGAGAAAGCGAAGGTGCCCCAAAGAGGTTTTGGGGGTCAATTGGAGGAGCGGCGGAGAAACGAAGGATGGAGGAGATAGTTAGAGTGCGACTGATCCAAGATACCCGACGAGATAACCCGGACAAGCAATGGCTTCCAGCAGCTCCAGCGGGATCAAATCTTGAGATGGAGTTGAATCGGCTTCGAAGATTCAAAGTTCGGGATTTCTGCTTGGCGCTTATGTAAGCGGTAAGATTACGATACGGCTGGTACGCAATTATATAACCCTATCCGCATTACTCTTTCGGGATAAACCATAGCAAACGGCCGACGACGACGACAACGACGAGACGGAGTGAGGGGATCAGGCTTATTTTCGTCAAGATGAACACCCCGCAGCAACGGAAGGATGAGATTTTGGCGAAGAAGGCCAAGCTCGCGGAGCTGAGGCGTCAGCGTGAGCTGCGAACGCGGGAGTTCTCTCAGACCCGGATGAGCATAGGGGAGTCGTCAGAGGTATATATATCGTGGGATTGCCTCTGTTCTTTACCATAGCTCGGCTTAGGCTAAGACAACGTCTTTGCACAGATTCGAGCTCCTACTCCTAACCGGTCACAAACCAAAGCCGACCTTGAGAGCCTTATATCCCGCCTCGTCGACCGACCTTCCTCTGCCGCGATCAGGGAGGGCGGAGAAGCGTCGCCCAGGGGTCGCGGGAGTCGGCCCAACTCGGTGCTCAGCGGAGGACAGCTGAGCGCGGATCACATCGAAGCATATACTCCATCTGTGAAACCGCTCTTACAGTCCATTGCAACACAAACGACCCTCGACTTCGTTGATGCCGCAACTCCTGCTCCCCAACCTGCCTCGAGGCCTGAGGTCCTTACGTACAGCAAGGCTGTGCAGACAGATGCGTGGACGGGGTCAACGGCGCGCTCGGATGATGGGTCGGATACAGAGGGCGAAGGGTCTCGCTCCACATCGCGTGCAAACAAACGGTTAAGCAGGAGAGACCGCGAACGGGATGAAGAAATCAGGGAGATGTTGCGGAGCGAGATTGAGGAGGAGTTGAAGGCAACTAAAGAATCTACCGCACAGAACGGTGGGCCGCAGAAGGGCCAGCTGAGATATCCGTTGCGCACGCTTACACACGACGAACTCAATGCGGTTACTTCTTCGGACGATTTCTTGGATTTTGTAGAAAGGTCAAGCAAAGTTATCGAAAGGGCCTTGGATGAGGAATATGATGTTCTTGCGGACTACGCAATGGGCGGGGTCGGTGCTGATGATGAAGAGGACGAGGACTACAGAGCCGGAAAGAAGCGACGAGAGATAAAACAAGTTGCACAGTTCTGGGATGAGAGATGGAGTAAAAAGCGAATGATTACTGACATTAGCTTTTCGGCCAAGGTATGTTACATTTGAGATCTTCTAGACAGGCGCGTTTGTGCTGACGGCTGCCATAGTTTCCGGAACTGATATTAGCTTCTTACACCAAAAACCCAACGGCTCCTCACGACCCAGACGGGTTCGTCAAGATCTGGAACCAGCATCTTCATGCTCGGCCTGAGTACATATTCCACTCGACATCTGATATCCTCACAGCGAAATTCAGTCCATTCCACCCCAATCTCATCATCGGCGGGTCTTACTCTGGACAGGTCCTTCTTTGGGATACACGATCCTCGCGTGCAGGTGGCGGCGCTCCCGTACAAAAGACTCCACTAACAGGCTCCGGCCACACACATCCAGTGTATAGTCTTGCCATAGTTGGAACCCAAAATGCCCACAATATCCTGACAGCATCCACAGACGGCGTGGTCTGCGGATGGACCGTCGACATGCTGTCCCAGCCACAAGAATATCTCGAACTCACCACTCCTCCACCCTCCAAAACTGAAGACCTTGCGCCTACAACCCTTTCATTCCCCCAGTCTGATCCCACATTCTTCCTCGTTGGTACGGAGGAAGGCACCATATATCCTTGTCACCGGTACGATCGCGCCGGTGCTAAAGCCGGAACCGACCACCGCCTCTCCTACCGCGGTCATGCTGCTCCAGTCATGTCGACGGCCTTCCACCCAGCCCGTGGCCCCGTCGATCTTGGCGACCTGATGCTCAGCTCGAGTATAGATTGGAGCGTCAAGCTCTGGCGAGTGCGGCCACCCGCGGCCACCTCTACCTCGTCAGGGACGTCAACATCCGCAGCAGCCATGCAGACCGTGTCACCCATTCTCGACATCACACGCGAGGATGTCGTGTACGACGCGCGCTGGTCTCCAAATCGACCGGGTGTGTTTGCTCTTGTAACTGGTGCTGGATCACTCGAAGTCTGGGATCTATACACTGAGACGGAAGTACCTGCGGCTTGGGCGACACCTACGTCAGGGAGGGGAGGCCTATTAACCAAGAGTCTGAACAAGGTTGCGTGGGAAGAGCGAGAGGGGAGACGGGTTGCTACGGGTGGGTTGGATGGAGTGATTACTGTGTTTGACGTTGGCAAGGGGTTGGGTGGAGGACCTGAAGAGGTTGGGACGGAAGAATGGTCGGGAATGAAGAGACTTGTGGGGAGATTGGAACAGGGTCTTGATAGGCCTTGATGGGCTTTTCGACATGGAACTGAAACACTTCCTCTTCTTCTTTTCTGCCATGAGAAAACCTTTTTTTTTGTTCTTAATTTCCTTCTGCCGGTCATCCTCCTTGTTTCTTGGACAGCTTCAATATTCCCCCTTCTAAATCGATGTTTAGCGTCACTTGTCTTTTCGTCTTATTTGTACAGTATCTACTTCGGTTAACAGCCAACTGGCCGAAAATATGATGCTCTATGTCCCATGGTTTGCATATCTAAAGGACTCATGGGTTCCGCCCCTGGAAAAAGAAAGGGTGATACTCCCTCCAGTTACAGAGTACTTGGACGTTAATGAAGAACATGAATATCTTTGCGAATCAATGGCGCTCAATAAGTATATCGAAAGCCCGGCTAGCAAGTATTCAAATCAGTTACGACCAGGTTGTATGGATGCAAGAATCGAAAGACACGGATGAGCAGTCAGCAAACTTACCACGTTCTCTATGGTAAGAACCCCCCTCCGTTGTCGCTGGTTCGCCAAGTGGAAATACATAGAGAACATACCCACAATCGCAATCATTAGAATATGCGATCTGCCAATCCCGTTAGCAACCACAAGGACTCAAATCGATGTTCGCTAGATAGACACTCACCCGATAGACACCCAGACCGCCGTAACGTATGTTGGTGCCTCGCTAGATCGCACGATAAAGCTACCTGCAATGCCTCCAAGTCCATTCGACGCCGTCACAGCTGCAGCCACGGTGGCTCGCTTCCATTGACCGACGATATTGTTCGCCTGATAGGCGTTAAGGGCCGCCCAGTTGGACACGTAAGCTCCAGTTGCGAGGAACGTGCCGGCATAACGGACGGCGACTTGTTTCGAAGGTGGGAGGCTCAACATGAGGAACCCAGCGATCAAGGAGAGTGCGTTGAACACGATGAGTGGTCCACGCAGACGGAGCTTGTCGCCTAGTAAGGATGTGAGAAGGACGGGTATGACGGCGTAGTAGTAGGGCTGGGATGGGTTAGTTTTATATCTAGACAAAATCACCTCGCACGTTGAACAGGGTCGACTGTACCGGTGACGAAAGCAGGATGGATTTATTTGCGCTAAAACCCATTCCTGACTGGAGGATGATAGGGAGGAAGTACGAGAGTGAGGTCGAAACTAGATTGAGCAAGAAATACAGGCAGCTGAAGCCGTACAGCTTGATGTCGAGGAAATTGACTGCTATGTTCGACCAGGAGATCCGATCCGGGATCGCGTCATGTCTATCGATTTCAATTCTCTTCGTGGCCAGTTTGATTTCGGCTTCGTTCAGAAACCAAAAGCTGTTATGCGCGTTGTCTGGGAAATCTATCATCCACCAGTATGTAATGACCCCCATAGCACTGGCAATCAGACCCTGAACCAGAAACATCCAGCGCCATCCTTCAAGACCGGCCCTGCCATCAAGCTGATTGAGGGCAAAGTTCAAGATACTCCCCGTGGCCAGAATCATTACCTCGCTAGATTGCATAAACGCATACCGAAGCTGCTGTTCCGGGCGCGTATACCATGTGCTGATGAGATATGTCATGCCTGGATAGATGCCAGACATTGATATACCCAGCAAGACCCGAAGAGCGATCATCTGCTGCCACGTCTTGACGAACGCTGTGCACAGAGTAATCAGGCCAAAGCAGGCCGTAGTCATTGCGAACCAAAGTCTCGGCCCAACAATGCGGATCGCAAGTGTAGATGGAAGCTGGAAGACGATGCTGGAGACCGTGAAGATGAAGATAGCCACCGAAAATCGATTTCCGTGCAACGACAGGTCGTCTATCATGCTGGTGACGGCGGCAGACGAAATGATACCCGAATCGATGAGGTTCAAACTGCACAGAATCCCAGCAATTGAGCATAGTCGAAGATCAACTTTCAGACGCAGTCTTCGTTCCAAGGCTTTTTCATGCTCCAGGACGGAGATTTCTTCTTCTTCTTCTTCATCGTCGTCGCCGTCATTTCTTCTGCCCCTCCTCTCTTCACCACAGTAGCTGATTGTCGGGGGATTCGACACAGGCTTTGCCGATTCTGTGTACATTTTGAGCCTTGCAAGTGTAGTAGATGGCAATATAAAAAAAGCACTCCGGTGTATGTGCTGACGACTGCCACAGCCGAAGTGATTGAAGTGCTCCTGGGCTGTCGGCTGGTAGAGGGGTCCGCGACAGAGTGCAACGTTATGAGATCACGACGACATCCAGAATTGAAAACACGACTGGAAAGAAAACAAAATGGCGACGAAGGGTTCGAAGCTGACGGAAAGTCATGGCTAGTAATATATCCAGTGATACATCGTAGGCCAGAACTGAGAAAACAGTCACTCATCCACAAGTGTTCGGGTGCAGGCCAAAGTTCCCTCGGTTCCCAAACACGAGCACAACAGTCAATGGTCAAGGGCCCCAGGTCTGATAACCATCCGCGAATCTCCTGCTTATGTTTTCTTCTGAACAAACAATTCGTTCATCAGAAATTGGCAGCATATGAATGCCTTCGACTGCTGAGGGTTGTGTCTGCAGCGGTCTGCTTGCCATCCAGCATCCCAGTATCAAGCGGACAAAAGACGAGTAGATCGACACCCAGACAGCACATGATGCAGACAAAGATTCATCGTCCCACTGACTCACTCACTGACTCACTGATCACTAACATCCTGAGCTGAAAGCATGCATGACCAGTATTTATAGCGATGTCGACCGTCGAATCCTTCGGACACCTGATCCCTGTTCTTTGAGAGTCCGCATCGTGATGAGTCTCCCCGCCCAACTCTCGCTCACTCCACTCTCTTCTCACCACGCCCATCAGTCAGGCAAATGGAGCCGACTCGCGACCAGAGGAACTACCTGCGAAGGAGCTTTTGCAGAGTCAAATAAGCCACCTTCAAAAACGTCTTTTTCCTTCCAGCTGACCGCTGCTGGTTTTGTTCTCCGCTGCCTCTGCGTCATTCTCCACGGGAAGCTAAACTCAGAATCCTGCCATATAAACACATCTCTGGAAGATCTACGGCTTACTCGGAGGCACTTCTTTCTGAGTAGCTTGATATCTCTGTGTAGGTAAAGTAGAATGGTTGAATACATACCCGCCCCAGATCCGCGGGCATTGCTGCCTCCGCTGCTCGCTTGTCTTCCCGCCGGGTTTGCTTCTCCGCGACCGCCTCCCGCCCTTCTTCCCCTCCTGTCGCCGATCCTTCGACAGCGCGTCCAGCTCCTCAGCTCAGTGCCTACATCTTCGCCAGATCCTTGGATTCGATTGCTGTGCTGGAGTGCTGGGAGAGGGGAGCAGATCGAGCGGATAATCGGAGAATCGTCATTCGAGCCACATCCCGTATCTGGTGAAATAGAAATTCCTGATGACATCGGCACACGCTACAAGCGTATTGATGCTGAAACGCTACGCTCATCTTTCCCTTTACCGGACTATAGCCTTGCAGTCATCTACGTCTGGTGCCCGGGCGATCAAGAAGGCGGTGGCCCAGGATGGAGGGTGGCGGAAGTCTTACCGCTCGACACATTCGAGGAAGAGGCACATACATGGCTGCCCTCAATTAGTGGAGCAGACGAGTTGCGACAGGAGACTATGCTTCACGAAGCCCTCCAGGATGCGGAAGACGAGGCTAAGCGGCTGGGTGCACAACGTGGGCTGGAGCAAACCGATGACGGCAACGAGGATGAAGATGATGATTATTGGGCTCAGTATGACGATAATCTAGGAAGGGATTCGCCTCGGATGAATCCCCATCGCACCCTCGAACAGCCTCCGGAAACGTCAGATGTTTCTTATTACAGCCGTTACAACGAGGTTCAGCCCGCCATGGACAACGATGACCCGTCAGTGGATCGAGATGAAATTGGGGATTCCTCGTTGGGCGGTGACGCTGTTGCCAATATCCTTCGCCAGCATATCGAGAACATTGCCCAGCGGAATGGGTCGCCGCAAGCTCAGCACGATGGTATAGATGACTCTCTCATTGCGCTCAGCCATCCGCGACCAGAATCTGCGTCCTCACGGGGATCTGACGCCATTCTAAAGCTGGAGCAAACTGCAGAGACGCAGTCAGTATCTGAAAAGGGCGTGCGAGAACACATATCCTCCCAGATCAGGAGTTTATATCAATTGGCAAGATGCACTGGGATATCTGGGGAAGAGTTTGGAAATCTTGTGCGCAAGGAGCTGGAGGTGCTGGAATCCACGGGGTTTGAAGAACAATGACCATTTCAGACACGGATATACCCTTATGTCATGAGCTCGAATGCATTGATAGCTTAGCGGGTGCTGCTTTGATTCTTCCGGACTGGTTGTATTGCTTTGGAATTAGCGGTGTATATGGAGTGCGGAGTATTATAAGTAGAAACTATGGCCATCGTCTTCTGATCTATGTTCTTCTGTTGCTCTATTGATATCGTTCGCTCTGGAGCTGACTGTATCCCTGGCCCGTTCACGTGCATTCGAGTCCAAGCTCAAAGAGGGTTTAGCTTCCCGGCAGATTTCAGCCAATCAAAACCTATGATCGGACAAGCTCGGAGCTTAACCGCTTTGGGACCAATACACGCTAGCCCCAACCCGGCCTAGCGCTGCCTTGGGCCCCCTTTTCGGACCCACCCGAGGCGAGCGACGTCCGTCCATCCAACATCTCATCTCGCCGTCTTTGATTCACGCAATCTGTTCTTTCGAGCTCTGCTGTGCTTCTCTTCTTCCGGAGTAGTTGATTTTAATCCTTCTTTGACTCTTCTCGACGCTCATTACAATGACTCTTTGTTGATTCTTCTGAGTAAGTCATCTGAAGCCTCAAGACACCAGCCCCTGCTGTACTAACAGCACCTCTGTTGGCAGATGCGCGTGGACCAGTTTTTAGCATTTTAATCTTGGTTCGTTTCTTTTCTGAGATCGTTGACGACAATGTCTTCCCCTCCGCCCTCTCTTCGCCAGCGGGCAGGGAAAAAAGTTGGGGATGCTGCTACGCCAGAGAAGGCGTCCATCTCCGCTGTACCAGCAACGCGAAACCCGCAGCAAGTTGCAAAACCAAAATCGGAATGGGATTACAAACTCGCATTGGCAGTTATAACCATTCTGGCTTTTGCTACTCGTTTTTATAAGATCAATTATCCAAATCAGGTGGTGTTTGACGAGGTGCATTTTGGCAAGGTAAATAAATATGCTGATATTCCCGTCCCAATTGCCGGCAATCGGCTATTGTGGCAGCTCATTTGACTGATCAATTCTCTGTGCGATATAGTTTGCTTCATACTACCTTCAGCGGACGTACTTCTTCGATGTCCACCCTCCATTCGCGAAACTCCTCTTTGCGTTCGTCGGCTGGCTTGTAGGATACGATGGCCATTTTCTATTCGACAACATTGGCGACTCCTACATTGATAACAAGGTGCCTTATGTCGCTTTGCGCGCGTTGCCAGCGACACTTGGTGCTCTCACCGTTCCGGTCGTGTTCATGATCATGTGGGAATCCGAATACTCTCTGCCAGCATGTGTGCTTTCCGCAGGATTGGTCTTGTTCGATAACGCCCATGTTGGTGAGGACAGACTGATCCTGCTGGACGCAACTCTGGTCATCTCGATGGCTTTGAGTGTTTTGTCCTACGTCCGTTTTTACAAGCTCAGACATGCCGCATTCAGCCGTAAATGGTGGAAATGGTTGCTGTTAACCGGCATTTCGCTCAGCTGTGTGATCTCGACCAAATACGTCGGTTTGTTTACCTTCGTCACTATCGGATCGGCTGTCTTAATCGACTTGTGGAATCTTCTTGACGTCAACCGCCGTGGCGGTGCTCTGAGCATGATCCAGTTTGGCCAACATTTCGCCGCGCGAGCTTTCGGTTTAATCGTGGTCCCGTTCTTCTTTTACTTGTTCTGGTTCCAAGTCCATTTTGCGGTTCTCAACAGATCCGGCCCTGGTGACAACTTCATGACTCCAGAGTTCCAAGAAACCCTCGCCGACAATGCCATGGCCGCACAGTCTGTCGGAGTTCAGTACTACGACACTATCACCATCCGTCACAAGCAGACCAAGTCGTATCTTCACAGTCATCCAGACAAGTACCCCCTTCGTTATGATGATGGCCGTGTGTCTAGTCAGGGCCAACAGGTTACCGGATACCCCTACAACGACACCAACAACCAGTGGCAGATTCTGCCATCAGTGCAATTCGCCGACGACGATCGGTTGGGCCATTCCGTCAAGAATGGCGACATCATCCAGCTCCGACATCTTGGCACTGACACCATCCTGTTAACGCACGATGTCGCTTCCCCGTACTATGCCACCAATCAGGAATTCACGACTGTTTCTCATGAATTGGCAGATGGGAAGCGCCATAACGACACCCTGTTCGAACTCAAGGTAGAGCACGGCAAAGCGGGCGAAGAGTTCCGGACGATGGCCAGCCTTTTTAAGCTCATTCATGTCCCAACAAGGGTCGCAATGTGGACTCACACAAAACCACTACCAGAATGGGGTTTCAAGCAGGCCGAGATCAACGGAAACAAGAATTCTCAAGATTCCACCAACATTTGGTTCGCCGAAGATATTCCTTCAATTGAAGAGGGCAATCCCCGCTTGATCAAGGAACCTCGCAAGGTCAAGCACATGCCGTTTTTGAAGAAGTACCTCGAACTTCAAGCAGCAATGTTCTATCACAATAACGCGCTCACTGCCAGCCATCCTTATGCCAGTGAACCTTTCCAATGGCCCTTCCTCCTTCGCGGTGTCAGTTTCTGGACCAAGAACGACACCAGGGAACAGATTTATTTCTTAGGAAACCCAGTTGGATGGTGGATTGCGGGAACTCTTCTGGCAGTTTTCGCTGGAATAGTTGGCGCCGATCAGCTCTCGTTACGGCGTGGCATTGATGCTCTCGAAGAAAGTAAGCTATATCATAACTCTAGGCGTATATTTCACCCTTGGCTAACATTGGTTTCTTGCAGTTTGGGGTCCGGGAACCCGTTCACGTCTTTACAATAGCACTGGCTTTTTCTACCTATGCTGGGCTGCCCACTATTTCCCCTTCTACCTGATGGGTCGTCAACGTTTCCTCCACCATTATCTTCCCGCGCACATTGCATCGTGTCTTGTAACTGGGTCCATTGTGGAATTCCTTTTCAACGTTGAGCCGATCAACGTTGACGACACGAGTGATTCTGCACGCCAGCGTCGTCGACTTGGTGGTGTCAGGGCACGTATGGGTCGACAGAGCATCATGGCCACTTGGGCAGCGACAGTTGCAATCCTTAGCGTTGTTACCTGGGGATTCGGCTTCTTCGCGCCGCTCACCTATGGCACTCCTGGATTGGATGTTGCCGCTGTTAAAGCACGACAATGGCTTTCTTACGACTTGCATTTTGCAAAATAAGAAGTTTGACGTTTGACACATTGTCTGCATGGAGGCGGACAGTCCTAATCACAGAATGTTTAGAAACGTGACTCAATGGGAAATATGGGGGCTCATGTGGTGCTGGGTGCGTTCTAATTTTTGGTCTCGGTTTCGACTGCGGCTACGTTGTAATGTGTTTGTCAACCGCAACAGGAGTATGACTTTCCTCCTTGCATACAGTTTTCTCTAAGACCTTGACAAAAGCACACATTCTCTTCCCGAGATGAGCCCTGTTATGAGACCTATGTAATTACCCTAGTCTCTAGGAGGGCCATTGTAATTCCCTGCCCTCTTGATAACTTTTTGGCTGGTAGCTACACAGCTACTCTCATCCATCCCCTTTCTACCTCGCAGATTTGTATCAACATGTATATATTGTTGTTTTTTCTTTTTTTTTTAAGTCGAGCCAGCGGGTCAAGGTCAAAAAATATGAATATGTATGTCCGGAGTTGTAAGCTGAACATGCATTTCCGTTTAGATCCAGGTGGTTCGAGGTCAATTTTGAAGATATCTTCAGGAGAGGTACTCCCTACACCAATACAATCAGTGATTAGTTGGGAATAAAATAGAATTAACAATTCTTCAGCTACTATGTATATCGCTCGTCTGCACGACTAAATAGGCATATTTTGAGCTCTTCGACGAGAATTCAATGATATCATGACGGTTGCACATCTGCCATCTCGCTGGAAACTTCACAAAAGTGGTCACCATGATCCGGGCATATAAGTCCATATGTATGTATGTCCGTACGTGATATAAAAGACAGATTCACTCCGCACCATCCCTTCCTTCCTCCACGGCTATAACAACGATGACGCATATGTCATCAGGCTTCCCCCCACGCCAGTGATCCCAAGGGCGATATCTCTGCGACTCCTTCGCAAAGGGTCCATCGCGTCTGAAATCCATGCTAGCAATTTTGGCCTCACCGGCTATAGTTACAGCAAGGAGGGCTTGCAGGGTATGATCACGGGTGCGCGCGTCGAGACTTTGTGGGTCCTTGGATGGCTCGGGGTGGTGTCGGGGGTGGTGGTGAGAATTGTGGCGGCGGGATTTCAGGGCGGAAAAGGTAGAGGAGAGACCGCCTGGTTCGGTGAGGGCGTTTAAGCTGTCGGATACCCCGATGCCCATGTCTGAGGTCCCGCTCCAAGCTCCCGTCCCCATCATCCGGGCCGTAACGAGCTTGAGGACATCTTGATTATTTAGGTTATCGTACACGCCGTCTGTTGCGAGTAAAAGGACGTCACCGTGCTGGAGGTGATAGTTTGTCACGTTGGCATCCTGAGGGAGATCTTCATATTGTCTGCCGCCGAATATGGCGGATTGCATTCGTATTAACGGTGGCATTACGGAGAGTTGGTATGGGGTATTAAAATCGTGTGTTTGAGGTGCAGAATAGTGGTGGACGGCTGCCAGGCGAAAGAGAACTGAGCCAGAATCTCCGAGACTATATTTATTCACTGCATTAGAAAGATGTGACAAGAGCAAGAGAGAAAGGAAGTTGTCCTTACTTTGCCAACTGCACCGTTCCATCTTCCCGGGCTACACCAATGCACGCGGTGCTGCTGCCAGCAAAAATCGACGTGTCCACCAGTGTCTGCTCGTAGCCCAACTGCATCAGGGTCCTTGCCCGCAGTTCGTGTGCCGACGCATCCCAATTCACTGCGGATTCTGCCATATAGCTGCAGAAGGCATGCGAGAAATCGGCCGGGTCTACCCCAGACTGCGTCCAGCCACCCACCCCATCGGCAACACCAAACGCAAAGGCATTAGGATGGCTATTGATCTTGCTCACGAAGAAGGCATCTTCTCCGCTCTCAGGACGACTTAGTTTTCGTTCCAAATAATTCCTTCCCTGTTGTACACCAATAGCGTCTTGTCTCCCGGGATCGAAGCTGTAGAGATTCCTTTCTGGACTGAATCTGCGACCTTTTCCGGAGGAAGACACGGCGATCCGGTAGGACATACGCGGGCGCGAGGAGGTTTGCGCCGTGGAATGAAATAGCTTTTTATTTTTAGACAGCCGTCGACTGGGCGGAAGAGAGGGAGTGGACGGCTGCCATGGGGAAAAGGTCCGACCTGCAGAGTTCCACGATCGAATAAACGTCGATAGACCTCGCAGGCTGGAAGCTGAATTGGCAAACGTCACCGTGGCCATCTGACAGACTTATCACAATCGGCGGAGGGCGGTGTCCCATGCAATGCGAATCCCTCCAGATAAAGCGAATTCCGCATGCACATTTGACGGGGGAGAACTTGTTCGTGGTTTCGTCGTGAGTAGCGTAGAGGCATGGGCACAGAGCCTTGCCTCTAGATCAAGAGTATCCTGTTCTTCATCGGAGAAAGTGAGAGAAAAGGCTGAGATGGAGTTGAAACACTGGATGCCTGGGGCCCGAAAAAACTAAAGAAACGGAGCTGGTGGAGCTGTAAGTGATAGCAACTTGTCTTGGACTCGGCCAGAAGATGAGAAACAGCAGGATTTATGAGGCTTGCGAGGGCGTTGTGTTGAACAGGACAGGCTGTTGAATCGATGGGGATATTTATTCTTTCTGGACGAAACAAACGGTGACCTCGCACTTCACCCAAACCAGAGCTCAACTTCACCATTGCATGCCCACCGATAATCACATATTCTACAACCCCTCAATTACATACTGCGTTGGAATCACTTCACTACACCTGTTTTATTCTTATCACTCTCCATATCATTCTGTCAAGATGGCATCGCGGAGGGCGTATGTCGAAGACGCGACCGACGACACTGAGATGGGGGGAGTAGATCTAGTAAATATACGTATGTTCTCCAGAAAGGTCACTTTGGAAAGTCGAGACAGCTTCTCTGACATATGGCTTTTTACTTCTAGCTGTGGACCGTGACTACGACCTGCCCGCTGCCGCCGCCGGAATAGCACCAGAGAGAGCTTCCGCAATTCTGTCCCAATTCTCACGAAAGCGACGAGCAGCTGCGATTCCAGTTCCCACCGATGATGGCCGCGTGCGTGCACGACTACGGGAGCTTGGACATCCCATTACGCTCTTTGGTGAAGATGCGACAGACCGACGTGACCGATTACGAGAATTACTATTTGAATTGGAGGAGCAGCAAGACGCTGCGGTTGCGGCTACAGGAGAGGCAGCGGACGTGCAAATGCAAGAAGCTGAGGCCGAAGGGGAGGAAGATCATGAACACGAAGAGGAATTCTATACAGAAGGCACTCAGGATCTTCTCGAGGCAAGAAGGAAGATTGCCCGTTTCTCTCTACCACGCGCAAAGGTCAGAATTGAACGCCAAAAGGAAGAGTCGACAATACCGCTACGGACCCATATCAAACATAGAAAAGCTATCAAAGAAAAATTACAGAGCTTTGACTTGTTCGGCTCTCAGCTAGCAGGAGACCGTCCTGTTAGTATTACGCGATTTGCACCCAACGGCGAACTGTTGGCAGCGGGCAACTGGGCTGGAGGCATCAAGCTTCTCACCGTGCCAAACCTGGAAGAGAAAGTCACGCTGCGGGGGCATACCGATCGAGTTGGAGGTATTTCATGGGCTCCGGGTGCGACGCTTCCATCCTCGACCGTATCAGAGGATGCTGTGAATCTTGCATCCGGCGGCGGCGAAGGGAACGTGCATCTGTGGTCGTTAAATAAAGATGTCCCTATCTCGACATTATCGGGACACTCCGGCCGCGTATGTCGTGTCGAGTTCCATCCTTCCGGAGACTATCTAGCATCCGCTTCTTTCGACACCACCTGGCGACTCTGGGATGTGAGGACGAGCACGGAATTGCTCCTTCAAGAAGGCCATTCCCGTGAAGTGTTTGCGCTGGCATATAATCCTGACGGGTCTCTTCTTGCCAGTGGTGGCCTCGATAGTATTGGCCGTATCTGGGATTTACGGACAGGCCGCACAGTCATGATCCTTGAGGGCCATATTCGCGAAATCTACGCGTTGGACTGGGGAATTGACTCCTACCGGGTACTGTCTGGCTCGGCTGACGGCTGGGTTAAATGTTGGGATATCCGACAGGTTCGTGGAATTGGCGGCGTGGGTGCCCACAAGGGTGTGGTCTCCGATCTGCGATGGTACAAAGGCACTGAAGAAACATCTTCCTATCTACCCAGTCTCTCACAAGGAGAGTTGAATGGAGACATGGCCGTTGACTCTCCGACGCCGAACGATCAGGTAACTCGACAGCCAATTCAACCAAAGAAATCAGGAACCTTTTTCGTCACCGGCGGTTTTGATAAGAATGTTAATGTCTTCAGTGCCGACGATTGGTCACTGGTCAAGTCGCTGAGTGGTCATTCAGGGAATGTCCTAAGCGTTGACGTGAGCGACGATGCCAAATGGATTGCCAGCTCAGGGCATGACCGCACGGTCAAGCTCTGGGGCATCGAAGGCTGAGCTGAGAAATGGATGATGACAATTGCTTCTCGTGAGCCAACATGATAGAAATACGGATTATCTCTTCGATTTCAGACTACTGGCTCAATCCTCCGACCATGGGCTTTTGCTACGCCGCGCCTCGAATGTCAATGTCAAACTGGTTGGCGCCGATGGGGTATGGTAAGCTCTCCTTTGCTCGCATATCGAAACTCGTTATATACAAAATGTTAGAGTATGAGAACAATTTCTTTTTCCTGCAATTTGTCCAAGCTGTTGATAACTGAATTGTAGAAACCTCCCAGTGCTACTCCTCCCGCGCGAATCCCCTTCCGTGACATTCTTCCAAACTGCCTACTTCACACTGCCTGTTCAAGGCTGGTACTCTGGAGGGTCTGTATCGAGAGGAGTATCAGACTCGCCTGGCATATTAGTGCCACGACTGTCGTTCGTCGAGAACCCTGGGTTAAGTGAATAAGGGGGTAAACCGGTGATTTCTCGTGTACGATATATTCTTGACATCACTCGAAAGTCGTTGATTAAACGGCGAACTTCAAACCTGCGGTCTGCGCTCTGAAGGACAAACTTGACATGTAGGTCATACGCTCGTTTGACGCTGTAGCTCGAGAAATCCGGACAGATATTTTTACCATGACAGGCAATAGTCATCACATTCGTCAAATCCAGCTCCGTTTCATCAAGGAGAGTATTCATCTTCTCGGATCGACTTATGGTTGTGGTCTCTGTTGGAAATCGGTGGCCCGTTACGCCGTCCGTGGCTGTGGCTTGGATGCCCGATTTTGCTTCTAGCTTGACGGTCACCCCGCGCAGATAAATAGGCGGTATTATCTCTGCGTTTGATTCCTTTGGCTGGTATCCTGCCCGGATGGAAATTGGTATCTCTGCGCCATACATGACTTGACTGGGCATGGTGGTGGTGATACTGAAGGTGGCGACGGGAATGGACGAGTTTCCAACCATATTCCGCATCTTGTCCTTGATGGACAATGGGCTGTCTTGATGGCCAGGCAAGAGGCGCAAACTGCGCACATTCACATCGCTGCCCTCTACTGCGACCACCGGGTCGATCACCTCACACTCTCTAGCGTTCATCAGCTGCAACGTCTTCGCCGTATAAAACTTGCAAGGCAGCACTGTGAACTTCGAAACAGGTTTAAACAATTCTGCTTCAAGGCGGTAATCCACGCTTGCTCCACATCCTCTGGCCACAAAACATGTCGCAAACGTCGGGGGCAACAAGTCCCCAAAGTTGTACGCCCAGTACCGTCTCTTCTGCCATTTTTCGGTAGCAGCGTCCTGGTGTGTTGCCATGTACGGAAACACAAAGGAAAAGGGCCATTCGAAACGATTCGCGGCAGGAAATTTCTGCTTTCCTGTGAACAATAGGCGCCTATAGCTGAACAGGTACACGGTGCCTCTGATGCATTCCTCCATGCTCAAGCCAAGAACATGGCTGCATATATTGCCTTTGCAACGGCCTGAAAAAGTGACCCATATTTCACCGGCGTTGATGTCCGTTTTGGCATTAAGCACCACTTTGCCGCTGACTTCTGATCCGGGAAAATAAATCTTTTGGGGATCGTTTATCTGAATGTCAAATTCCATGCCTTTGTTGTGTGCTTTTTTCTTTGTGTTTTGCGACTCTCCTGTCGCCTGAATTTCCGTTGTTGGGTATCGGTGATGATTTGATCGGATCTCGTTGCGTGGACTTTTTCAAAGCTTCGCGACAGTCCGTCCACCATATTTGGGATCCGAACGAGGGACTGTAGCTGAATTATGTTCTTTTAAACCGTTGGGGGAGGTCGCTCAGCAAGGTGGAAATATCACGAAACCGCGGGGACAGGCCGCTAATGACCTTGTCTTAGTAAAATTAACAAACACGTCAGGTTTTTATAAGATCGGCCATAGGAAGCAATGCAAGACTATAAAATCATTCTGGGTGGAAATTACTCAATGTAAATGATTCATTAAGAATATTTATTCCACAAAGTATGACGTACAAGTCAAAGGGTTCCGGATCAAAGCTTCACGAGGCGGCCTTACATCCGAGCCGTGCGACATTGAGTCATACTAAATATATAACTTCATCATATTCCAGATCTTCTTTTAAACGTTCGTAGGCATAGCATCAAACCGCCGCGCAACATAGCTCGTTAATAGGCAGCTAAGGGACCAAGAACGGGTAGTGTCCTTTAGACACTACTATATAAATCGTGTGGAAAACGGCGACCAACACGCGACAATAGGTATAACTCTCTCGCAAAATTATGATCTTCAACGGTGAAAAGACGTTGCGGCGGTTCCGAGATATTTGGGACCAAGGATTCGTTCCGGCTGCCAGTCATCGCTGCAACCGTGGCTTCAGATTCTGAGCCATACTTAGTACTCGTTATTTTGCTGACGAGAGGTTCGTTGAAGGAAGAAAGACTAGAGCATCGGAGGTTCAGGACTAGAGCGTATAAACGAAGCTCAAGGACCGTCACAGTGCCGCGAGATCCGATACGGATCGTAATGAGGCTCCTAGCGTCACGTACTGCACATACAATTTGGTGAAGGCAGATAGTAAAAGCGGCACCGCGTCAATACTAACAGTCGTCAGCAAGCTTCCACTCGGAAGCAACGACGCATGGTCCCAGATATCCAATCGTTTATCCAAATTACAAAAAGAGCACCTCTTGTAAGGATGCGCAATCATCTGTCGCTTGGCTTTGGGTGCGTGTGGTCTCTTTGGGATTAACTGCGTACTGGCACCCTCGTTCGCCGTAGGCCTTCACGTCGGCGGGCGAAAAGGCACACCTGTCCATAGGTCACGAGAGCCCTACAGCTGCCCAGCCATCACGCATTCCCTCACAGTGCTGGCAATTCAAGTAGATTTTGACACCTTCCCACACCATCACCCAATCTCGCGAGTGATGTGGGATCCTACCGCGTTCGCCTAGCTCTTCAACAGCAGGCATGTGCCAGATACAGTGCAAAGGAACTGGAGCATGGTTCCGTTCCTCGTGGCCATACACCTTGGTTGGCTTTTCACTCTTGGTATAAGCGTCCCAATCCTTTTGCATATTTCGCATGAACGTTTTCCGGAGAGCACGCTGGTTATAGCCCCCTCCTTTTTCGGCAGCAAAGAATTCAACTATGCGTTCAAGGCCAATGGTGAGAAGCATACTTGCCAACGACTCGCCGCTGGAGTTAAAGGGATAATCGGGCGCGACAGCATCTCGTAAGTAGGAGGCAAGAAGATAAAAGACGTGGTGAACTGATAAAAGCACATCAAGATTCCTAAAAGGGTGAGAACCAATTATAAACCATTGGAATAGATGCTCGTCTGAGATGCGATCAGTTCGCGAACGCGGATGAACGCGCCGTCCAGATTCATACTCTGAATAATGGAGGTTCAACGAATTCGACTTCGCTCTGGAGTAGTTTTCGAGGAAGTATAAGACGTAAAACCTGTATCATTCAGGTGCGGGCAGAGGATTTTCGATTAGACCCGGACCAATCTCTCCAAAAAAAAAAAAAGCCATTCAAATCGTTTGTAATTGACAGCACTTACATTATAGGCGTAAACTTGAACTGGAGCATAGCAACCCCTCGGTCATAACATGCCTGACGATCTCGTTTCGAGGCAAAAGAAGTCTTGATCGCTGGGTCACTCTGCATGTATCGATCTAACACCCTGTCGGCCAAGTAATATGACAGTTTCGAACAGGTTTCCTGGCGATGTCGTAGACCAGCGAGGTACCTAAACGAATATGCATCCCTCGAGTCGTAGTTCGACGGTGGGAAAAGGTCTGACAACAGAATCACATCGTCTTGCGGAGCTCGTGTGTGAGTCTCTCTATCTTCAATTGGCACTGGAAGGCTTCCATGTCGTCTGAGTCGGAGGTAATCTCGAGCAATGGCGTATTCATTGGTATCAATCAAGTCACGCAAAGAGTGAGAAACGAGCCGTAAAGACTGGATGTCTTGTAGACGACAACGACATATGATGGAAAGCCGAAGCTCTGCGGGAAGTAGTTCCCAGCAAGAAAGCGTACGGTCTTTGTGATAGGGATCATGGTTCCTGAGTGATATGGCACATTAGATTCAACGCCCTGGCATAAGAGTGCAGCAGAGGAGCTGCTTACAGAGAGCCAGTAGGCTTGGAATAGCCTGTTGCTTTCTCAATTGCAGCAAGGAGCTTTCTAGACTTTGTCTCGAAGAACGCCGTCATGGACGTCGACGGGCCTCTCTTTTGGTCTAGCAAGGCCAGCGGTCCGATCATTGCTTGGCAGGTGACCGTCTCAATCTTCGAGGAACAAATGCTAAATGGCCCGTCAGAGTGTTCCTCTGCTTGCAAAACGGGCTCGTTAAAGGTCTTTCATGGAGGGATGACTGGAGCATTGACACGAAAGCCGTAGGGAATTGTTCGTGATGCTGCAATCGGCCTGTGGGGAAGAGATTGAGGCAGTGCCAGCATCGAACCCTCCAGCAACGTGAAACCCAGCAGTGGATTGATTGATTGATGAGATTCGCCTGTCTCCAAGTCCTGAACAAAAGAACAAAAAAGAACGAATAGATAATCTACAACAGGATGTCTCCCAGCTCGATCGACACGGCCCTGTCCAGCGACATCAACCACTCCGCCCCTCCATCGCCTTCGACAGTGCTCAGCTCTCCAGCACACTCCGATGCACCACCACCAGCCCAAACCACCAGCTTAGACGACATTTTCGGCTCCTCCCCCACGTACACCCCTGGCTTTCTCACTGAAACCGCTTCTCAAGCTCCCACCGAACTCTCCGGCCTGCCCTTTCTGCGCCGACAACACGTCACCGCGGGGTACCGCGACGGTGTATCCGCTGCGAAGAACGAACATGTGCAGCACGGGTTTGACGCGGGCTTCCCTATCGGTGCACAGCTAGGGATGAGGGTTGGCGTGGTGCTGGGTGTCCTGGAGGGCCTGGCCAACTGTGCGCCTGCTGCAACATTTAACGATCCCAGAAACAGCACAAATGATGGTTTAGTTGATATCAGGAGTCTGTATGATCGCGCGAGGGCGGAATTGACAGTTCAGAAAGTCTTTGGCGGTGTGCTGGACGGAGACAATGAAGCGGATCAGGGCAGAGATCCGTGTGCGAGGCTGGAAAACGCCGGCGAGGAGGTGATTGCACAATGGGAGGGGACAGTCACGAATCTGATAGACCGGAGTTGAGATACATGCATTCCGTCGATGCATCATAACCATCCAAACTGTCGACAGAAGTAGTGTATACATCACTGGAAGCTCGAGAACAACAGTCCTGATTGCTCAATGGACTGCGGAGAGTTGGGCATCCAACCCTCCATCCCAGCCTGCACGCCGTCTGCACACATCCAACACGGGGAACCTTCAGATTTCCAATTGCCTGGCCTCTCCGTTCCATTCAAACGTGAAGCCGTCAATAAGCTCTTCCCGCTCCCCGGCAGCAAGCCGAATGCAGCATTTCCCAACACGAAACCGATTCGACAGATAACCCTGTAGTCTTCTGACATGAACGGTCTGCTTGGTCTCGAATGCCACTCCGGACACAGCTGCATCGCCATTCGCCGCGGCGTTTTGCTCGCAAGCTTGTCTGACCAACACAATATCTTGACCCCGCCGCACAGTCTTGAAGCCAGACGTCTTTGCGGGGCGCAAGTCGAGCTTGTCATCTTCATCTAGCCCGAGAATTGCGGGAAGAGTGTCAGGGCCTGTTAGAGCTCCATAGACGAAATACCATCCGATTTCAGGCTCGCGGACATTCCATTTAGCTGAGAACCACTCCGTAGGGGCCGAACAGACAGGGCTGCTGAAGTCGGAGTCCATGTTGTCGTCTTCTCTGGTCAAATTGATGAAAGTAGTAGAACACCTTATATTTAAGACTGGGGGCAACGGTTTTTAACGGGTTTATGGACTTCAAGAGTGCACAGGTGAACCTACATGCTTATCCGATGAATTCTTTGTCCAACTTTAGGTTTGTATGTAGTTATATTTCTATCTCCTATTGATGGTCATTTGACCTCTGTGTTGTGTTGTGCAGACGCCGTACAGTGTGTACAGTACACCCATCCATCTGTGCATGATGAAGTCACTTGGAAGGCTAAAGGAAGAACCCCTTCAAAGACTCAAGCCACAAAATGCAGCGGTGCTGTACTCCGTGCTGTCCAAGTTCGGTGTCTAGCTCTATCAAGAGTGCTTTTAGTAGTGACAGCAATCGCCTGTCATCGACCATCAATTTACACAAGTTGCCGCCTCACTGGTTGTATTTGTCGTATACCAGGTTCTCTTTGACTGTGCCAGACTCAAAATCACCAATATTCTTCAGGGTCGTCTTCGCAATCGTGAACACAGCGTCTTCAGTCAGGAACGCCTGGTGAGCAGTAATGATTACGTTAGGAAGAGCAACGAGTCGTTTGAAGACTTCATCCATGGGTTTGGCTTCATTAGGACCGTGGAAAAAATAATGTTCTTCTCCCTCAATGACGTCCAGAGCGCAACCTCGAATGCGGCCTTTTTCTAACGCGTCGAGCAGGTCCGATGTCTTTATCAACGCGCCGCGGCTGGTATTCACAAGCAAGGCGTCTCTCTTCATATATGCTAAAGTTTCAGCGTTGATCAAATGGCGGGTAGCACTGGTCACCGGGCAGTGCAGACAGACGATATCGGAATTTTCCAAGAGCTCCTGGAGCCCGACATAGCGAACACCCCCTTGTTCTAGCGCTGCCTTGGGATAAAGATCATGGGCAAGAACCTCGCACCGGAACCCATGCTTGAAGACCTGAGCAACTCCGGCTCCAATGCGTCCAGTACCAATTATGCCCACAGTCCTTCGATTGATTCCATGGCCTACAAAGCCTGTGAGGTCAAAATTTCCTGCACGCACTCTTTGCCACGCGTGAGGGACTCGTCTGTCGAGGGAAATCAGCAGTCCGATTGTGTACTCGGAGATGGCGTCGGGTGAATATGCGGGGACGCGCATAACGGTGATGTTATTCGCCGTGGCAGCCTTGATATCAACCCTGTCGTACCCTGAGCAGCGCAACACTAATAATTTTGTCCCGCCCTCGGCCAGCGCTCTCATCACCGTTGAATCTAAACGATCATTGACAAAGGCTGATACGACCGGAAACCCAACAGCAAGGGTGACATTTTTTTCCGAGAGTCTTTCTTTGAAGTATACGAGTTCGTGCTGGTATTTTTTGTTAGACTCCAGCAGAGGATTTTCCTCGTGGGGCTGGACACTGAAGAGTGCAACCCTCATCCTGGACGCGGATGGACAATTGAATCGTAAGGATTTTCCAGTGACAAAATTTTCAATGGGCGAAGACAAGAATTGGTTGGCAAATTTCAGATTTTAAACCGAGAATAAGTTGTGCTTCCTTTCCCCTTTACTCGGGGATAGCTGTCAGTGTCGAGCAGATATTGCCAGCTAGTAAGCTACCTGTGACCAGGATTGGGAAAAGAGGCCGAACTAACCTTACCCTCCCTACTTTTTATTGCCCCTCCACAAAATGATGATGCTGGTATGGGTGACTGCGCATTGCATTCTTGGCTTGTTTGGCGATTGTGTCCAAAGCCCCGCAGCCGAGCAGTGAATCGCTGGGAGCCGAGCGTGTTATTCGCCTGTCTTTGGTTGTAGTCATGATGCCGTGATGCAACGGGCGAGCTCGAGCCCGAGATAATAGCCTTGGATTATATAAGAATGCGTTATCACCACGTGAAGCGTCGGAATGGAAGAATCTGCTTTCCGCTCTGCACGTGATCTGGGCAATCGATATATAATCTTATCAGATCTTGCATCACCGCCTCAAATTTGCCATCTGATAAGACAAACATCGCATCATCAACCATCAGCATCAGCATCGGCAGTCAAGACAAACACTGGCTGTTTTTTGTTCTTAGTCTTTAATATAATTTTACACTTCTAAACAATGACCATGCATCGGTTCGCAGCTACAAGCCGCGCGCTACGGTTCAATGCGCAGTCCTCATCCCGAAGATTGCATTACACGAGTCGGACCACGACAAACGCCAACTTGAGAATCAACAGTCCCTGCATTTTCTGCCAACACGTACAGTCCATCAGTCCCAGAATACGGCAGTCTGCTGTGCCGACTCGGAGCGCCATTTCAAGTCGCACAGTGACGACGTCCTCGACCAGCCCGCCCTCCGCAGAAGACCCGGCACTCTTTACCTGCCAGACTCCCGACATATCCAACCACTACACGATCTTCCCAGAGACTCTACCAAAGGGACTCCCCCCAGCGAGCCCCTTTGAGATTTCCATACCGAACCTGCGTCGCGAATTCTTAGCCCTTCAGGGTCTCGCCCATCCAGACAAGTTCCCATCAGGAGCGGCGAAGCAACGCGCCGAAGCCCTTTCTTCACGCATCAACGACGCATACCGCACACTCTCCGACCCATTATCTCGGGCACAATATATACTCGACTTGCAACACGGCATCGACGTAACCTCTGAAACTGGGGCAAAGACGCATCCTCAAGATCCGGAAACGTTAATGCAAGTGTTGGAAGTGCAGGAAGCTATTGAAGAAGCAGAAGACGAGGCTATAATTCTGGAGTTGAAAAAGGAAAACGAAGCACGAGTTAGTGAAACGGTGCGGGTGTTAGGGGAGGCTATTAATCGAGGGGACGTCGACGAAGCAGTGAGGGAATGCATCCGTTTACGATTCTGGTATAGCATCCGTGATGTTTTGAGAGAGTGGGAGCCGGGCCAGGGAGATGTGAGGCTAGTTCACTGAATGATCTAAGAAAAATGGACTGCACGCATGTTATAACAGAAACCGGACTTGCGCGACAAGGCAAGCGTCCAAATGGTGGGATGTCAGGCGTGATGCTTCAGTGAGGACGGACATACGGCTCCTTATGTTCCTGACAGCACGTTATCCGCGTTGGATTTCCAATTTGGCTTAGTACTCAGTGGCACGTATTCGGAATTCTACTTTCCGTTCAGCCATTTGGTCAACATCGGTACTCATTGAAGAGTGTTGGTCCCAGGAATTAAACACCATTGTGTATCTATATACCCCTAGAGTTACTGCAGGGATACTCTCCTCGACAATTATCTGCATGTTGGTAAGAATAGAAATGAGTTTGATTGTCGCTCATGTCCCAGGGGATATTGTTTCATCGAGCTGTCTAAACATCAGCTTCGTAAACCGGAGATATCAGAGCCACGTTACTGGACCGTCGACTTTTGATAGAGACTGCCATAGATCCTGCATCAGCGCTCATCCATTAACCTGAGAATCATTGCCTAACACTTTGATGACATACTATGTAGCCATCGTTGATTGAATCCGCGTGTTACTATGCAGGTACACGCCAGAGGGGGCTCATAGGTGTAGCAACAGGTGGCCTTTGATATGTGCTTGACTTGTCGGATTGCCCCAGGCTGGCTTCAGAGGGATGAACCGTGGTTCGATTCGAGGCCCATCATAGCAAGAGCTGAGCATGCGGACTGCCAGACTTCTTCTTCACCTCCGACCAACACGACAATAGCAGGATGTGTTGGGATGACACCCCCAGGCCCCATTGAAATGCGCAGATTCATCTGTCCGCCACCTGTCTGTTCAGTCATCTGGTTACTTGAGTCGTAACTCCTCGACGACCAGCCCCTTCGCAGTGGAATATCTCGAAAGAGCCGAATACGTATCCTCAAGGCGAGTGAGGCAACAGAGCAGCGAATCTGTACGAGTACAAAACCGAGAGTCGACAAAGGCTCAAACTACGGAGCACACAGCTGGCGAACAGCGTGAATCATGACGGAAACGCGTGTGGCTGGTCGTTGGCCGTGAGAGCTCCGGCTTCAGGTATCCGAGCATAACGCAAGACCACCGCCGGATTCTGTCTCCAAAGAGCCAATATCGTGAAGACAATCGGTTTTTAATGTGAAGCGATGTGGTTTATGGGAGGCTGGAAGGCGAGAAAGCTTTCTCACTTGCTTGCTCCGTTCGCCAGGCCTGCCTGAAGAAACCGAACATCCATCGCCAGACTCGTTCCTTGGGGAAGACGGCCAACTCGATCGGGTGCACAGGGAGGTTGGGTAGCCAACACGCCCTCCGCGAGTCTTCGTCCTCCATCTCATTCGAGCGAGATGGCTGGGATCATCTGAACCCTTTGCTGCAGAGCGACCCATCCCCCATCCCTGCATTGCATCGTCCAAAGGGACACATCCCTCGGCTGCGGGTGCCCCGTCGAACGTTCCAAACGGACGATGAGCGTTCTGTTTCCAATCGCAAGCCCTGGTGGCTGCCCATTGACCGCCCCAAGCGACGGTGCGTGCACTGCGTGGATCCAACCGCCAGCGAGTCGACAGCCGACAGTTGGCTGCTTGCTTTATGGCCACGACAGCGCATCTACTGGCTGCCCTGCCTTTTGCTCTCAGGACGGCCATGTATCCCCCCCTCTGCACCCCCAGCGCAGCAATGCGCTATATACTATTGTGGATAGGATGTGACGTTTGACTCCCCTCACACTGCGCGTTGATGCGTGCATTTGCTTCCCTCGTGAACCGGGCACTAACTCTTTGAGAAATAGGTACATGGCCTTTGTATCGGGTTGAAACCCCATGATAATTTCACACGTAGCCGTCTACCAGCTGCAATCCAGGGGCAATTTTTCCCAGGCTCTGCATATATAGTGGCAGCTTGAGGCCGTCTCCATCGCTGCTGTGGAAATCAACAGTGTTGTCCTTGACGAAACACGCTCCTCTTCTCCAAACACACTTTTTATATACAACTTCAAAAAGGATCCTACGGTGGGAGTACACCCACTCGACTTCTCTGAGGGAATGGCACGGCCGGCCCCAGACTTTAATAGGTACGTTTACTCTGTGCGGGATGTGGATTGCTTTCATTCTTAGACAAGTCCATGAATAACTTTCGGTGGTGTACCAGCCCAATTTTCCCAAATCCTGCACTGAAGTATATATTTTCAGTTAAATTATACACATTATTTCAGCGGAAAATGATGATGGCGAGTTGTTCGTGGGAGAAGAGTTCACTTTGACTGACCGGCAATCCTCTTGGGAAACAACAGTATCATCCACTCGCCTCCTTTCACTTTCCTCGTCGGCCCGGATCATATCAAACTCACGATCCAGTCTGGCCTTGCCCGACATGTCTCCCAACCACTGGATGAGTTGATGAACAATGGCCACACTCGCGAGTCGAGGCACCATATCGCTGTTCTGGAAGAGGAGGATGTCGAGACTTTTGTGGGATTCTGTGAATTTGCCTACACGGGAGATTACACTGTTCCAAATCGACGAGGAGATGCAGGCGCCAAGGCACCACATGGTGTAGCATTCGCTGACCAGCCGATGGTTTCGGGCATTCCCCCGCCGGCTCCATCCCCCCCGCAAACGCCCGCCTTGGGAGCGCATATGGGAGAGGATATGAGACCAGATGGTGGTGATGATGATGTTGCCATCCAGGACGACGATGCAGCGCTAGATTCTGGAAAAAAGGGAAAAAAGGGGAAGAATAAGAAGAAACAAAAAGGTGGAAAGGGGTTGGACGATGCATCTGCTCTGACGCCGCCCAGCACTCCTCCTCCTATGGAGGGTGGAGAAGCCCAGGTGGAGGAGGGCCAACAGGAAGAGAACCAGGGCGAGACTGACGGTCAGGGTCAAGATTGGTTCGACGCCGAAGCGAAAAATGCGGATGCCGACGAGTCAAAGCCCTTCCGGTCAGAGCCCCAGAATCCTTTTCTGTTCGCCCGACGCTCCAGCGTAACTCTGTGGGATGAATTCACCTCTCTTCAATACGCCCAGCGACAGTATAGATTGGCCTTGGGATTGCCGTCGCCCATCCTCCGCAGCATGTCAACCTATCCCGGTGAATCTGCCGGCCAGGAGCCATATGTGCTCTTCCACGCAAAGCTCTATGTCTTTGCATCCCGCTATCTCATCCCGACCCTCGCTCGGCTCTGTCTCACCAAAATGCACCGAGATCTAGTCACTTACCCGCTCAGCACCGCCCTCGACAGCAACGGGCCAACCAACATCCCAATGATCCTCGAACTGCTCCACTACACATACACCAACACCAAACGCGACGATCCCGCATTCATCGTTCCCAACGCTCCTCCAGTCCGGGAAAACCAGCTCCGCAAACTTGTCACGCATTTTGCTGCATGCAAGGTCAGAGAGCTGGCTGCCTACCACCCGCCAGCTGCTTCGCCCACCTCGTATGGCGTCCCAGACATGAGTCTCGACGTCAAAGACGTTGGAGCGCTGGGCCTCAGAATTCCTTCTCATCTCGGATTCCGCGATCTCCTCGACGGAATCGGCGAACTGGCTTCCGATCTTGTGTATCGCATGATGTGACGACACTGACGATTTCTTTACATTTCCATACATCCATCTTTCCCTTTCTTTTTTCTTCTCGCATTTTTGCCAGCAGCATCACATATAGGACTTGTCTCAAAATTCTTCTCTTTTACAACGTTATGACATGAATATTACTACTGTGAGAGCGGGGGTTGGCTCAGTTTGGAGTTCCGGGACAATCGGATTGAAATGGGATGCTAACAAGCGAAATCATTCTCCTATTTTTCTTCTTCTTCTTCTTCTTCTTCTTCTTCTTCTTCTTCTATTTTGCCTCTTCTTTCTCTTCCTCTTTTTTGGCCTCCTCATCTGCTGTCTTTGTTTACATGTGCTTTTGTCGTTGACTGCATCTGGCCTGCCAGCCTTCTTTGGCGAGTTCGTTCCTCACTTCTTCTACACTATAATCATTCCTTTAGACTACTTATTTTCCTTTGTCATTTTTTTCCCCATAGCATCTGCATACGCATTATATCAGATCCGTAACGATAGGAAGCCAATTGGTTTATTGCATGGATTTATGCTGTGTGCTTTCGCTCCCTCATTTCAAGCCATTTTGCTGACATTCTACCTTCTTTGCCATTCAAGCACTTTGTGATTACTATATATTCATCTTTTTTACCAACAATCTCTCTTGCAGCAAGTCTAATTGCTTGTACATACCATGCACAACAGGCTTTCCTATAACCTCTTACAATTGCCAATGCTACAGAGATTAATTGAATACTCTCAGCTTCGTCAAGCGTCTATACAAACTACTGTCAGATGTTATCCGTGGCAGTCCAAAGTCAAAAGGCCCAAAGATACTAATAGAAATTCAACCCAATCAAACACTCCGATTAAATTTATTTGACTGAGCCATGAATGCTCGGGAAAATGCCATGCTGTATGTAAGTACAGGGTGTTTTATAACATATGCAATAGAAGGACATCGGAGATGCAACGGCTGGTGGGGGATCAGGAAAAGGGAAAAAGCGGACAGAGTACCTCACCTTCCAACTAGCATAGAAGAGTATCGAAAAGAATGGCTAGTGTCCAAAAGGAGACCACAAACATGAAACCGTGGAAAAAGTAGACGCATGAACGTAAGCAGTGCTAAAAGAACTTATGAAAAAGATAGTCTTCAAGCATAGCATCTAATGTGAATAGCAGTTTCCATGAGCACATTATTGGCCAATCAGAGGCCCAATTCGAGCCAAAGGAGCTGGGGGAAAAGTGTAATTAAAACGAGAATTAAGCAGAATGAATATAAAGTGGCATCCTGGCATCGTAATTCGATCGAGTACGTCCAAATAGCTATTGCACAAAACTGATACCAGAACAGCTGTACGATGTACACCGCCCTAGACTTTACACAGGGGAAATTTAGAAGCCAAATGGGTTTGATGGGGCTAGACTTATTGTTAGCGAGAGCTAATGGAATAAAACTTGTGATACAGTCCAGGGACGGACACTTACTAGCTTGCGCAAGATTCGCCTTCAGGCCAGTAGGCTGAGGAGCGAGTTTCTTTGCATCTTTGTGCACACCAAATCGGATAGGAGGCGCTGGGCCCGTCTTTTGAGGTTGCAACGGTGCAGTTGGAAGCTCTGGAATGGGCGGAGGAGGCGGCGGCGTGAAAGTAGCAGGCCCTCCAAAGCCGTTAACACCCGTACGCTGAGGCTGTAAAGCTGGAGGGAGAACGGAGTTGATAGAGCCAGTTGGCATTGGTTGCTGCATGGGAGGTTGAGAAAATCCAGGGAATCCAGTTTGCTGAGGAATCATATTCTGGAATCCTGTGGTCTGTGGCCCATTCATGAAATGACTCGGCTGTTGCCCTATTAGCCCAGTTGGCTGAGGGGCCAACTGATTCCCAAATTGGCCCAATCCAAATCCAGGTGGGACGAGTCCGGTCGGCTGAGGTTGCAACTGTGCTTGCTGGAAACGTTGTTGGTTAAGTTCTGATAAACTGTGGCCAGGTGGTGCAAGATGAGGAGTGGTTTGTGGAAGCCCAGTAAGTTGTGGTTGTAGAGGAGCTGCCCCAAGGGCACTGGGATTGTTTGGAGCGGAGAGCGGTCTTTGGGGTGGCGGCGGTAGGAGAGCCCCTTGGCCCATAACTGGGGGAGGCTGTGGGCGTTGTCTCGGAGGCATTGGGCCTTGTTGCATCTGAAATTGGGAGGGCTGAGGTTGTGCGAACCCAGTCATCTGAGAATTCAAGCCTTGAATTTGGGGCCCTTGGGGCATAGGTTGTTGTCCCAATTGTGCGAAAAAGGCGGGGTTGGCACCAGTCATTTGTGGCTGCTGTTGCGGTGCTGACTGAGGTGGCGGTTGGGATACAGCTGGTTGGGCTGGTTGCGGCACAGCTGCAGGTTTCGCTGGTTGTAATGGGTCCTGTAGTAAAGAAAGATCTGCCATCGCACCCGTGAGAGTTGGTTGCTGAGCCTGTGAGACCGTTACGGAGGGATGTGCGGTTGCGCCTGAGGGCGCTTTGGGATGCTTCACTTCCCAGGCACTGTCTTCGAACCCTTTGGGTTCATCCTTTTCCCGCGAAGAAGATGATGTTTGAGTCGAGTCTTTTCCAACTGGCGACGTTGGCTTTGAAGAATCTTTCCTTGTGAATGCATCTAGCTCAACAACATCTTTGGTTTGGACAGGCGGAGCTGGCCGGCCTTTGCGTGTATTGTTGCGGAGCGCTCCTCCAGGGCCAGAAAACAATCCACCGCCGTTTCCTTCACCACTGCCAATGACTTCTTCACCGCCAAAGCTAACATTTCGGCCTTTCGATTTTCTATTGTATTTATCATCAAGATATCTCATCACTCGTAAAATATCACCTTCTTTTAATCCTAGAGTCCGCAACGTGTCTGAGGTGATATCAGGCAGTACACTTTCGTCCATGGAATCTTTGTTAAAGTTTTGAGCGTACCTCTCGCAAAGGTGAGGACCAACTCCCGCCTTTAGGAAGAAATCGAACCAGTCGTAATCTGGTTCCTTCTTGATGGACGCGCCGACAGGTTTCGTCTTCTCTTGCGGTAGTTGGCTTCGGCGTCGAATATCAGACAACGGCTTGTCTTCGTCTAGTGATACCCCCGTGGCTTTTTCAACATACTCGAGATCCTCGATCGACATTTTGGAAACAGGGACGGCAATCTTCACACCATTTTGCTTGTGAAGATGTATTTTCCCATCGGCAAGACCGACAAACTCGGCAACAACCGTAAACGTGCCACTTCGATCAGTCCATTTTCTCGTTTTGGAGGGATCCGGTTCTTGAAATCCGTTAGAAATCACATCATCAAGCACAAATGAAAGAGTGTGGCTTACTCGGTTTTGAACTTCGACTCTCACGTTTGTGACGCTGCGAACGTTTGTTACCATCATCGTTTGCAAATAAGCTGCTGTTTCTGTTTGGAAGTTTCATGCCGGACCCTACCTCTCCGGAACCAGAATCTTGCCTCCGAGATCTTCGGGCAGCTTCCTTTGCCATCCGTTCTTCTTCACGACGGTTTTGTTCAACCGTCGACAGACCAGCATTTATGCCGGCAAAACTCGATTCTTCCGGCGTAGCGACTCCCGTAATCTCGATATAACTGCTTGGAACAACTCCTTCCTGTCCATTCCGCATGCGCCTCACCATCCACCATTCTTCCGATTTTGTATCGTCGAGAATCACAACCTCATCTCCGACCGCTACAGTGACCTCGTCGTCGCCCTGGGCCATAAAATCGTATAGAACCTGGCCCTTCTTTTTCCCACCAGCTGTACCGGCTGCTATCACCTCTCTTAAGCCCTCAGCTCGGTACCCTCCAGCAATTTCTCCCAAAGCAGAAACGATTTCTTGCGCTGTATCTTTGGCACCAGCGTGGAAATCAACGTTTTTGCTAGGCCGTACAAGATCCAAAAAGACGTGTTTCCCTTCAATTGAATAGTGCGTAAGTCGATCCGCTGTCCACTCTTGATGGGCCCCATCTTCCGAGTTTTCGGGGGAGATAAAGATTGTGCCAGTGGCAATATTGATACCAAGAGTCGTGGGCATTTTCTTCCGCTTTCCCATAATGGAAATCATTTCGCTAATATTGTAGATATGATACCCGGATGGGGAAACGGCAGACGGGCTATGGAGCGCATCACGATCCCGAGCACTAATCCGACTATATGGAGGCGACGGCCTAATGCCAGGCGAGCTTTCGCCCTTTAAGGAACTAAACTGAGGACGAGGGTGAGGGACCTCACGATAGGAAGGGTATGATTCCTCTGGAGCGGGGGATATCGGCTCTCGCGGTGAGACGGAGGGAGAGCGTGGGCGTTGCGGGAGAGCCGGAGGCGGGCTGTTGTCATCTTCATCCGATGCTTGCGGAGTAAATGCTGTAGGAGGGGATTGGGATGGTTCCTCGGGAGGTGCTGGGACGGCTCTAGTTTGGGATGAGGAGAGGAATTCCTGCTGTTTGCTGAGAATGCCCGCCAACGCAGCAGCAGGGTTCCCAGGCGGGCTGGAAGGTGAGTGCGGTGTCGGGATCCCCTCTGATTCAATTTCACGATTATCAACTCTCTGTGGTAGCTGCGGAGGAGCCAGAGGGGCGGCCGCGGCGGGTCCAACCTCGTCTGTTAATTCGATGTAATTTGCAGGCACAAATCCGTACTCGGAGTTCAGTTGCACCAAAGTCCAGTCCGGGTCTGAAGTGTCATAAACTTGGAGCTCTGCGTCCTCAGAAAAGGACACTTCTTCGTCAGTTTGCCTCGTGTAATCGTAGAGTGAGCGAGCAGTTTGAATTGGACGTGCCTGTCGCATGCGCGCACACATAATTAGCATTCATTGCCAAGCACAAGAAGCTCTGAAAACCGCATGCAGTAAAAAGATAATCAAAGGGAACCAATTACCTCCTCAATGTAATTGTTGGGCACCAGTCCTATAGGCTCCTCATCGTCGACATCCGCAGCCTTTTTCTTTGCTTTCCACCAGCCATCGTCCGAAGACTTGTCAAGGATAAAAAGCAAGTCACCTTCGGATACTTCAAGTTCGTTTTCCGCCTGCGGCTTATAGTCGTATATCGCTGTGTAGATCCCCGCGAACCCCATTGTTTCCGGCCACCTTCCTAGACTGTGTCAAAAACGAAGACTATGGTCCTTGTTTATAATAATCCAGGCCAGCAACGATGGAGAAAGAGCTCGATCCCTGTTTTGACAGGTCAACCCCCTTAACGTAACGGTTGTCCGTGATAAGTACCGAGGGGAATGGATCGAGGTGGTCTTCGATAGGTTTTGTCGACACTCAACGACGCAGGACAAACAGGTCGACTAGAAGGAGACGATGTTGATTGCTATGGAGTCACGATCGTTGTTAGAAACGGGGAAGCCGAGCTGTGATACTGTCTGGGTGAGCCGATCCAAAATTCCTATTATGCATGACAAAGTGTGGAGTCCAGGAGGGCCATGGGGTTTCTGTTGCGCAGAGAGCGCTTCACGAGAATGAGATGGAGGGCTGGCAGATGACGAGCGAGTACGGGACAGATGAGCGAGTGCAGCAGTCAGAGGATGGAGGCCAATTCATCCAGCGTGAGAGCAGTGCGTGGTGGGCTGATTGAAGCTGGATGTCGTCGTCGTCGGTCGTTGGGAGGGTTGGAGACGATGGTGTTTGCATGGTTTGCTTGGGTTGCATTACGCATGTTCCATTGCGCTGGAATTCAAATACTATTACGGTACAGAACAGAAGTATTACCAAAAACCACTGCTGCCTACGAGGTTTATTATACCCAGTACGCGTATCAAACTTGTAAACCGTTATAATCCCTGCCATGGAGCCCCCTTTTGTCTGGGACCAGAGCGAAAGCATGTCGATATGACAGACAACGTCTCATTGCGCTTAATCTCTGTCCAATACAACCCAAGCAGCACGGATTTCTCAAAGCTCACAATATTGATGTTTTGGTGCTACCTCTATGCACATGCAAGGACTATGCTGATTCATTTTCAGATAAAGATGTCCAATCAATTGTGGTGGCCGCTGAAATAGGGGAACCAGCACTATGTACTGTACATGGCTGTGTTACAGTTCTTCTTTATACGTCTCCTCGCTTCCCTCTTGTGCAGTGCCATCGTTCGACTTTGTCTGTCGTTTCTCTTCCCTCCGGACTTCCGTGTTTTCCTGTTTCTGGTTTCCTGTGCCTGTATTCTTCTGCCCCTGCGTCCCATTCTCTTCCTCCTCGTCATTAGGCTGGATGATCCCGCGGAGTCCCCTTTGCCCGTTAGCATCCACCACCTCCATCTTCCAATCCTTTCCATTTGCAAGATCTTCTAGCTGTTTTTTCAGTGCCTCGATCTTCTCCGGATCAAGGTTGTATTTCTTCAGCTCTTCCGCGGATAGTCGCTGGACTTCGCCACGCTCGCTAATGGCAACAACTTCAATCTTTTCCTCGCCTATCGATGCGACCCGTCCCTTTTCAATTCTCCTCCCTTCTTTGCCTACTAATTTCATCGCGCCGACCTCGACATCTCCGACAATCGGCAGGGCGTTCGACGCGGCTTCGCTGAGTTCCTGCTGCACCCGCGCTAATCTTCCGGCCTCCCATGCGGAGACCTGACCAGGGGATATGATTTCCCGACATCTGATTTCATTGGGCGCGTCCTCTTGCGGAGGCTGGAAAGCGACATCATTACAGAGTCGAGGGGTGTAAATGATCATCAAGTACGAACATGTGGTAACTTCTTTGATCCAGCCAATGTGGTCTGTGGACTGTGGATGGCAGTGGAACTGAACTTCAATTTTCCGATTTCGCCCCGTAAGGTCGCAAGGGGTTCCATCATCAAGGTACTGCACAAGATACCAGGCATCCCCATCGGCCCGGCGGGTCGTGACCTCAGTGGTGGGCTTTTTTCGAGTCTCGATACTCCCGTGTTTTTCACCATTGTCATCTTTGCGAAATTTTCCTAACACATAGGACTGCGTGGTTGGATCCTCTTTTGGGGGGTACACTGGAGCACCGTTTCCTGGCAGTAGGGCGTGGAATTGCCGCACCTGGCTCATGTAGCAAAAGGAATATGACCACCAGCCCGCGGCATAGTACATACAACGACCTTCCATATCGCGAAGTAGCTCCATGCCTCTGCTTGTTGCTCGCGATAATTCTTTTTCTTGGTCCGCAGCGGATCGACCTCCTGGTGCTGTGTTATTGTCGGCGGGCGCTTTTGGAATGCCACAAAGGAACTTCTGGGGTCCAATTACCATCTCTTCGTAGGTCTCCATGAGATCATCGGCCTCCGGTAATGAGTCCGACCCGATATTCCCTTCTTCTTTAACACCATTGGGCGATAATACTTGCTGCGATAGATCTGTGTAATCCCGCAGGGAGGCAATAGAGGACGATGTAGGCGATTGGGGTGGTAACGACGACGACGACGACGCCGCGCCAGGAGCTTTCGATGCCGAAGATTTCGATAACCGTGAATAAGCATCATCAACTAGAATGTATTCGTCTGGGAATAGTATCTCGTACTAGAGGAAAAGGTGCCCCAAATGGGGAGTCCCGATTAGCAGCAACTCACCTCCCCAATTCGAATCACGGTCTAGTTCGCATACCTGTGGGAAGCCCAGAACATCATTCTGAACACGAAATGGTTTCTCGCCTAATGCTCCGATGGCTGCATATGCCATCAAGGCTGCCAACGACGCCTGGACTCGTCGCCCCATGGTTGCTGGTCGATGTGCCCGGATTCAATTTATCCAGCCGAATTGCACCTTGCGATCGCACAAATCAAGTGCCTTGATGGTGCAGTATGTAGTTATCTAGGAAAGAAAAGGTAAATCTAAACTGATCGTACGTGATGGGATGCTTCATGTGTCCGCTCTCTGCGTGGAGTGCATCTGTTGACGGGGTTCCTTATGAGTGGCACAATCGTACTAGAATTGTGTTAACTCAAGAACGGGAATGGCCACGATGTTGTCGGAGGAGCCGGTCAGCTTTCCATTCTTCCCATATGAAGCTGTAATTCCTCAGCAACCACCAGGCGTCTGATGATGGCCATCTTCTCGATCCAAAGAGCGCACACCAACTTGTCAACTTGGCTTCCATGTGGCCTTTTGGGAGCGTAGTGCCGCTTTTACCAGCACAGTCGCCTCAGTCACAATGAGCAATACGAGTACGAAAACGACCTGCTTCACCGGATGCTTGAACGTCAGCCGTATCAACCTTCTACCCCGAACACCTTGAACACCTTGGACTACATCTCTACTCTGGTATCAGATCACTTAACATGGGCTCCGTTGTTCTTCCACATCTACCTACTGCCTGGCACGTTGACCAGGCCATCCTTTCCGAAGAGGATCGGCTGGTGGTCATCCGCTTCGGTCGCGACTGGGATAAAGACTGTAAGCGAGCCTCTTCTCAGTTCCAATGTTTTTGGTCTCACAAACTTACCCTCGTTTCCGCAGGTATGGCCCAAGATGAAGTTCTCTACAAAGTCGCTGACCGCGTCAAAAACTTTGCCGTCATCTATCTCTGCGACATTGACCAAGTCCCGGATTTCAAGCAAATGTACGAACTTTACGACCCGATGACCATCATGTTCTTTTTCCGGAATAAGCATATGATGTGTGATTTTGGAACGGGAAACAATAACAAGCTGAACTGGGTGCTGGAGGATAAACAAGAGTTGATTGATATCATTGAGGCAATCTATCGCGGTGCAAAAAAGGGGAGAGGTTTGGTCGTGAGTCCGAAGGGTGAGTGGTTTCGTTATCATGAAGCTCTGTTCCTATGGGCTCATGTATTATATCCCCATTTGTGAATGGGCGCTAATGGGTTTCTGGCTCAGATTATTCGACAAGATATCGATATTAGATGCACTGTGTGCTTCGCGATGGACTCACTACGCACCATTAACCGAGTAGGCGCGACCGAGTCAGTTTGGTTATGAGATTATGTCTCGTTCTCGTCAAAATTTTCTCCTTGTTCTTCAACGCGTGATGTGGTGAGACACGATGAAGATGCCCCTCCTCCAAGTTTATGGAGACCGATGTGTGAACCAATTTATTACCGACATGATACCCTTTTCTTACGGAACCAGATACAAATTGTTGATTATGAGGTTTTCTGTATTCTTTTGGCTTGCCGAATTACTTTCCAGTCGACACATCACACGACCGCCGCAAATCAACCAGTTTGATATCTCAACTTCATCTGCAAAGCCAGCCTTGGGATTGCACCAGCTATTCAGGCCTGTAGGATACAACTTTGCCCCATGTATCAGCAGTCCCCCAGATGCCGCGGCGGAGACAACTCAGTTGCACAATCTGAGAATTATCAACGAACAGGTTGACGTCAATTCCAAATTCACGTATGTACCAGTTGAACACGGCGGGATCCGCGGCTATGAATCGCGTGAGACGATGTGGCTCTAGGGTGCTATCCGGAATCGCACTTACCTTCGAACATAACTCGGTCTGGGGGCAACTCTTTCATGATTGCCGAGACGACATCCGTCCGCCAGCTTTTGACATTTTCGGTGATACCTTCGCTCTCGATCATGAGGCGCTCGACTCCGGCATCGAGAAAGCGTCGACCGAGATTAATTAGTTTCCCTGGGTCGCTGGTTCCAAATGCTTCAAGTTCCTCTGCTGAAGTGTCTAAAAGCGAAGAAATGCTTCAGCTTAAACTCGAAATTGATGCGCAACTTTGTACTGAAAGGAGACAGTTACCCACCTCCACCAGCCCCGAACTGGATGCCTAACTCCGGCTTGGCTTTAAGTCCATACGCATGCACTTTATCGACCAGGCGTAACCAGTCGTCAGCAGGAAAGGAAAGGAAACCTGCTGACAGCTCTACCACATCAAACCTAATACCGCAGAGCGGTTAGCGGAGAATAAGCATCCGGAATTGGCAGCTCAACTAACCCAAGATCTTTACATTTCGCGAAGTACTTTTCGAGAACTGAAGCATTATCCGGATGAGTCAATAGGTGCTCTGCCCAGCCGCCCTAACTAGGTATCAGAATCATTCATGAGCTAGAATCGGCTGTTAACCTACCGTGGAGACATAGACATTATGCTGGTGTGCCAGATCAATCAATTCTCGCAACGTGTTTTCCTCAAACAAAGAAAACGACCCTTGATTTCAAAACCTTAGCATCTAAGTAACAAGGTATTGCTTGGGCTTCTGAAGAACACTTTACCTCCGGAGAACTTAAGACCATCAACATATTCGCCCATCCTAACGCAGCCATTCTTAAGGTCAGAATCACACACCAGGAAAATTGAGCGTTAAGAAAAAAACTTTTCAAGCCGTTTAGTCAGGCCTCACGTTTCAAGAATATCAGAAAGATATCTTTTTCCCATGACCTAACACGCCTACTTGTTAGCAAAGAATGTGCAGCTATTTCCGACTGTCTTCGGACACTAGGTTTGAACATTGGATGAGAAGGGGATGAACCGTACAGAATAATATGGACCCCGGATTTCCGTCACCGCTCTCGTGCGCGGCTTCGGTGGCAGCTGGTTCGATCTTACGAAGCCCAAGCCATTCTGTTTATCCTGAAGCAAAGGCTTCACTTGGTTCCCTCGGTTTGTTGACGCTGAAAACCGAGATGTATTGATGGTACTAGCAAGTGGATAGAATGCTGGATATCGTGAAATAGCACTGGATGGGAGCCCGTATCGAGCAGATGCCGCGACGCGCGATCTTGCTGCTGACAACATTTTCAGTATTCCACTCGACGGATGAGAAGACACATCTTATGCCAAATTGGTTAGGTGAGGCTTCTTCAAGTGTGACAATGGATGTCAATGGAAGTAATCAAAATGAGCACGAGTTAGAGAGCAGACAGTAAAAATGCGTTCCTCCAGACAATATTCTGTCAACCGGAGCGTTGAGGGCAGCTTGGGAATGTGGAACGTGGAACTCGAAGCTCCGCGGATATGACGTCATAGGTGAGATGGCACAATTGTATCCGGGCATTTCGAAGGCCCAGGACAGGATTCCTCTTCTCAAATTGTTGAAAAGGGCCTATTTGCAATCTAGGCCGCCAGATTTCTAGCGGCGTAGATGTCATATATTCCAGTCTCAGTCACGAAAGGAGACGCAGTGACGCGGAAATCCCGTCGTCTCACAGGAGACGTCCGGATAGACAGTCACTCTCGTCCCGAAAGAGTTCTAACTAATATCAGGTAATTGACCAAGGATGATGTACCCAAAGGCAAATTCAGCCCCATTGACTTTCAGCTTGAGGATGGATTGTCCTTGGGTTCCTCAACCCATTTGTCGAAGTTCTCGAGACCTCTCAGCTTGCATTTCCTCCATTCTCGCAAGGGATTTCTCCGCCTTCCTTCACGAAGGCCACGGCTCCTAGAGGGATTGCTTTGTACCGGTATTTGATGGTCTGACTTGTTCGTCTTGATGTGCTCGGTTTCAAGATCCTGTGATCCGTGAAGTATTTGTTCCCTCCCTCGTCAGAGCACAGAAGCAACTTTTCCAGCGAAGGAGATCAAGCAGTTTATTTAAGAACGGCAGCTTTGTGCTTGTCATCCAGCAAGGCAGCATGTCAACAGTACTCCGTGCTGAGAAAAAGGATCCGGAAAGTTCTATCGGCTTGGTCAGTAGCACCGCGAAGGTGTTAAAAGACGCTCTACATGACCTACTTCAAACCCAGACAAATTTCAATACCCATGATATTAGCCAGGGGTGGTCTAGGGTTGAAGTTCTTGATTGCCATTCCCTGATTGAAAGAACCTGTTTAGCCTGCGGCAAGAGCTATCCGCGCTTCCGGCCATTCCGCGTCGTCTCATGGTATGAACAACAATTGTCTGTTAGTCATCATTCTCTGTGAGGCACGAGGGTTTGATGCAAATCTTTAATCCTGAGATTCTGTTTAGGTGTCGAGTTTCCAGTGCCTTCTTTACAGAACAGAAACTCGACGGTCAAGCCATTCAGATTCTCTTAACCTTGGTGATGAGACGACCCCGCACGGAGTAGAGAACGCAGTGGGCTACCTATCGGTTGAATTCGCAGCAACATTTCGGGATCGGTGTCTGCAGGATCCGAGCAGAGCTGCATGACCTCATGAAGAACTGCTCTGTTACTATAACATTATTACAGCACACACGATTGGATTAAATATGTCCCCGCGTTGCTATTCTACAACGACCAGGTCAGACGAGACCAGCAACAATGAAGCGCTCCGCATCGGATGCCGGCAGTCTCTCTGAGGACCGGGAGTTCAACGTCCCCGATATATGTGGAGATATGCACGTATTGGTTGTGTTACCATACCGTACGCTATGAATCTTTCCACCCGTCATAAATGTGGGTGGAGCAATGATGCGGTGGTGGAACTTGGCGGGCCACGTTCATTCGATCGAGCGCAAGCCGAGGAAAAGCTTGCTTGTAACAGCCCCACTCATACCAAGCAAACCACATCGGAATCTTGGCTGAAGGGCAACCGCAAGGTTGATCCAGCAGGTGAACCCAGTTGGAGTACCGTGTGCCGACATCCAGCATACATCCAGAGCACCTCTATCGACCAGCAAAGAATGCATCGGCTTCAAGTTTCCCATGTGCTTCGGCTCAGGCTTGCTGGAAGGGGTATCCTTCAAAGCACGTTTTCAACAAGAGTCTGCGCCGGCAGCACAGCTGGACATATAGTACTCTGGGATACGTTCTGTCAGCCGAGCCCGATGGTGTCTCATTGGTAGCACGTTGCTTTGTTGTATGTACATACATACATACCCAGTATCGGTCACTCAGATTTGGTTAGCCCAATCCGACTCATGCCCGTCCACCTGGCTTAAGCTCTGTCCGGGGTCGCGTGCCCTCCTTCTCTCTGACTGGGCAATCGCCGATGTGATGCTGTCATTGCACATATCGGCGACGCCAGGATTCACCATGAGGAAGGCAGTGGCTGCTTCGCCTCAGTGCCTGCTGCTAACAAGCAAAGACACCGTGACCTTCCTTTTGTTCCTTCATCGTCTCCTTCCCAGGAACGAACACGCCGAGGGCCACTTCCTATTCCTCACCCGTCAGGCTGTGGTACTGATAGTACAATACAGTATCATCCATATTCGGCCTCCACTTCACCATCTCCACTCGGACTCCCAGTACAGGGTCTTTCCCTTTCCGCTGGCTCCCGCTCGGGTTTCTTTAGGCCCGCTCTCCGCCCTGGGAAGCTTACATGTGCCTAGGCTCCGTTGTCTCAGGAAGCTCCTTTTTTTCAAAATCTTTCTATCACATCTTCTTCCCTCGATATCAGAGCTCGAGGTGATTTGCCCCAATTGACCGAACCCCCAACCCGATAACTCGACACGGCACCCTCCCTAGGCTCATCTACAAGAGTATTTCAAGAGATGGGTGTCGGGGCGTTTCTGGAGCCACTGGTGGTCGTCACGCTCCTTTTTGGTGGAGCATGGATCAACCGAGAAAGGGACGTTGCGAGATCGTATTCGCGAAATAGCAGCTTTCCAGTCACTCCCTATGACAATGACCTTGCGGACGAAGAATCCGACCCTTTGCGATCAAGACTATATACCCCCGACCCTAAATTTTCCTACGATGAAGCAGAGCAAGCTCGCTCTCATTCGCCATCTCTGCTTGCAGACCAGGAACACAAATGGAGGAAACGGAATATTGGCTTGTTTTCCTGGAAAACCGAGTTCATTACTCCTAATACCGCTGTATTCAAGCATCGCTTTTTGAGTAGGCTGCTTCACAGGTTTCCCTTTCTAGTGGAATGCTGGTATTGGGCTCTGGTGTATTGGGTTCGTATCTCCTTTGCGATTGCTGTACGGCCTGGGCTCGCTCACATGTTTTTGGTCAAAGGTATACCAATTAGGACGGGCTTTCACTGCCGTTACGCTTCAAGAAGGCACTGTGGATGTTGCACGGCGGCACGCGCTCGAGGTCATTGAACTGGAAGAGAATCTGCATATTTTCTGGGAGATTGGAATCCAGAAATATTTTATGCAGTATCCTTTGCTGATGACGTGGATCAACCGGTTATACTCCTTCATCCACATTCCTGGTACAATTGCTTTTCTCGTCTGGCTCTATTACTATAACATCACTCGCAACCGATTGCAGGAAAGATGGCTTGACCGTGTCAATGGGACGATGGGTGGGTCGCCGGCCGGTCCTGGGCTCTACCAAGCTCGACGACGGACAATGGCAGTCTGCAACCTGCTTGCGTTTGTCGTATTCACGCTATGGCCCTGCATGCCTCCTCGTCTGTTAAGCGACAAATCGGTAGAAGGGCCGATTGGGGAGGTTGCTCGGAGTTACGGATTTGTTGATACCATACATACCGCTGATGGCGCACGCAGTGTTTGGACACAGAACAAATTCTGCAACCAATATGGTAAGCCAACACTAATCCGATTGTTGATTTTCTCGCCAATATCTAACCTGTTCGATCCGTCTCTCCAGCGGCCATGCCGTCCCTGCATTTTGGATATGCCTTGATGATTGGGTTGACGATTATGACAATACCTTTGGCTCCCCAGCACCGTCGCTCGCGCACTATTGCTCTGCCATTTTCCCTATTGTCAAAGCTTAGCCTACCCTCCTGGCGTCGCATGGCATGCCTGAGCCTTGGATTTGCGTACCCCTTCACAATTTTAGTCGCTATTGTCGCAACTGCGAACCACTTCATACTGGATGCGGTAGCGGGCGCAGTTGTTTGCGGCCTTGGCTGGTGGGGAAACCCGATTCTCCTAAACTTACTCCCCATCGAGGACTACTTGCTGTGGGCGCTGCGAATCCATAAACCCGAGCACCACGTTTTCGATCTGAAGAGAACATTCTACGGTGATGTCGATGATAATACCTCAGTACCCGCGGTGGTAACTCGATAAGGCCATTACGAAACCCCCGTTATGTCGTTAACAGCACCAGGTGCGCTTATATCATGGTCTTTCGGCTCTCAGGATTAAGAACGTATCATGATCTACGCCTTGATGCTTGCATCCTTGCTCTTTTGCGGACATAGTTCTTAATATCTTTGACAATGGACTGAAGTGAAATTTGTTGCGCAGCACTTTCTCTTCCCACGAGCGATAGGCTTGATACAGCCGCCCTGATACCCACACTGCGTTTTGCCTGGAAACATGTGCCTCCGAGTGATATGTCTACATAATACGATGCTTTTTTACCCCAGATAATGAAATTGCTCTCGTCATTTTGCTATTCCATGGCGCACTGATTCGTCAGTTGGGGACTTGGTCAGAGTGCGTGTGATTGGCTTCTGCTGTGCTCCGTAACCAGTATGTGAACGGTAAGGAGACTAGTAAATGACGCGTAGTTATGCCTGGGCCTTATGATAGACACTGTAGAATTGTAGCCTTCGTGTACATAATAGAGGATATTATCTTTTAATCTACATACCTCGTAGGATTTGAGGGTTTGCTTCCCTTTTACATGGAGTGCACATGGAAAAGCCAAGCGCATATCGATCACTCAGGAGAAAGGCGACCGGACGCTGTTGAAGTCGCTGTTGTCACTGCGCCAAAGTCCTGTAGACATTTTTGAGGAGAACTAGTTATCCCACTTCCTGCTAGGAATCGCATTGCGGGTTTTTTGGAAGATGGATTTTCAATACGGAGTAGAGTAGATGTAGATACGCAATCAAAAGGATAACGCGTTAGGAGCTTGAAGAGTAGCGTTCGGAGTTGTCGTTGTGCGGCGGAAGTGAGCCTGTTGGTGAGGTTAAACTGCTTGGACTGAGGCCATCGCCGGTCGTCAACCGTTGTCGGTTCACCCGCTGTCTCAAACTCCTCCTTACACCAACAACCTCATGTGTCTTTGGCCAATCGTCGAGGGCTTGATTTGATTGCTTTTTGATTTCACGATCTATAATTCAACCTGGATCGCCTTTATCAATTAATGCTATCAAGGCATATCCCCCTCCTCTAGCGACGCTTCTTGTGGGGAAGACTCGCTGTGTTGTGCGTCTCTTGTTGTGAGTGCTCGCGCCCTATCAACTGCTTCACTGGGGATCATACTGATATGGGAGGCTAGGTGAATTTCCACAGTGTCAAAAGGCCCTGGCATCTGCTTATCTCGCCTTTCACTCATTGATTTCCTTTGCCTTTCTGGGATGATCTCCATTTGCATCCACTTGTTGCTTGACTGATACCCCGCAACTACGACTGCAATCAGAACTGAGAGATATCTGAAGATATTTGGTTCATTCACGGCACTGATTTGCAACCTGCTGTTTCTCGCAAGTGCCTGCTGGTTGTGCCGTCACGTCCTCTCAAGATCTTGAAGCAACAAGGGCCAAAGAAAGAGAGAACAGAGTGTGTGCAGCGGCACGCTTTCCCTTCCATTCTGTACTACGAATCATTTACACGATCGGCCTCTTTATTACAGCTTTGAAGGCATTTGCACTTTACTTGGAGGCAAGTCTGCGGTCTTCCAACGGCGCGAAGAGTGAAGGTGAAGCCGTGCACGTCTGTTTGTCGACATTTTTCGCTCAGAGTACGCGTCTGCAACGCGCCCAGATACAGATCGCGTCCAGAACCAACTAAGAAGACTCCCAACAATTTGGAATTGATAACCTCTGACCGTCTACTGGGTTTGTGAGCCGTGTGCTAGGGTTGGACTGAGGCGTTGCTCTCTTGAGTTGTGAGTTTCGGTGGTGCACACCTCCCCTAAAATTTTCGCACCCACGCGTTTCTTGTCTCACGCCACGGGTTCTTCGTTCTTCGCGCACCAAAGCCAATCCACAACAGAACCCAACCACCAAAACCACCAAACCACTCCCAACTACCAACCATCATCGTTACCCATCGCCACTCCTTCTTTTACTCATCTCTGATCTTTATTCCTTCTCTCTACACAGTACTCTCGTCTGGGTTACTTGCAGGCCATGGCTGAGGAGGGCAATCCAGCCGTCCCCAAGGTCGGGGACTCGAACGACGATGCTTCCAAAACCGCAGAAATTACCATGAAGTCCCCTGGACCGTCACACGCTGATCAAAGCATTGAAGAATCATTGAAGGAAGGCAATGAGGAAGCTGGTAGGTTATTCCTGGGCTTGATTGGAAAAAGAAGCTGCTCAGCTTGGACCCTGACTGACTATCTCTCAAGGCCACAAGGAAGCCGACGCTGCCACCGACAACAAGCCCGAGCAAACAGAGACTCCTCCTGCTGAAACCACCGAAGAGACTAAGCCGGCCGAATCGGAATCACAGGAACAACCAGAGACCCCAGGTGATAAAGATGGGGGTGTTGAGACTGGCCCTACTGGTGAGGAACCAGAGGCCGGTGCCAACGGTGCTTCCGCATCCACCAAGAAGACATCCAAGCGCAAATCGAGCGGCATTCCCGAACACAAAGGTAAAAAGCTGAACAAAAAGAAGTCTGTGGCTCGCATTACCCACCTTGATGCGCAGCCAGGAGAGTATTATTTTGCTCGTATGAAGGGCTACTCACCTTGGCCTGCCATTATCTGCGACGAAGAGATGCTCCCTCAGATCCTACTTGCTACGCGTCCCAACTCAACAAAACAGAGTGATGGTACATATACCGAAAACTACAGAGATGGAGGGAAAAGGGTTTCTGAACGGACATTCCCTGTCATGTTCCTTCAGACCAATGAATTGTAAGACGCCCTTGTCTATGCTTATGCTCTACGGACTAGTTTATGATGCGAGTGTCGGAGTGCCAAAAATTAACATCTCCTAGTGCATGGGTCCCAAACACTGATCTCACTCCTCTTGACCCGGAAAAATGCAAAAACATATCAGAGAAAAGCAAGTCCAAAAACCTGATTGCGGCCCATCAAATCGCTGCCGAGGGTCATGACCTTCAGTATTTCAAGGATATGTTCGCGGATCATGAACGTGCCCTTAAGGAAGATGAAGAGGCGCGAGAAGAAAAGGCGAAGGCCAAGCAAGGTAAAAAGAAGAGAAAGAGTATGGATGTCGCAGACGAACCCGAGGACGAGGAAATGGCGGACGAGCCCACTGAAAAACGAAAGACCACCAAGAAGCGCAAGAAGGACGTGGAAAGTGAAGGTGAAAGTGACAAGGTAGGATTTCACCCCCTCATACACTATTTGTGCAATATCAGGCGATGTGGTCTCTTGGCTTCTACGAACTACCTCTTTGGTTATACGAGTAAGCAGGCTAACAGGGATTGGGTGACGCAAATTAGCCCGTCAAGACTCCCAAAACCGCCACTAAGCTCAAGTTGACTACCCCCAAGGCTCCAGCCACGGATGAGTCTGGAAAGAAAGGAGCCGCCTCTGCCAAAGCCGCCAAAACCAAAGGTACTGGTGGAAGAAAGGGGAAACAAGCTGCTGCCGCTGTGAGCGATGAGGAGGAGGAGCCTGCGGAAACCCCAAAGAAACCGGAGCCTAAAGTTGATGCAGCTGAGGCTAAAGCGAAAAGAGAAAAGGAAGGTGAGTCATTCTCATGGTTTATCCTTGACGTGTGTGATCGTTTTGCTGATCCGTTGATTGCCAGTCTTCTATCTTCGTCATCGTTTGCAGAAAGGGTTTCTCTCACGTGACCAAACACCCAAGGAGGAAGAAATGGAAATGATGTCCAACTATATCACCAAACTGGATTCCTACGATGACCTCGAAATTAGTATTATTCGGGAGACCAAGATCAACAAGGTTCTCAAGGGAATTATCAAATTGGCCGATATTCCAAAGGAGCCGGAGTACAATTTCCGTGGCAGATCGATTGACCTTTTGAAGAAATGGAAGCACTGGGATGCTCCATCTGCCGAGGGCGCTGACAAGGCAGCTGCTGAGAAGAAGTCGAAACCCGCCACAAACGGTGTGCACAAAGAGGCCAACGGCAAGAAGGGCGATAGTACCAAAGAACCGGATGCAGCCGCTCCTGACGCTGACGAGCCCATGCCCGACGCTGATGCTGAGGCTCCGGAAAAAGAAAGCGAAAAGCAATCAACTCCCGCTGCTGTCGAGGAAGACAAGGAAGCTGAAGCTGAAGTTAACCCTGAAGCCGAGCCTGTTGCCACTTAAACCCGTTACTCCACAGGTCTTTAAAAATGGCTGATACCTTGAATTTGGTTCACAAGATTGTTTCTCTGACTTGAATCTCTGCGCGAATTGGTCCAAGCGCCCAGGGACACTTAGGCCCCTTAATTTCTTGGAGAGTTGTGGGCGGGGTTTTACATCCAGAGCTTTCTGTGCTTCCTTCCCAGAATCACCTTATTTCACCCTTTGTTTCAACTTTTTTTGTCTGTTGTATGGGAGGGGTCTTCTTTTGTTTTCCATTGCAAGTTTCTTGCTGTTGTCAAAATGCAGAGCGAGAGCCGATTACATACTGCTTCCTGGGAATGAATGGGACCGATTGTGTATCTTAGCAAATCCTACTGTTTTTCCTACTTGAATTGTGTTTTCCTCTGCTGTTCCAAGTGCTCCAAGCAGATGCATATCTTCATGGCGCGCTGGGACAGATTGGCAAGGATAAAATTCACTTTTTTAACTGGCTTTTTCTTCTTTGTTTCTCTCCTGTACTGTGATTTAACTTAACCCATTAATTGATCCATGTGTACACCGTACAGAATAGTTGCCGGTGTCTTGAGCACTTTCAGCATGGCTCTGTCCACTTCTACGTCAGCTCAACTGTTGTCTAGCTCTTTGCTGCACAAATGATCATATTATGCTGAGATTCTATTGTGGTTTCAATTCAAAATGAAACTTCAGTTATTACACAAGTGAAAGTTGTAAGAATTGCTCAGTGGTATCTCTATAATTGGTAGTATCCACGAGTACATTGCATTTCGAATAATCCACATTGGATTCCAAGGTCAATGATTACTTATACATGAGAGAAATCGTAGCACAGAAAAGACAGGGTTCATTGACTTGGCATTGACAAAAAGGGTATCGCAGGTTATCAATTCAGAATGCTAGACGAAGTAAACAACAACAGAAAACTGTATGTGCTAAAATTGCTGAGGCAGAAGGTAGACATGAACGGCAAAAGTACATTGTGATCTGACGACATCAGAAAGAGGTTTGCAAAACATCGTTGGCGGCTTGGTTTCTTTGGTGCCCATATGACCCTTGTATACAACTGGAGTCGAGAGCTTTCGAAACATTCCCATAACTGTTGTAAACACATTGGTCGCTATTGTCGTATAAAGCATTGACTGGAGGTTCGGTGCGTTGTCAAGATAGCGTAGCTTAGGGTGCTGTCATCGCTGTGTCGATATCGATATCGATGTCGTGGTGGTGGTAGTTATCATGATTGTCTCGTTATCGTTGTTGTTTATGTGTTTGTCCGAGGACAGGTTGCGAGTTTGGCTCAACTGAACAGGAGCACTGGCATACGCGTTAGTGTGTTTGGCTCTGGCAGGAAGCAAACATGTGGGTAACTAGTACCTTTATGGAATATTGGGCACAGACACTTCATCACGGCACGCTCAGGGGCTCTCTCGTTCTCAGGCTCTCTCGTTCGGGTCGTGATTGATCGTGATGTGTGTGGTTTGTTTCGTGTTTTGTTCCATGGTTTCGTGGTTTCGTGGTTTCGTGGTTTGTGAACGAAGTGTGTTGTTGTGTTCGCAGGTTTTGCCGGCAGCATTTGCTCTAGGATGGCTTCAGGCGTGCGGCAAGTAACACGCACTGAGTGGAAGGAAGCAGGCAAGCTATCGAAGGAAAAGATCCGGAACATGCATCAGGTGATGGAGAACGGGGCACAGCGCGGGACTATTGATAGGAAGGTATTGTTTGTTTGAATGGCCAAAGGATCGATAGGATTCGGGATGTTTAGTAGTATTGTGTTTTGAGAAGCTGAAGCAACTTAGAAACCCATTTCGAGGCCTTGTGTTTCGATGAAGTCCCGCCGCCGAGTTCAGTGCCTGATCGCTCACAGAAGGCTTTTCGATTTCGTTGCTGTTTCGCCATCCTGGCACGACGGAGTTCGACTTGTTTCTCAACGTAGCACCGGTATGTTGCCTCGCCAAATGTGGCCCGGATGGATGTTGCCTCGCGGGTCGAAGAGATGAGATCGACCAGGCCGTTGCTCTCGTCTCGAAAATTGTTGGTGACGGAGCCGATCGAGGGGAGGTCGCCAGCGTTGGGAACAAACGCGAGCATGTACATCTCGGTGTAAGACATTTTGACAAATAGGATAGATAGTAGTCGTCAAGATGTAGAGAGCTAGGGAGGATATGTGTGTAAAAGTGGAATATTTCACGCAGGCAGATAGAAATCTCTTGTAAATATCAGGTTCTCAGTAAAGTGACAGTGTAGCTGGTGAGGAGTGAAGAAATGAAAAGAAAGAAAGTGAGGGGGGTTGGGGTATTTATACTGTCGAGGCTGACAGAGACACGCATTCCACGGATATGATATTAGAGTCACAATCTTATTTCTATAACGATGAAGTCATCCTGTACACTTCATTTGCTTTCCCATGAGTCACCCACCAGGTAGGACACTATCATCAACCTGCTCTATGACAGTAACAGCGTCCGGGAAAAGGAAGTCAAATTCCTCCCTCCTGGCGACCCGAGAGACGTGTGTCTAGGCTGCGCGCGGAGGAAGTTCAAAAAAAGGGGGGAAATAGGAGAGAGGCAAGGAGAGCATGCACAGGGAGTAAGAGCAGTTCATATTGTAGAAGCTTTGACCTGCTGCTAGCTTCCTTCGTATACATGTTCACTCTGATTTGGGAATAAAACCCTTCATCCTTTTCCAAACAAAATTCGCTTCTTTAACGACTCGAAGCCATCATGTCTTCTGCTGGGATTGCACAGAGCACAAACGCTTGAAAGACAGTATCGCATAATCAAGGAGGCAAATGGATTAAATTGCCACTGGTAGTAGCCTTGTGCTATGGCGCAATGGTCGGATTTGCGTCCAAATCGTGTAGCAGTAGATGTCGTGTCGAACTCTAATCGCCTGAGGAAATCTGTAAACGTCTATCCGAAGACTGAAACAATGTATAGCACCTAAAGGCCCCGATATCAAGACTCCATTGCTGTATTTGGTCAGAGGTGGGCCCGCGATCTGTGTCTGAGTGTTGAGACATTTGTGACATAGAAGTAGATAGAAAGGAGGCTTGTAGATCGGTAGTGAGGAGTCGGTCTTTCCTGTCGGTGCATTCGATCTGCTTTGCGTGTGGGAAACGGTAGTGCTATTCGCAAATTCCAATTGGGCTCAAGCAATTTTTCGGCCAACATTCCCTATCCCTCGCCCAACTACACTGACAACGACGTCTCCGGGGTTCTTTTCGTCGGATGCGTCTCTGATACCCCAACCAGCTGCCCCAAACGTGCTTAGATCTCGAGCCAGCCGCACAGTGTCCTCGTGCGAAATCACATCCCGACCCACTTGAAGTCTACCAACGTCCTCCGAGCCCATGGCCATAAGCGATAAGACAGTGGGCGCCGCAGCTAGGGAAACGCATCCGCCCACAGAAATGGCCTCTAACAGCTGATAGGCGCATTGCTTCCCGATGTCCTCAGGGGGTTGACCACCAGACGGGGGAGAGGCCACATCGGCAGAGTACAGGCACCCAGTTGACGATTGGGCAACCAGCGACAGTCCGAATCCTATCCCAATCTTCTTTTTCGCATTTGGATTGCTTTTGTCAAGCGCGGGGACCAGAGGAGCCGACGACACGTCAGAGAAGATATAAACATCCGATACTAATGGATTGAGGATTCCTCTCGCGGTCTCAATCATTCTTGCATTATTCGATCCGGACACACCTGTCGAGTATGCAACACCCCGAATATTCTTGATCCGCCCTGGATTTAACAAGTGTAAGGTTTTCGGCAGCCGGACTTGATGACCAAAAATCAATTGCACCTCCCCCCCGCCGCCTCTTCCGTCGCGATCGGGGTTCGATCTTCGCAGAACGCGCAGTTCTATGTTGTTGGAGATTCCAAATTGAGAAAACAGAGGAAGGATTGCAGTCCGTACACTGTCAACGGACATGTCGCCCGTTGGGGTGGAAGAAGTAATGACACCGGGACCGGTGAAAAGGACATTGAGTGGAGCCTTGGAGAAAGGTGCTAAAAGACACAGCGGTATTAAGAAGTAGCTGACGCCTCGCGCACATCCTGCGGGAAGTTCATGTCTGATCACACCACCACTGGCACCGCTGCCGGGAGTATTGCCCGTTATCAAACCAGGCTTATACACCAAGATCGTTCCCGTGTATGATATCTCCATGTGCGACCCATTGGTCACCGCCTCTAGTAAGCGCAGGAAGGAGATCTCGTAAGGTGCTAGACCAGGGTTTGTCGAAGAGGAGCGGATTTGGGAGATGTGGATGGGACGGCCAGTGAGGGTGGACAGGACGAGACGGTGGGCAAGGTGTTTGTGGGTGGTGAATCGGAGGGGGGGCTGAGAGGTAGCCATTGGTCTAGTTTGTCGCTGGAAGCCCTGTCTGCCTCTCTGGAAATGTAATCTTCTTCTCCTTTTTCTGTAGTATCGGCTTTTCTCCTCACAAGAAAAAAAAGTTGAAGTTGAAGTTGAAGCTTGGCATTGTGGGCCGTGCGAGGCTTGGTGATTGATTGATAAGATAATCGTTATCCATGTATGTATGTACCATCAGGGTCGCAAAACACGACGTCGAGGCCAAAAATCGACGAGAAGACGATCCTTTGGAATGCGGCATACTATGAATGAGGGTTCTGCAAATATACCGTTGATTTATTACTGATTGAGAGAACCAGCCGGCGTAATGTTACCTCCAGCGCTGAATCTACCCAAATGGTCAGTTTACCAGCTCACCCCGCATCGTTGTTTGACGAGAGTGGACGATCCTCCATGCTCTTTGGCGCCACGCTGAGAGGTGCAAAGAACCGTTATGGGAGTTTCTCAAGCTGACCTCCTGGCTTTAGGCTCGAACAAAACGCACATCTTCTCCAGCCTCCCATCAATAACTACTGTGTTTACCACCCCTCCTCCCCCGCAACCCATGGCTACACAGTCATGGTTGTTGGAGGCCCAAACGTCAGGACAGACTACCACATCAATCCCACTCCGGAATTCTTCTATCAGCACCGTGGTTCAATGTTACTAAAGACAGTTGACCAATCTACCTCTCCACCCACGTTCCAGGACATCCCCATCCACGAGGGATCTTTGTTCTTGCTACCGGCCAACACGCCGCATTCACCGGTGAGATTTGCAGATACGGTGGGGGTGGTGCTGGAAATGCCCAGGCCGGAAGACGCGTTGGATTGTATGCGCTGGTATTGTCAGAGCTGTGGAAGCATTGTCTGGGAGAAGAAGTTCCATTGCGCAGACCTGGGCACTCAGGTCAAAGAGGTGGTCGAGGAGTTTGCTGCTGATGATGAAAAGAGGAAATGCAAGGCCTGTGGGACTGTTAGAAGCGTGAGGTACGAAGAAGGTGAAGTCGAGCAGCCACCTCGCGTACCCGAGTGAAAGAAGATTTGTTTGGCCAGAAAGATTCGGCCCCAATGTTGGCACATCTCGATGATTAGAATTTGAAGCTCCGGTATGAGAAGACACGCTTACAGCCAAGGAGGAACAGGGTTCGAAGTGCTCATGGGGAAGGAGGTTGGTGGATTGTGTATATTTGTGCAATAAAACACTCATACCACACGGTACTCTGCAAGTCGTGCGCGTTCCAAGTGCCCCAGGAAAAGATCGAGGAGGCCAGCGATTCTGCACCAGATAAAAGGCAAATCACGGGTGTTTACAAGGTTAGAATAAATACACAAAGGTAGAAAAAATCGCCCTCAAAGAGAGCATGAATACCATGATACGCTCAATGACCTAAATTCATCCAACGAAGGGGTGCAAATGAAAACCAGAAAGGATAAGCCAGCGAAAGTAAAGAAAAGGAATATCGATTAAAAAGCAGTACAGCCAGTAGCAATGGAGAAATGCTGCGGCAGAGGCTGGGGTTCAGTCTGAACAAAAAGAGATTATAAAGCTCCCGTGATGGAACACTCATTCGTCAAAAGGGCAGTCAATGCTCTCGTGGCCGTCTCGCTCACACAGTGCACACCACTTGGTCTCGTCGATAATTCCGGAAGCCTTTCCGGGCATGGGGGCCATTGATGATGAAAATCCTCCTATACCCTTGAGGCCTTCAAGAACAACATCTCTCCCTGTTCGCTGGGAGCTTGGACTACCGCCATCCTTGTGGCCGTTGCCGATGCCGGAATCAACAACAGCACCACCGGTGCTCACGGGAGGCTCTTCTATAGGCTGGTCCGGTTCGTCTTTGGCGAGAGTGCTAGTAACACCTGTATTTCCCCCCGTGCCGAACATATTGGTGCAGGTCAAGATATCATGGCCGCTGGTTTCGCAAATCTCGCACCAGCCGCCACTATCCTCGTCCGTACTGGAAGAGTGGTTGTCGGATTCTTGCATGGCAGGTAATCGGCGAGAATCTCCAGCCCGAGCTGAGGAGAAGAACTGACCGCCGTTGTTTGTCAAAGGCGAATCGCGCCAGTCATTAGGGACGACCGTGCGATCGGATAGGGTATGGGTATGGTTCGATGAATTTGGTCCGATAACATTTCCAACCGGGCCTGAATTCTTTTGAATTTTTAATGGACTGGTCGTGATGGTACCGCTTCGATTGCGGCTTGATTGGGAGCTGCTGAGTTGAAGCTTTTCCAGTTCGCGTTCCAGCTCTTCGATTCGATATGACTTGCGCTCAGAATGCGCCTCAAGCTCCTGGATGCGAGTCTCAAGCTGGGAGGTATGTTCGTCGTCACGGTCTGCCGTTCTCCCATTCTGCAACGCTCCATTTTGTTGAGGCAAGGTGTGACTGGTAGGGACGCCTCGGCTTAGCGAATGAATTATAGCCTTCAGACCCCGTATCTCGTCGTCCTTCTGATCAATTTCCCTTGATAGAGGGTGGTGTATTCCGTCCGGCACGCCGGCTTCTTTCAGGACGGCGGCGGATTTCTCTTTTTCCTGCTTCAGCTCAAGCCTGGTTCTTTCGACTTCTCCTCGAAGGAACTCCACCTCTCCCCTGGCCTCCGCTTCGCCTCTGCGAGCATCTTCCAGCCCTTCTTCTAGCTCGGATACTAGTTCCTCCAATTGTTTAAGCTGTCTGGCAACTGTTTCGACATCCTCACCACGGGATTGTAGTTCACGATTTGCTTGCATCAACTCTTCAATTCGCTTTTCATATACTCTTTCCGTCTCAGACGCAGCCACCTCAAGGGTATCCAATGTACTTCGGAAGTCTGCCCTGTGGCTGTCAAACTCCGCTGTAAGTGCGGCTATCCTCTCATTCTTTTCACGCAGCTGTGCCCGGACTTGGAGTGCATCCAGACCTTCGAGCTCAGTGATACTCTTTTGAAATTCCGCCAAAATCACAGCTTGGTCTTCCAGTTGTCTATCTCGGTCTCGCAACTGTTGCTCCAGGGATTTTATCTTTTCCATCAACTCCTGATCATCAAATGCCGGGGTCCTCACCACATCACTTCGTCTCGCGATTGAGGGTGTGTTGCTTTCAACACTCATTCGCGAAGGAGGACGACTAGAAGCTCGCAGGGGCCTATGGGGAGTGCGGGGTCCTCCATTTCCCGGCGCGATTTTGGAGAATCCAGAAGGAGTTCGTAGCCCACCGATGCTTACTTTAGGCGGCGAGGCGGCGACGGGAGCTCTAGGTGATTCTGGCCGGGGCAGAGACGGGCGTCTGAACTTGGGCCTATTCAACGAGGCAGTAGGATTAACCATTCCGGGGCCAACGGATCTGCTGAAATTGGTCACGGTTGGTTTTGCTGGCGTCTGAGGCGACCCAGATCTTGTAACGTATTTGCCATTCAGCGGCACGAAAATTCCAGATCCAGGGACAGATGTGTTGAAATAGCATCGGCCTTCGACATCGCCGTTATTCTTGCCTCTGCCTGCATGCTCTGCGGCCAGTTCGATTCCGGCAAAGCGTCCAGCTTTTCCAGCGACGACGCCGATGTATTTCACGGTCCCATGCATGCCCCCAGGGACATTCACAATGTCACCGATCTGAATCTCGTCGCCAGACGCCATGTTGGCTGGTTAATCGGAGGAGTCCGCTCAGGGGTATGTGGATATTCACAGAGACCTAACTCACGCTGCTTCAGGAGTCAGTCTTGAGAGATAAATAGCAGAAACAGTTAGCTAAACCGCGGCCTGGAGAAGCCCATACTCACACTGTGCAAAGAAAGGAAGATTCTGGAATTCAGGCCAGCTCAAATCTAGCGGTGCTGCAACCAATAACAACAGTCATAATGGACAGAGCTGGACGTTGCTGGGAGGTTCACGGAGTCCAAGGAACGAGATGGCAGTCGAAGTGGGTGAATTTTCAATTATATTGTCGAGATCGTCCTCCAACCGACAATTGGCTGTCCTTCAAAGATCAAGCAGCACTCAAAGCCATCAGCATGTTTGAGGTTGCATTTATTATCCATGTTAGTGAGTTAGCAGGGGAATCGACTGACTGACTTGCATTGCCAGACTACGAGTCCAGTGCCGGGCTGCGGTCCTTAATGACCAGCTGCTATACTCCGTAGCAAGCTCACTGAACTCACCCTCCTCTCCGTGCTCCGTGTTCGAGTTCTCCGTTAGCTAGATAGATCACAACATCATCGCGACGGATCCTCCCTCCCATCGAACCTTGGATCTCCAAAGCTTAGCGGACGCACGAGCCGAGCGACGCCGTTCCAGCGCTTGTTCGCTATTCACTCAACCCTGCCAGCCTGTTCCTTCAACTGGCGTCGTCCCTCAGCCACCATCAATATCCCCGTGTCCTCTTCGACCCTACACTGGAGGAAGAAACGAGACAGCGGAGAGAAGCCAATTGTTATCTTCCTGGCTGCTTGATTGATTGTTTCAGCCGTGATTCACTAATCCGATAAATCCGATCTGCGTCGACTGACAGCCTCCCAACTACTCCGTTCATACATTTGACCTCTAGTCGCGCTTTGTTCACAATGGCTCAATACTTCTTCGACCTCCTCTATACTTTCACTGACTGCATGTGCTGCTTTCCAAGCTCTCCGCAGTTGAAGGTCAACAGTCGGAGCTTCAAACTGCTACGTCTCCTCGGCGAGGTACGTCGGATTTACAAATTGCGCTCCTGGCTGGATAAGCCCAGAGCCGCTTCTGTCATGGATGTTGATAACGGATTAGGGCGGATTTTCTTATGTCTACCTCGTTCAAGATAAAAGCACCTCCGAGCTCTTCGCCATTAAAAAGATCAGATGTCCGTTCGGCCAGGAATCGGTATCCCAAGCGTTGAAGGAAGTTGAGGCCTACACCCTGTTCACGGGCACGAGAAATATCATTAACTCAATCGACCATTGCGTGGCGAACGAGTCCGGGTCCAAGTTTCGCTCAGATGGAGGAGATGGAGGATCGAAGACAGTCTACATCCTGCTCCCGTACTACCGACGAGGCAATCTCCAGGATGCCATCAACGCAAACCTCGTGAACCATACGCGATTTCCGGAGAAGCAACTGATGATAATGATTCTGGGCGTGGCCAAGGCCCTCAAGAGCATGCATCAGTATCGGATCAATAGTGATGCCCCCGCAGTCAAGAAGGCCAAAATCGTGCGACAGGAGGGGGAAGAAGCTGATGCGCCGAGGAGGAAATTAGCGAAAAGAGGAAGTCAGATGGATGACGATACGGAACAAGAGCCACTGATGGACGGAGAGGTCACGAGGAGTCAAGAAGGGATGGAAGAAGGTGATTATCGGCCCTATGCTCATCGCGACATCAAGCCAGGTATGCTCCAAGTAGCCACACTAATGACTTTTATCAATGCTTACTCGGTCCCCTGTATCAGGAAATATCATGATTGACGATGATGGCAAAACTCCAATTCTCATGGACCTGGGATCAATGGCCCCAAGCCCAATCGCAATCACATCCCGATCCCTCGCTATCGCCGTCCAAGACACGGCTGCTGAACATAGCACAATGCCTTACCGCGCCCCTGAGTTGTTCGATGTCAAGACTGGCTCGATCATTGACACAAAGGTCGATATCTGGTCGATGGGCTGCACCCTCTACGCGTGCCTCGTGGGGAAAAGTCCCTTTGAGGCGCGCAGCGAAGAAACGGGAGGCAGCCTAAGTATGTGTGTGCTAGGCGGAGACTGGCGATTCCCCGATGAAAGAACCGGCACGGTAAAAGGGAAGGGGAGAATCCCTTCAGCAAACGACGAACCGGGCACCTCATCGGAGGGAGGGGACGCCATAAGCCCAGAGGTCAAAGATGTGGTCCGTCGATGTTTACGCGTAGAACCCTTCGAGCGACCCGATATTGACGAACTGATTGAGATCCTAAAGCAAACGATTGAAGTGCTTCCTGATGACGGGAATAGCGTCATGCTGTCGGAGATGTGATTTATGATACACAGTGCTTTTGGGGATTCTTAGGTTCTTTCGGAGTTTCAAGGCGTTGGTCCCTTCTGAAGTATTCTAACGACCTTGTATTTGGTATTGAAGGTGTTGGCGTCGTTTCGGGCAATTTTGATTTCTTCCAAATGGCTTACTATATATTACTGTACATTCGAAATTTGTTTCGCTTTCTTGACCTTTAGGACTTTAAATGTTTTGTGCCTGTTGATTACCCCTGAAGTATTGAAAGGGGTTTTTGGAGAATAATGGACCTCGTCGCGGAACCTTCAATTCCTTGTTTCCTACCATCTGCCTCCTACATAATTCTATCTTCTACCCAGGGGTGATGGATTCAATGGAACATTATCCGTCGAGGAATACCTCAACTCTAGAAGCGAACAACCGAGATGACCCTGAAATTTCATAATATGGTAATACTTTGATGCCGCAATTGCGTATTAGTTCGTTCAGAAAACGCAGATAAGGAACCAATCATCATTTAAAGCCTTTTAACCCATAGATAACTGAGCGGTGGCTCGTACAAGTTTTTGTTCCTCAGCTTCAGGCGGATACCCATCCTCGTCGTTTTCATCAAGCCAAAGAGGCAGCCCGGCGTATTTGTTGATCCAGTTGAGGACACTTCGGTGCCAAACAAGTGAATTCTCGGGCTTCAAAACCCAATGGTTTTCATCGGGAAATGTGAGAAAAGCGCTCTCTACTCCTCTCATCTGCAGCGCATTGAAAGTAGCCAGCCCTTCTGCAATAGACAGTCGATAATCTAGCGTATTGTGGATCACAAGATGTGGGGTCTGCCATTTAGGGACAAACTCAGAGGGATCCCAACGTTGCCAGATATCGCGCGATAGCCAGTATGTCCCTTTCAAATCATGAATGGGAAAATACAGCTCTTCAGTGGCCAACGCGAACTTTGTGCTGAAAATTCCGTCGTGAGTGACAAGTGCCTTAAATTTGCGTCCTAGATCATGACCCTGTATCCAATTCATCATGAAACCCCCATATGACGCTCCGAGGGCCACAGCTCGATCCGTATCCACGAAGTCAAGATTTCGTTCAACAAATTCAAAGGCCTTCACAAGGTCTTCGTAGGGATGACCACCCCATGATCCTTGGATATCATCAGTAAATGCCTGTCCGTAGCTGGTGCTTCCGGTAGGATTGGGTGTGAACACCACGTAGCCCTGTTCTGCAAATATTGCCGGATTCCAGCGTGTGCTCCACGAGTCCATCCATGCAGATTGCGGGCCACCGTGGACGAGAAAGCAGATAGGGTATTTTTCCTTTGGGTCAAATTTGGATGGCTTCACGATCCAGCCGTGAACGTCACGGTCTTTTGCCCCCTTCCACCATACCTCGCCAATCTGTGATGAAGACAACCCAAAGGAAGCACCTCCTCTCGAACTGGAGGAAAGTACAGTGGTTTGGAGATCATTGGAAGATGTTATAACAGAGTAAACACTGCTTTCCACCAAGCTGCTGCTGGAAACAAATATGCCTCTCTGCCTGGGCACGACGCTTGACACCGAGCCGGAATCTGTGAGCCGGACCAGGTGATCTACTGAAGCTGCTCTCGAACCGTCAAGTGGAAGTTGAAATAAGATGCCGCGCCCAACATCTGGGGCCTGAATATAAAGAGAGGAATCGTCGTAAGCCCAGGTTATGGAAGATGGACTCCGGTCCCATTCCCCAGCACCCTCCGCATTTGCGAATAGCTCAAAAACTTCAGGGGCACCGTCAAACAAGCCTTGAACCAGAACAATTCTATTTTTATCAGATTCGTATCCATCCTCCTTCATAGCCAGAAATGCGAGAGTGTGGTTGACAGGCGATATTACTGGGCTAGTCAAGGCTCCATAAAGCCAAGGTACCTCAATAGCCTTTGCCTGTACCAGCGATAAGTTAGTCCATGAAGGCAGCGGGCAATAGTAGCAAACACATTTGGTATGCGTTGCTGGATTCAAAGCTGGGTCTTTCGAGACAAACGCAATGCCCCGAGGACAGATGTCAAAGTTATCAATTCCCCCGAAAGGTGCAATCGGAGACTCAACGTTGTTCAATCCTGCCAGCTGGAACAGATTGACGAGGCCAGAAAGCTTAAAGGTCGAGCTATTCGCTGTACACGATGGTTGCAGGGACCCAAACCAGATCGCATTCCTTTGAGGGGAGATGTATTCATCCCAGTGGCGCACGAAGAGCGACGTATACAGCTTTCCACTGCTCAATGGCGTTTTGGCATCGGAGGGATTATAAAGGGAGCCATCTGGGTTAGCTTTACCGGATACTGCAAAGCCAAACTCCCCTGGCGCGAGCTCGGTGACTTTTAGATCGCCAATCGGCCCTGGTACTACGCCAGCAACATATGGCTTGTCTTGCTTCAGAACATCTCCGATGATGACGCTGGTATTTCCATTATTCGAACCTTTGAGCCAGATGAGACGATCACTGCCACCGAGCCACTGGGGTTCTCCCTTAAAGGCGTCTGTGATAAGAGTGGATTTTCTCGAGGCCACGTCCAGAACGCGAAGCTCAGAGCTACGGGAGTGCGAGCTGAAAGAGTACGTCGTCTGAGTGTACGCAATCAAGGTGCCGGAGGCATTTGGAATAGCTCCAGACCGGCGAGGTGCAGCCAAAAGAACACTGAATACCATTCATCAGCACAGTCATAGAGCGCAAATAAAAGGCTGGTACTCATTACTCTGGCGTGAAGTTGGCGGGGCGGATGGTCATAATTTCGTCGTATGCTTGACCTCGAGAGGCAATTTCGAAAGGGAGGGATGACAATGAGGACGGCAACTCGCCGTCAAGTTTCTCCGCACTGTAGCTAGCTATATGAATGATTTGAATAAGACCGAGATGGGGCAATGAATCCTCGCTGCGTCTCTTGTTGACGAGTTGATAACCAGCGAACGGGGTAACTCACGCTAGCTATGTATGTACTGTACATACAGTACAGTACAGTCCATACATACCTTTACGATGATAATACCGTACTCCGTACGGAGCACTACAAATATTACAATACATACAGTAAACTTCTCCTTTTTAAAAACATCCTGCCAGAACTGCGTCGTCGCATGAGGAACGCAATCTCGATGTCTACTGTATGCTGACTGGCGCGATAAGCACTTAAACACTTCAATAATGGCTGGCCCGCGGCCAACTGGGTTATTCACCTCAACAGCCGGCTCGTCGCTACGCCAGCCAAGTGGGCTGTCCAACCCGTCCTCACAGCATTCCTCTATTCTTGCAGCACGAGTCGCCGCAAAGAAGGCTGAGCTCGAAGATCTCCAGCAACTGCGCGATGTAAGCAGTGCATTGGCAACCCAGATGGAGGCGCTAAACGAGAAACTTGAGACACTACGAGACGGCGCAGAAGGTTTGTCTTCTTGACAGTCTTGCACCCGATATCAACCCCATCTTCCAGTTGATGTCCACAGGGGTTGTTCACTATTGTTAATCATCCACGCGGAAAATACTACAGCCGTTGCTTGCGTTATGGCAAACTGGGAGAATGTGCTGGGGGCGATTAGCATGGCCTCGAGTGAGTAACGGAACGCCGACGATAGACTCTCTTCACATCCTAGAAGCTAACACGACAACTCTACTTCCACAGCGAGAATGGCTCAGACTACGGACAAGATAACTGGATCTGCTTCTCAACAGAGCCAAAGCGATAAATCAAATGAGCATGCTCTCCCTGCTCCGCTCGTGCGCATACCTGCTGAACCATTGAACAACATCGAGAGATGAGATGTCGGGATTGACATGATTACCTGCTATGATTTGGGACAAATTCGTTTGACTTTTGTTCAGAAGATATTTCCTAGGCATGCAACAACACGGATGTTGCTCAATTTTGCAGCTATGGTTTGTGAACGTACTCGAAAATGGCGCGGAATGCGGAGTACAATCCTCTCTACGTAGGGACGTCGTCTTGGAGGACAATCTTTCGGACTTGACTCGCGCGATGAAGTTATTCGGGTTTGATATTGGATCCTGTGATGAGCCTAATACAGTATGGTCCTATCTCCAACCCTGTATGGAATATCGGTACGGTCAACCATCTTCTACAACTACTGAAGTTGTGTTCCGGTAAACAGCGAATCAAAGGCTTTTAGTCAAACGACCTGATCACAAAGTACGAAGTAACTTTCTGAGGTGATTAAATCAATCGACGGCCTCGAGGATTGATAACGCCCAGGTTTTAGAGTGCATGAATTTAAAATGCCTATTCTCATATTTTATTGCAAATCACGTCATATCAAAACAAGTTTCAAGCCGTCCCCTCAGTCAAATATCCCAAACTCCATACAGAGACACTGTCATGTGTGGTCCCGTACAGCGACAATGCAGTTTAAATAAAGCAACACGCACACTCGTTTTGAGCATCGCTACTCCTCGTCTTCTTCCTCCTCATCTTCGTCCATTCCTTCTGCGGCGGTTATTTTGAATGTCGGATCTTGATCCACGCCAACATAGCTATCGCTCATAAGATAGAGTGCGAGTTCGTGTTCTCCCGGGCTAGGAACAATATACTCCAGCTTTACCTCCAGTTGTTTCCCAACGGCTACTCGCTTGATGGCAAGGAGGCTGTTTGTCTTCTCTTCACCAACAACGAGCCACCAACTTTCCACCTTAGTAGCAGGATAAAACGGGGCGGAAACGGTAGTGTCCGGTTCTTCATCCGCTTCGACATCCCGTTCCAATTTGATCTTGATGTAGGCCGGCTCTCCAGCAGTGATGCTATCCTCGTCAATCAGAGTAAAGTCCAAATCAATACTTGGATACTTTTCATTTGTAAACGCGGCAGCCTGGGCAAGTTGCTTGTTATCAAGACCCAGACGTTTGACCAGAGTAGTGTAATTTTTGTTCTCTGCCGGGTCCATAGCTTCCATGAATTCGAAAATATCTCGGATCCTGCGTGAGTAGTAACAGTTAGCCATTGCTGAGCAATTATTGGTTGGGTGCGGGTAACCGTACTTAAACTCATTTGCGACTTTGATTGCCTCTGGCCCAAAGTGTGGGATCTGTTTTAATGGACTGTCCCTATCCCACATCGCCTGAACCACCATCTGCGACATTTCCATCGCGTTCATTGCATTTAAATGACCTTCGGAAGAGAGAATGTCAACGCAAGCACTAAGAAGATTGAGTACTTTGCTTAAGATAACCTCTTGGTCCTTCCCCAAATCGATGGGAAGTTGCATTCTCGAAAAGTGGGCTTGCAAGAGGACAAAAGCCTTGAAATGAGGCGAGTCGTAGACAGGTTGAGACATCTTAACTGGAGCACGATCGTATATACGACGAAGGATGTGCTCTTCATGCCGCCGAACTTGTATGCTCTCGAATTCAGTCGCTGACGTGACAATCTCCAGGATACCTTTTAATTTCGTTCGAGGAGTCAAGGACAAGAGGAATGTTTGCATCGTAATGAAGGAAGTATTGTAGTACGCAGCGATCATGGCTGCGTTAAGGGGCGAAACCGTGTCATCTTCCTCGTCCAATTCGACGATTTTAGCTTCTGCAAGCTCTTTCAATGTATTCTCGACCAGTTCGGACAAAAAGGTGCTGAGACCCTCGTGGCTCACATCGGTTAGCCCGTAGTAGCTCGGATTAGCAAGCAGGCGTCGATAAAAGTAAGTATATGTCATCCAATCCACAGCATCTTGGGTGGAAGAGATGGTCTTCGTGCTGATTTCGGTAACAAAGGCGTCGTGCAGATAGGTTTGTAGATGACTTTCCATTGGCAGCGCCTCATTAAGGAACTTCTTGTAATATTCCCTCTTCACCGCAGGAACCATCAAAACGCCTTTACCGCTCCGATCCTCTAGAGGGCGAGAAGCTTTTCCAAACATTTGAAGGATTTCGCTAATCGGATAATCGATATATCGATGCTCTCGACCGTCGTAGAACTGCGTATTCATTACGATGACAAGATGTGCCGTGAACTCGACTTCCCAGCAAACATCGCGGGAAGCGAGCATAACCTGAACAGCGCCAATGTTGAACAAATGAGATACTATGCGCTTGTCACTTCGGCTAAGTGCTTCATGGTAGTAGCCAATGCCATGAGATATCGATTCTGCAAGAGCTCGTTCGTCTATGCGATCGAGAAGCGGTGCAATCTGTTCAATTTCAGTATGGAGAAAACGGTCTTCGGCATCGTCCGCGATGCAAGCAGCCACCAAATCCAAGGCTGTGGAGCGGGTTTGTTTGCGGCTAGGAACGAAAATCAAAGCAGGTTTGTTCGGAGACAGTTGAAGAATAGATGAGTACGCGGGTCTCGCCATGGCAAGCATAAGTGACGGGAAATGAGGAATGGTGAATGACTGCAGGTGAAGCTCAAGCGGAACGGGCCGAGCATGAGGGCTGAAATTATATATAGTGTGCTTGTTGGCCCCCAACCACTCCCCGAGGTCGCGGGCGTTCGAAAGTGGAACGCTTAGTCCAACAATACGAAGCTCATTTTCGGTCTGGAGAGCGATGTATTGCATCCGAGAAGCTACTACTTCGTACACATAACCACCTTGGCCACCCAACATGTGCAGTTCATCGGCGATAAACAGACGCACAGCTTGTACGTTCTTTCGACGCTGCCATTGTCGCGACAGGACGTCCCACTGGATAGGGGTAGCCAGGACCAGATCCGCATGCTCGAGAATTTTTAGATCAGCCGTTGTCTCACCGGTGAGTTTTGAAATCACTTTGTCACCGTTAATATTTTGGAGTCGATTTTGCCAGTCAGCAAGGCGTTGGTCAACTAATTCTTGGAAGGGCGCAAGATAGACTGCCTTTCCAGACTCATTTTTAGACCAGTGGCGAAGCAAAGCGAATTCCGCACACACGGTTTTCCCACTTCCGGTAGGTGCCCCAACAAATACATTGTCATCAGAGTCGAATAATGACTTGAAGACCTGAGTCTGTACCTTGTTAAACTGCTCCCACTTTGGGTACAAGCTTTGATAATCGGAGCGCTTCAAAGCTTTCACCGGGACTCGTTGCATATCCAACAACGGAGTATGAGGAGGGAACCTTTCTGGAAGAATCAGCTTCTGGAAAGCCACCGCAATCTTAGTCTCTGAGTGCATCCAGCGATCGGAAACAAGTGAGATGAAATAGTTAGGGGGCATCGGTTCAGTGATGGGCACGGTAAACTCGACTATGTGTTCATTCATCTCTGCAGTAGCAAATTCCCGACGGAGAACAAATTGATCGTAAAAGAGTATGTCTTCCCCATCGCAGTCTTCAACAAGAATCCAAAAACTCTCTGCACTACCATGGAGAGAATCGTCCCAGTTGAAATTTGGTGTTATCGTGAGCTCAACACGAAGCATGGAGCGAGTCATTGGTTGCACCTGTGCTTGTATCTCCAAGCGTGGGAACTTGGAAACAAGGTCACAGACTGTTCGGCCGGCCTTCGGCATACCAAGTAGTTCGCCCATCCGAGGAGGGTCGAGGTCGAAATAGCTTGACCACGGAACGTCAATACGTTCCGCTTTTTGTACTATTTCACGGGGGCAAGTTGGAAACTGCCGAAGAGGAGACATTGTCGGCCACATACGCTTTTCGGCCATTTTGCACAGATCGAGCGCCGTCTTGGCGACGGACGACCAGCCTTTCCTAAGAGTTATCTCGAATATTGCGCGAAGGATACGACCAGCCGACTGTGTAACATAGACCATATCCGCCATAAGTGCCAGTCCCTCTAGCTTCAAGCGAGAAATGAAGGCTTGCAGGAGAACATTTATCTTTGCGTGCGGCTCTTCAATACCCTCCTTGACGGGAATCGGAACGCGGCCTAGCAATTTGGCCAGCTCTAGCTTTTCATCTTGGCGAACCGGGATGTACTTGAATTCATCACTTAAAGAGAATATACGAAAAAGATCGATTGACGAAATCATGGGTTGTAGATGGTGGTTGTAGATAAGCATGGAGCTGTGCGTTATGTAGTAGTGAGAAGCAATCCGGCCAAGTTCGGTGGACTGAAGCTTTCCACTCTTCTTGTCGTACTTGACTAAACCGGCGCTACCGAGCACTGTGGCTGCAGAGTGTATTAAATCCACACGCCTCTGCTCAAGAGCTTCATCATTTTCGTAGTCGGCGCCGACGCTATAAAGACCCGGGGAGCGTAACATTCTGACGAACAAGTAGGTATATCCTAACCATTCGACACCCTCATCGCGACTGCGGACGCTGCCAAGTACAACTTCGGCATTTAAGTTGTCAGCCAGTTTGCTCATCAACTGGCTTTCGATAGGTAGCTGCTGATTTAGCAAAGAGAGGTAGTATTGTAGTTCTCCCTGGGTGGTGATTATGATGCCTTCACCGAAAGAATCGAACTGGGGACGTCCTGCTCTCCCAAGCATCTGCAAGACGTCCTGGGGACTGAGTTCGACCCAGCTTCCTTTCTCGGGCGAATAAACTTGGGTTCCTTTGATAATGACGGTATGTGCAGGAAGGTTAACACCCCATGCCAACGTCGCAGTACACACAAGGACCTGTAGGCTGCCATCTGCAAAGAGATCCTCGACAGATGTACGATCAGCCTTGCTCATACCTGCATGATGGATACCAAACCCGTAGGGCATGAGGTCTTTGAGTGACGGATCGTTCACGCTTTCAGCCTCCTCCGCCAAAATAGCGCGGCTCGCCGCATCGCTGCGTAAAATTTGACCAATAGTTTCCATTTCAACCGCTTTATCTCGAATGTGTCTAGCAGTTTTCGCCGTATCCTTTCTTGAATGAACAAATATCAACATCTGATTCTTGTTGGTTCCGACTTGTTCGAGGACTTTGGTATAGCAAACATCGTTCATCGTTTTCAGTTGCTTGATGGCCTTCTTTTCTGTCACGCCAATGAATTCTTGCTTCAAAGGACACGGCCGATAGGAGCCGTCAAAGTGAAAAAGACCCTTGATTGGGTCGACACGGAGGAAGCTACCAACATCACGGTAATTTGGCAAAGTAGCGCTGAGGCCAACCAGACGGACCGGGTCTCCAGTTTGTTCGGTACGACGGATAGTCCGACTGACGATACTCTCGAGAACGGGACCTCTTTCGTCGTGAAGCAGATGAATTTCGTCGATGATCACTAGGCGTACGAGTCGCGTGTAGCTTGTATCAGTAGCTTTCCGGGTGATAATATCCCACTTTTCCGGTGTAGTAACTATGACTTGGGTGTCCGCAATTTGCTGCTTTGTCAATTGCCTATCTCCTGTGAGTTCCGAAACCCTTATACCGTAGGGTTCGAGTCGCTTCCCAAAATTTCCAACCTGTTCTTGAACCAGTGCTTTCAACGGTGCAATATAGACAATTTTGAAATCATCGAGCATGATTTCTCCTGTGTCCGAATTTCTATTTTTCCCAATTTCACGCAACATTGTTAACATTGCGACATTTGTTTTGCCTGATCCCGTTGGCGCACAAACGAGCATATTGCCATCTTCATGGAAAGCTGTTGGAAAACATTTGGTTTGGATACGGTTCAGCTGCTTCGCGCTTCCAAAGCCAATCCGAGCCCAATCAGGAAGCTCAGAAGTGGGGATGTTCGGTTCGTCTGCCTGTTCCCTTCTTGATTTCGGAGCCGGAACGTGAATTTCTTCATATCCTTTAAAGGTTCTTTTGGTTGAACCCTGCGGAAGCTTCACATTCGGATTTGTCATTAGATGATTGCCTTGATCGAAAACGAGGTCGTCAAATTTGATTAGTTTCTTGGGCTGTAACCCGCCCGTCAGCGCGCCCTCTACTTGTTGAGGTTTTATCTCTTCTGGTTGTGAGCCAGTCGGTATGTCGACATCCATTAAGTCCACGTTGATCTTCTTCGCATTTTTTTCAACTTCGTCTTCATCTTTCCCCCGGAGTTGGTTCAAGATGGAACGATGGCCGGCTTCGATCATCTCCTTTTCAACGAGATTCTTAGCATGAGTGTCTTCGGCTGCTTTTCTCCATTTAGTAGCCCACACTATCCGATCTCGATTGACAACAAGTTTCCCCACTAACTCCGGGTGATCGTAGTCAAAGAGGTCCATTAAATCATTCTCAACTTCCCGTAATAGTCTAGGCGATCCATCCTCAGATACTTCATCCATAATTTTGAAGGCCTGCTGAGTTTTTTCATGTTGTACGTGAGCGTCAGAATAAACCGATCCGACTTGTCGTTGAAGCCAGTATGCATCGATCTCTCGCACGGGTACTAACTTTGTGGAAGTTTTAGTTTTGGCCCTTTTCGATGCCTCAGCCCCGCCGTCTAAGACCATCTTGTCCTCCGGCGAATGCATTTCGTCGTCTTCTTTATCCGCTGTGGAGACATCTGCGTCTGGCTTATCTTCCATATCTGAGGCATATTCACCTTCCGATATATCGGCTTCGTCCCGTACCTCAAGGTCTCCTCTAATGCCGTCTTCTTCCTCTTCTGATTCATCAAACACAACCGCCACCCCCTGTCGCTCATCCAGTTCTTCGCCATCCTCTATGCCATCCAACCCCGCTTTATGTTCTTCCTCATCCTGCGCATCGTAATCGGTAATCTTTTTGCCCAGATTCACCAGCTCATTGAATTCTTTAGGGCCCATGGATGAGCCCAAGAGGTCGTCAACTTCCTTTTTCTTGTCGAAGTCCTTCATATTTTCATCCTTCAATATCTCCAGAACGGCGTCGGCAGCACTTCGAACAACCTCATGAGGGACGTCACCAAGGCTGTTGGCGGTCATTGTAAGAATTAAATTATAGGTTTCCCGCGTTGCCGGAGTTCTAGGCCTATATTTCAGACCCTCGACAAGAGCATCGGCGGCAGATAGAATGCCCACCCCGCGAAGCTGAGCCGGATCCCCTCGTTTTCGTTTCCTTTGCTCTCTTTGCAGGACATCCTCACCCTCCCGAATTGAGCCGCGTTCAATGTCTTTCAATCCGGTCTGCTTTTTGGGTTTCGGGGCATTAGGGATTGCGCCTCGCGTTCCCATATCTCTGATACTAAGTCGACCAGCAAGGGACTCGGGGTCCCCTGTGACTTCGTCGGTCCGGCGAGTGACAAAGCGTCTGTCGGCCTGGAGAACCAGGTTGGACATCGCCGAGTACTTGTACTGCGAGACATTGTTCGGATCCGCCATCTTGCTGATAGTTGAGGTAAGCTTAGAAGGGATCAAAGTTGAGTGTCAGAGATTTGAAAATCCCTCAAGTAAAATGTTAACGGGCAGAAAGATCCATCCGCCGCATACCGCACCCTTAAGCCAACGACGAATTGGCCAGTCTCGGTAGGGGGTTGTCAAAGTAAAGTGTTCTGTGATGTCGGTGACGAGCTCTGGCCGAAGTTGCTTGAGGCTCAGTTCGCAAAATGCTTGCGGTCAAGGCGGAAAACTTTGGCAAAATCCCTTAGGTCCATTCCACATCGCGTGCTCCTTAATCCGCCTTACGTAATCTCAACGTGAGGTCGCTCTCTTCCACGCGTTCTGGTCGCGTTCGCCCAGGACTGAGCGCCGACGTTCCACTGCCCCATTTTCCACCCATCCTCCAGACAGCGGATGATGAGCGTCATTCTGCGTCATGTCAGACCGTTGAAATTGGCTCTTGTGCGGCCTTCTGTTTTAGGTGGCATTGGCTTCCTTTTCAGACACGAAGAACTACATTCACGCCTCCCTCCCACGTCATGGCGAGGGGCGAAAAAGAAGGCCTCTGTAAGGCTCAAGGACCTTGCTCAAGGCTGTTTGGAATCTAAGGAGCTTCCGGAACCATTGGCAAATGACTCTCCTCAATATCCGTCTGTTGTTCAAGGGGCCAGAAACAACATGCTGAAATTCAGAAACTGTGTACTTTTGACCCGTGTGGGAAGTTTCTACGAAGTGAGCAGCCGCTTCCATCATTCTGTGAACAAGGACAGGCATACCTGACATTGCCTCCAGTTATATTTCGAGCAGGCGGAAGAATTTGCACCTCTCCTGAATTTAAAGATAGCCTGCAAGAAGACAAGTGCAGGCATCGTGCCAATGGCTGGTTTTCCTTTCTACCAACTCGATCGGTTCCTCAAGATTCTCGTCCAGGATCTACAAAAGTACGTTGCAATTAGCGAGGAATTTGCGAATAACGTGGTGGGCAAGGAAAAATCAAGTGGTTTGTTGTTCCACCGCAAGGTAGCAAGAATTGTAACTCCCGGAACACTCATTGATGAGAGGTTCTTGGACCATACTGAGAATAATTTCTTGCTTGCAATGTACGTCAACAATGCCAGCGACATAAGCCCGGAAACGAATGCTTTCAGCAAAACCTTTTCGCAGGATCTCCTTTCCAGTCCAGGTTCTTCTCAAACCGTTGGGCTGTCATGGCTTGACCTGTCTACCGGCGACTTTTTCACTCAACGTATAAGCCGGCTAATGCTGCCATCCATCATCACTAAGATTGGCGCCAAAGAAATTATACTTGACGAACGACTCGATGATTCCCTCAAATTAGATATTAGAAACGTGGTAGGACAAGATCATCGTCTCCTAACGTTTTTCTCTTGTCAACGTGATGTCAAATCGATGTCAGAATGGAGCGAGAGTTTTGAGACTCCTATTTCACCCGATTTGGCGGCAAAATTCTCTGTGGAAGAGACGACGGCCTGTCATATACTTCTAGAGTACGTTCGAGCTCAAATGCAAGGGGTAGGGGTCAAATTTCAAGCACCACGCCGCAAACATCTCGAAGATGTCATGGTCATCGATCGAAATAGTCTCAAGGGTCTCGAAATACTAGAGACCGCCCGAGATGGTTTAGGCAAGGGAAGCCTTCTGCATGCTGTCCGGCGAACCTCGACAAAAAGCGGTGCTCGGCTCCTAAGAGATAGACTAAGTATGCGTCCGCTCTCCTCATGCCACAATGCCTACACTTTGCTAACCTAGATATGTATACAGCTTCGCCTTCAGCGTCCTTGCCAATCATTAATGAACGACTGAATCTTGTCGCGAACTTCATTGAAGATCCGGATCTAGAGGAAAGTACAGTTGCTCTTTTGAAACAAAACTACGACGCCCAAAGGCTAGTGCAAAAATTTTCTTTGGGGCGCGGGGACGCAGATGATCTCCTATGCCTGTCACGGGCAATTGACGCGTCGCGCCGAATAAGGTCTGTTTTGTCGGAGAAGGTGAAAGCGAGTCAGGCAGCCAATAAGATGAACTCTGCACAGGATCCATTGGGGATTCTTTACACAATGATTGATCGGCTTAATATGAACGGCCCTGAAGCACTGTCCAAGCGTATATTGCGGGCAATTGACGAAGAAGCTTTGTTACAGAAACAACGCATTGACGAGGAGGATGCGACAGACGCAGCAACGTTAGCGCATGAAGTTATTGCGAATGAAGGCTCCCCGGACGATTTTGAGGACATGCCGAAAAAAGTCAAACTCCAGAAGAAAGGCAACCTCAAAAGTTTCAAAGAATCAGAAGCCGACGAGCTGAATATTTGGATCATGCGGCATGATGCAAGTCCTACCTTGAAGCACTTGCACGATTCCCTCGAACTACTCTACGGAAAAAAGGCATTGCTGACGCAAAAGCTACGGGAAGATGCAAAGACAGCCAACCTATGCCTAAAGTGGACCCCTGGCTTAGGTCACATAGTGCATATGAAGGGGCCCAAAGCCATGGAGAAATCCCTCGATGTTCTTGGAGTCACTCGCACCGTCTCGTCATCAAAGTCAACTCGGTCGTTCCATTTACCATCTTGGTCAAGGCTTGGCGCCCGGATTGATGAAGCGAAAGTTCAAATCCGTTTTGAGGAACAACGCATATTTAAGGATTTGCGGCAAGAAGTCATTTTGAATCTGGTGAGACTACGTCGAAATGCAGCGGTCTTGGACGAGCTAGACGTCGCATGTTCGTTTGCCTCATTGGCCCGAGAACAGCGAATGGTTCGGCCTATTCTCAATACGGGTCTTTCACATAAAATCGTGGGGGGGAAACACCCCACTGTGAAGCTCGGGCTTGAAGAGCAAGGGCGCCCCTTTGTAAGCAATGACTGCTTTATCGGGGAGAAGGAGAGAATTTGGCTCATCACCGGTCCGAATATGGCTGGGAAAAGCACATTCTTGCGACAGAATGCATTGATAACTATCCTTGCCCAAGTCGGCTCATTTGTGCCCGCGGAATACGCTGAGATCGGGATTGTGGACCAGATCTTTAGCCGTATTGGTGCCGCCGACGATCTTTTTCGTGACCAGTCTACGTTCATGGTTGAGATGCTGGAAACTGCTGCAATCCTAACGCATGCCTCGCGCCGATCTTTTGTTATCATGGACGAGGTCGGTCGGGGTACTGCACCAGAAGATGGTATTGCGATAGGATTTGCCTGCTTGCATCACTTACATGACGTGATCAAATGCCGCACCCTATTTGCAACGCATTTCCACTCACTAGCAGATATGACGTCTACTTTCGAACATTTGGGTCGCTACTGCACGACTGTCGTGGAAGATCCTAATGGATCATTTTCATTTATACATAAGCTAAAACCAGGAGTGAACCGAAATTCGCACGCTCTCAAGGTTGCCAGTATAGCTGGTATGCCACAGAGTGTGATAGACGTCGCGAAATCCATCATGGACAGGATAGCGCCAATTTACCCACAGCCAGAGGTCGAAGAGCGTCCAAATAGCGGCGTAATTTTCGGCAAATCGTGACACAGCGCTTATGTCTAGTCGATTTCAATTGGCATGGCACAGCAGTCCCAACATGACTTCGCGTCCGCTTAGCATCTCAGCGGCTTTGCATTTCTTGGGCATGTGCCTGGGTAACTCGCCGGACCCAGACGCAATATACTTTTTGCTCCAAAGCGAAACACAATCCAGTCGAGAAACGGCGTCAACCGTTTCGGTTCCATCAGCTAGGAGACTATATGTACAGTACACGCAATGATTAGTACCTGCAAATCCGGCTGCGCATCGGATATCTGCGCACCTTTTTAAACAAATGGTCGGCATGGCAGATCATCTTGCCAGATATTCAAATGCGATTTCTCAGGCAACTATGATGCATGTATGTATGTATGTACATAATATGCACGGAGTCCTTGGTGAATTATTTGATTTTCGCAGCGTACACAGTCTTGATGGCCCCATTGGTTGAATCATTGCTCGCCACTTTCGAGTTTGATTGTCATCCTTGGGGCACGAAGTGACGATACGCCTTCGTTGATCACGTCCTCATCTATGTGGTTAAACTCCTGCATAATCTCTTGGGCAAGTTTATAACATCTACTCAGAAAGCGGTAAATTTCACTGCAATACTCCATACATAATTAGATACCTCATTCGCTTCAGAGTGGAACTTGGTAATATGTTAGAAAAGTGTACTTCATCGTCACTTGAAGAAAATCGTATCACAATTTCGCCAGTTTCTCCATCTTTTTGTTACAATTTCCCAGATCAACCACGACACCCACATCGAAAGCGAGAAACTGACAATCATCCTCCTCAACTCCATTCATAAACTGAATCACAACAAAGTCCACCCTCTTTCTTCCCAGAACCACCATAGGGGCATGCCACGTCCCAGCTGCGTATGTTACTGCCTGTCCAGGTTTTGCTATGAAGGCATCCAAGTTGGATAAGTCCGGAGGGTTCTGTATCGCAACGGAATCTATGTTGCCGTCTTTCGTCTTTGCCTGAGCTGTGGCAACCTGGCCAACTAAACTCGACGCAACAATGACCATATAAATGGCATCGTCGTGTTCTGAATTCGTAGAATAGGCACTCGCTCCGATACCAGAGCCTCCGTCGCCACTGTTTCTCGAACTGGTAGAAAGTGGAATGAAGGTCTGCGACGTATACGGATGCCTTTCCAGTATTCGTACATCAAATAATTGCCTGGATGGCGAATCGCTAGACGCGCGGAGTTTTCGGGGAAAGCATGAGAAAATACTCATTCGCGGCGATGCAAGCTGACCAGACTCTGCATAATGATTTTGAACCGGGGAGACTGGACTATATTTTATTGCGTATCCCTGGTTGACAATCATCGGCTCCGTGGGCTTCGAGGGCAAAGACGAAACACCAGAGGGTAATGTGTTGAGGTCATTGGGCAAAGGAGCCCTGATCACGGTGCCGTAGGGTGCGAAGGATTCGTGAGTGAGGTGCTTTGCGCTCAGGATGACCGGTTCAGGAGCAGAGCTAAGAACCGGAATAGCCACCATCGTGGCCAGGAGCTTCGGGCAGCGGGTATAAATATGTAAATAACTCGGATTCTTGCTAAGATTTTGATGGACTTTAGAGCACACGAGTCCTAGTTATCCTCGTGCAACTCCCATGAAATGGCTATAGACGTCAAAGTACTGTTCTCCGACTTAATGCGGATATTGACGTTGATATATCTGTATGTTGACCGCTTCGCACGGCCCACAAGGGTGGGAAGGTTACTGTAGTAACTATTTAAAGCTTCGATAAAAGTCAGGAATTCATGACGACAGCGAGAATACAAGGGAAGGGACTGATGGCGACGATCGAAGGAGAGGTTAATATAGTGAAATGGTATGTGCTGCGCTTTCTCGTCCCTCCCCATAGACTGTATGCTGATGCTTTTCCCCCAGAATACTGGACTGGAGTTCTCAGAGAAACCATGACGTGGTGAAAATGTCAATTCTTCTGATGATGAAAACGCAAACCAAGAACAATCCGAAAGAGAATCACTTATTGGATAAGTTAATGGGAAATAAATCAAAGATAAAGAAGCCAACAATCGAAGAGGTGGAAGCATGACATTCTGAAACGCAGCCGGTTATTGACTATGTAAGTTAGTTACTCCATGAGTTAACTATTTATTCGCTCTGCACTTTGACAACGACTTTGTTTGAACCTCCAGCTCCTTTGCGCTGATAGTTCAACGCTTGCAGCACGGATTCAAAACCGCCCTCTCCGACTAAATCATACGAACTGGGTCTCAGCTCTCCTTTCTCGAATAGAGCAACAAACATGGGAATCCAGGCCTCAATCTGTTTATTGATATGCCCAGCATCCGGATTTCCAACATTACTTAGTTGAACGAGCCTGGTGTTGCCGCCCTCAAAATCGGTTGTTCCGCTCCTTGCTTTGAGTGAGTAATACCGAGATTGAAGACGCCAATGTCGTCAGATTGAATGACATGTAACTTACCAATCGTTTGTAGATGAGAACAATTTTGGGGTGTGAGACAGTTCTTTAAATAGGGCTCTGGCAAAAACATCGCCTGACGCAGCAGCATCGAAGACTCGATGCACCTTGCCCTTTGTCAATCCAAGGACGGTCTTTACCTGCTCGGGGATGGCTTCATCGCCGTCAAAAGCGGCCTCCGCCCCCAACTTTTTGACAAGCTAGTCTCATAATCCGTTCGTAAGCTCCCAGTACGTATGTACATACATATAACGGTTGAGGGTTTAGTTGGACGGGACATACATCAACAGAGCCGGCAGAGCAGGACGTGATCACTTTATATCCGCATATACGGAATAACTGCGGTCACACAGGTCAGCAATTCCTTTTTCTTCCAAAATAGAGCGCCTCGCCGTACTTGAATTGCAAACTTGCCAACGCTGCTGGATCCTCCGAGCACAATAGCCCATTCGTCATGCTCTGGTTGCTGCGTGTTCGCGTCCAAAACGTCCTGGAGCTTAGGTACTTCGACATCAAGGCAGTCGAATAAGCCGATGGCCGCAGCCTAAACACAATAAGCTAACTTCCCAAGTGAAGCCTTGGCCTTTATTTTTGATGGCTTGCGTGTATTACCTCCAAGCCCAACCCCACGGTCGCAGCCTCCAAGAGACTCAAACTCTCTGGTTTAGGAATTGTGACGTTTGCATCCATCAGAAACTGACAGACAGCGAAAGGTCAATATTCTTGCGCCATAGATTAATAGTATTTATCAGCGAGAATGCACGAACGTATTCCTGGCACGTCCCATGTCCTTGAGTACCAATGCGAGTACACCCGCATACATGGTCCCCAACTTTGAATTTAACAGAGGCATCAGCCCCAGCATCCACCACAATGCCAGCCGCATCAACTCCAGGAACAAGCGGCCAGTCACGAACCAAGACACCTGTGGCCTGCATCGACTCGTCACTATAATATGTCAAGAGGTAAGTGTCCAGTGACAAAGGATGTTCGCCGAAAAGCAAAAGTCAAGCAAAAGAAGAAACGCAAAGGAATAGAATGCCTGTGCTCGTTCTCAAATTGCTTTGGGCTGAGTCGCAAGGAAACATCAATTTGAATCAATGGGAACTGGAAGAGGGTGCATTACACTGTGTTTATCGCTGTATAGATTGACTTGACCAATATCTGGCCAGGGCCTGGCTGAGGCACGGGAAGCTCATCAGTCAATTTAAAAGGTTCCCCAACCTTGTCAGCAATGATGCCCTTCATCGTCACGGAATCGCACCGAGGGACAGTAAGTGGATATTTGAGATTATCAACTATGCGAAGCCCACCAAAAGATTATGAAATCAGATGGAAATGTAGTAAATGAGCTTCGAGGTTATGCATCAATTTCAAAATAAATATGAAGTCAAATATTCAACCACGAGGATGTTGGGTTTGATTAAAATACTAGATTTTTAGAACTTCCCCATATCCCGGAGGCAGCAGCCTGGCAGTTGGGCGTTGATTGCCAGCCCAATAAGAAGTTGGCGCATGCAGGCGTAACTCCTGGCATGGGGAAAGGTGCCGTTCTAAGGGCTGCATCAAAGAGTCATGAGTGCGGGTTCAATTTGTTGTCGATGGATCTTGTCTTTGTTAGCTAGCTGATCACTCATGGGATGATACCGGGTTGGTTCAAGTTGGGTGATTGGTTCGTATTATGTATCGCCGAGTCAAATTTCTGCATGCAAGAGTTTTACTGCGTAGTGCTGTACGTAGAAAAGAGCAACTCGCTGCCTAAATGTTCTGGAGGCTTCGTCAGATATTTAGTAAAAATCGATTCTTGCTAGTGGAAAGAAAGAAAAAGAATATCATCCCTCGGTAATTAGACGAGCCACATGTTATCAGAACTGCATCTTCTGTATAGTACTTGAAACCATGTCACCCTTGCCAAAAAACTCAGAAAACGATAGTGCACCATACGCCGCCTGCCCCAAAATGCATAACATGTATGTATTTGAACCCAGGGAGAATAAATCGTTATCATCTAAACCCAAGGAATGCCGAAACCACAACTCGGTGCGTAAACCAAGGAGCAAGCAGGTATCCCGCTGAATGATGGAAATACAGGTCTAACCGATGAAAATCACGATCACTCTTACAGCCGTGAGTATTTATTTATTGCGGAGTAACAAAGTCTCTATCGAATCCCAGTGGTCGCAGTCGGAATAGCTATAACAAGAAGAAAGGGCCACGTTAGCCGAGGACTTCGTGAATACCCAAAGGCGTAAGTGGAGGGGAAAAACATACATGTAAGTCATACTGCTTCTCAAGCTTGATTGGATCGCTTCTGGATGCCAGCGGAAAAGATACATAACAAATGCCCAGCTCAGACTCGCAAATGCAGGCCAGGCATTTGTTTGAATGCTTTCCCGGGTTTTGGGAGATATGAGAGAAGCCATAGGGTTCGGCTTCGGGTCCATTGAGAGTCTTGCCAGCGCGAGAACGACGCGAGCAAAGACATATATGACGATCTACAGAAAAGTTGTCATCAGCCATGGTCTTGCGGATGGTCACATCTTGTGGCTAGCGCATCAGAAGGTGGGCATCAGACCTGTTGGGTAACGCTAGAACGTGATCGACCAAAAACAACATATCCTCCCAGTAAACCCGCAAAGAAGGTGTCGTATGGACCCTCCTTCGCCCCTCGACCGGGGCCTAGATATCGCAGCGCCAGCATGGAAGATTTATATATGACTGCGAAAGTTGCCAGATTTCGTGCATGCTGCTTGGTCGCCTTCAAGACGAGCCTAGTCTTTTCACGAATACTATAAGATTATACCAGTTAGCAATTATCCACACGTCAAAGAAACACTGGCAAACAGCTGCTGGACAACTCTACCTTCCAGACCGGAAAAGAAATATCATCCTAAGAAGATTAATTTAGCAATCAAGATTATCCCAATATCCAGGGCGTGGCATCATACACCAGTGCATGAGGGAAGCGCACTTTGCTTCCATAGACTGCGCCATTGCGGGCGCTCTTGAGGATCGCAAGTAAAGGTGCGAACTCCGGCTTTATCGCAATGGTGTTTAAAGCATCCTGAGTAGTTGTTAGTCCAGTAACGACACCGCATCTCCAGTTTGCGTGAACAAGGAAGAGGGTACACACCCGTAGCGACTCCATTGTAATTTTATTCGAAAAGGTGATGGATTTCGGTTTCCACGACTCCGCAGATATCAAGGAGAGGCCGTAAGATGTAAAGCGCTACTGAAGCTGGCATGCGTGGAAAATCACACCCGATGAATACCAGTGAAAGCAAGGAACAGTGATCTCAAGCTCATAATGGAGAGAATCATAATGGTGTTGCTATGATTAAAAGAAACAATAGACCCCACGCCCGGTTCGTGGATGAAGCCAGCCGTCCCTCGCCTCCAAAGTCCCTCGGCATGTGAGAAGCAGCAGCCAGCCAACCAGCAGCGAGCTCCCGGACGACGTCACACCACGCGAAAGCTAGACGCGATAGTTAAGCGCCATCCGCTTCCAAGCGCGTGCAGAAGACACGATCCAGTTCATCAATCAAATATGCCCACAGCAGCCAAGATGACATGGAATTAGGTTACATATACACAGTCAGGACGGATTGAAAATCCTCAACCCGACATCTGCCTGCAATCAAACCTCCTGGATCAATTAATAACTTGATGGTGAATACGAATGGCCATGCACTGGGGTCAACACCGCCAATATCCTGCGATCATAAAAGAAAAGGGCAAAGGCCGACTTTTTAGATTGATACGAGCAACCCAGTCACTCCCGATCCCACCGCAACGCCGGGCCAGAGAAAACTAAGAAGAACAGCCAAACGCACAAGAATTGTTCACACCATCCGTGGTCTTTTGTTGGCCTCATCTTCGGATACCTGATCAGCATCCACCATGTCTACATCCTCGTTGTCGTCTCCCATTCCATTCCTTCGTTTCAGGCCCTTCATTTTCCTCGTTTGGAGTCCGCCCAGATCCTGGCGGCCGAGGTGGACTCGCCCAATCTTATCGCCGATAGAATCCATGCTGATATTCTTCTTGGTCTTCTCGAGATCCTGGGGCCGCTTTCCTTGTTTCATCGCCTCCTTCATAACACTTGGGTCCGCCTCTCGAATACGACCCAGCTTGAGATCGAATTTCGGGCCTATCTCGTCCAACTCCACCCGCGGGAGCTTTTGTCCACTTTTCTTCGTTCGAATCCGATACCATCGTAGGTGGATCACTGGGCTAGTGCCTTCACTTGGCTCGTCTGCGGCAACCGTGAGCAAGTACTGTAATCCTTCAACGTCGATTCGGGTTGTTTCTTCAATTTTGAAAATATCCATGAGCATACTCTTCAGCATACCAAACACTGGTGCTGTAGAATCTGCCCACACACTACCAGCAAAGAGCATCATCGGTTTCATTCCAAAGCCAACTTCTAGCTTTGTATGGAATCCACTTCCTCGCGCTGCTGCGTCCCTCTCCATCTCTTGCTGTGTCCCTAATAGCAGCAGCTCACACATCTCCAAAACCTTCGAATCGAAAATGCGCACCAGGGTGACGCAATTGGGTCGCTTTTTGTTGCTACTGCCCCATACTACGATGCCACAGTCATTTTTGTTCGCTAAAAATTCCAAGCTCTCGGCATTTTCAAACGGGTGAATGTTTGCATTCTTTTTGTGGAAGAGGACCGAATTGGGTTGTGTGAGAGAATGGAAAGTCTTGAGGACGGTATGGAGAGGGAGCGGGCATTTGGGCCCGTGGAGAAGGAGGATGCGTTTGGGTTGTTCAATGAGCTGAGGTTCTCGCGCTTTGAGAATCCGCGCCGTGCGTGGATTTCGCGGTTTTCTGTATGATGAGGGAATCACATATGTAGTTAGTATCTTCCGCAGCACGTTAAGGAGCAATTAAAGGACGCATCAGATATACATACACCTCCCTTAACATCATTGTGCAGAACTTGTGATTCTTCAAAGTCTTTGAAGGTCTCCAGGCCTTCTTCGAAAGCTCTGCATCTTGACAAAAGCATAATTCTTAAGTTTCCAATTTAATGCAAACGATGCAAACACCTTGAGCAACCGCATAGGGCACAGCTAGCTGATGAATCACAGTTCCCCATGTGCATCGTCATTTTGTTGATTGAGCATCATTAAAACTAACGGGCCTTGATAAAGGCGTACAGCTACTTCCAAGCAGTCAGCAAAGTGGCTGTAAATGTCCACAAATGGTATCAGCCGTTGAGCTGTTATTTGACCCTCAACACCTCAGCACCACTTCTGAGCGTTTCGAGACAAAAGGCCCGTGACACGGCTCTCTCATATGGAACGGGAATGTGTCTGCATCTCTGGGCATTTGTCCATAGTGATTTTTATGTGTGAAAGTTGTCTCATCAGTGTGGAAGATCATTATATTCTGCCGCAACACACTCATGGCTTCATAATCCAGTTTCGAGACACCCCCTGTTTGACCAACTCCTTTTCCCAAACACTCCCATTGCATGATGGGAATAAGAATTTTTGATCTTGCAACCTTGAGTGTATGAGCTAGAGGGGACATTTTCATGCCTCTAGCTGAAAGGATCCCAAGAATCGCCAAACCGGCCATGAATTAGCTGGTCCTGACAGCGATATTGTATGAGACCCAGCCTTATGATACAGTTATGAGTGGTACCAAGGAGATATCAAGTCAAGAATGACTTCAGCATTTACCCCTCAATTTCGTGTCTGTTGATGCCTCGAACATCTCCCCATAACTCCATTGAATGAATATTCTTCATTTCCATCGAATCTTCACAGCATTCTTTGAGATATACTGAACAAGTTACATACATTTGGCCACATGCCATAGATGTAAGTGCTCCATTGGAACAATCCAATGCCTTCTCACTCCTCGCATTGCATGCGACTTTGGCTGAAAACTGACTTGAATGGTAGTTGACGTTTGTTATTCCTTGAGTGGGGGCCGTGGGCAGAAATGCTGTTTCTTCATCTTACTGTTATTTGGCTTGGGATAGTCTTTGTACGTTCCGCATCCGACTGGCCGTCTTTGCAATTATCTGACTATTTTTTACAGGGCGCGGAGAGGGGGGACTGTAAAGCGATCGGAGAACATCATAGGAAAAGATATATTGAGCGGGTACGGAACTTAACCCGGCGCCGGACGTGAGCGATTGGTTGTCAAGGGATTCTAACACTTTGGCTAGGCATATGGGGGTATAAAATATAGGCGGCGGCCGTTGGTGAACAGACGGACTTCACTGGTAAGAATGATATTTTACTCTCTCCAAGGAAATAAAATAGTTTTTGCTAACCAGTGTAGTCATACACTGTTCCGGACGGTACTTCATTTTCAGCTCATAGTGGTGGACGGGGTAATGATGTTACCGTCATTGTCTCCTTCGACCCGCAGCCGGGAGCTGGGGGCAGGTCCCCAACAATTAACCAAGGTAGCGTTGGCATAAACGGCAATAGCGGTCTGCAAGTCATTGGCAGTCAGCAGGGTATCAGTGGTCAGCAAGGTATCGGTGGTCAGGAGGGCATTGGCGACCAGCCGGGAACCGCCGGACAATCTGTCGCTAGTGCGCTTCCAGGAATCGATGGATTGCCAGGCTTTAACGAGCAACCGAATATTGAGGGTCAACCAGAAACAGTTGGGCAACCAGTTGCCAGTGGCCTGCCAGGAATTGGTGGATTTCCAGGCGTTGATGGACAGGCGGAGATCGGCGAGCCAGCCATCGGAGGAGAGATAGGGACCGTTGGGCAACCAGTCGCTACCCAACTTCCAGGAATTGGTGGGTTTCCAGGCGCTGATGGGCAGCTGGAGATCGATGAACCAGGCATCGGTGGAGAGATAGGGACCGTTGGGCAACCAGTTGCTACTGGATTGCCAGAAATCGGCGGATTACCAGTTGCGACTGGACTGCCTGGCACTGGGGGGTTACCAGCCGCCAGTGGATTGCCGGGGATTGGTGGGCTACCAGAAACTGACGGACAGCAGGGTAGCGGGGGTGACAGCAACGATGATGGCTCATGTCCATGCAGTTGTCTTTGCCCATCCGATGCGTTTAGTCTTTCACAGGACCCCAGTACGGACGGTGAGGCACCAGAATCCTCTGTTCCAGAATCTCCGATTTTGGAGAGCCCCTTCCTGCCTGAGGCCACAAATGCCGTGCCGGAGCTGCCTCCTATATTGGAAAGCTTCGCTCTTTCAGGGGCTACAGATTTATTTCCATCGACAGCAACTGGATTCCCTCCTGACGACCCGTCGGTTTTCTCGATAGTGCCAGGCAACGCCGAACTCTTCCTGCCCCAAAAGACAAGTTCGGTGGCTTCGGACAATTTCAGCAACCCACCTGTACAGCCGGCCTCTGAGCCTGTTCTCCCGCAGGCGTCCGAGACCCCTGCATTGGTAGCCGATTCAACTGTGTTGCTGGATTCGACGAGCCCAAATCCAGTAACCGCTGTCCCTACAATGGACGTGGCACCGACTGTTGCGAGCCCTGTCGTCTCCTTCACGACAATATCATCGACAGCTGCCGAGGAGGCTCCAGCTGTTACTACCGCGCCCGCGCTGGCACTTTCGGGGGATGGTATTGATATCAGCTCGTTGGAGCTCCATAGTACATTGGTTTTTGGTCTAGGAGGTTGACCTTGGAAACGTATTTGCAGCATTTACATTGTAGAACATATCTGACTTCTTTTGCATTCTGCTTTTTCAAAAAGAAAAACGGGGTTCTCTTACGACCCGATACTAAACTCCTCGATTACTTTTTTCTCACATTAAGAAATACGATTGTATACAGCAAAGCCAGGGGGTAAGTGTATGCATTGAGAACGCTCTGTGCATGCTCCACCCTAGGACTTTGAGGAACTTACTGGCATGTCATGATCTGCGAGTCTGGCTTTTTTAGCTCTGCGTTTCATTTCACGCTTAGATAGCTGTGTTTCCGGAGAGGCTGTCCTTTCTGCATCGGACGCTCTCCGTTTAGTGCCGTTTCCAGTTTTCGATGGTTCGGTGCTGGCCTTACTTTCGGTTTGCGCAGCTTCGGTGGCATCGGGCTTATCCCCGCCAGAGACCACATTTACTGATCCTCTCCAACTAGTTCTTTTCATTGCTGCTAGAGCAACAACCTTCCTTGCTTCATCACATAGCGCATCTTTCGCAGTTTCCTGCGTTATCCCCCATAGGCATGCCAGATTCACGACATCCCAGGGCGCCCTTACTCCAAGGGCCTGCCTAGCTTCGCTAGAAATGATGATACCTCGACCCCTCGTCGCGCGTACTAGAGACACTGCATTGCTGATCAGGTTCCTCCGAGCATCCAACCCACTCCCAGTCACCCCAGGGCCATAACAAATTTCAAACCGCACGCCACGGGATATGGCTCCGGAAAGAGTTTTGAATTTAAAATGAAAGGGCAGGCGGACAGAGAGATCCAATGATATGATGTCGCAATCGAGATTGTTGCAGGCTTGCATCAAAGACTTTTCGTTGGTGGGCCTTATGGCAAGAAGGGAATGGGATTGTGCCAGAGAAGTGAGTCGTGGGTTTTGCGAAGGGTCAGAGACTGTAAGATTGAGCCGGGTGAGGAGAATCAGGGACTTGGGCCCATTGGTAGGCAAGGCTGGCGGAGATAGGTTTGGAGGACATTTTGTCGTAACAGACTGCGACAATGCGACAGTCGTGTAGCCCACTGATAAAAGAAATATAAATACATATTAGGAATTGATGAGAGATGAAGTAGTGATATGAAGACAATTGAAGGAGTTAATACTCACGTTCAGCGAGAAAATATAGCGTCTGGATGGCCTTCGCATCATTGGGGGCGTACGGAACGTTCAGGTCGTAGAACATGATGAAGCCTCGTCCGTCCCAAGGTCAGGGCCGGATGAGAGACGAGCTGTTCTGCTAGAATATACCCAGCTCTTCGGCAGTGTCACTTAAGTCACCCATTTCGCCAATGAAAAGCTGGTGAATGGGTGGTTGTAATACTCTCTGAAGCACACTGTGGCTGACTTTTGCAATCAGGTGACTCGTTAGTGAGTCCATGCCCGCCTGCTCTGGAGTCGCTATCATGCAGACTGCCCGCACCACGACCGACCTTGCCTGTTGACTCTGGAACTGCTTCAGAGGCCAACAGCCTCGTGCCCTGAATGATTTACTGTGATACCTAACCCGTCCAAAGCTCTACTCGACGCACTGTCTTTTTTTTGTGTTTCATTCTTTTTTCCTTTTGCTTCGTCCCATTCTTCCAGTAGTGACTTGTCTTCCCCTTGAGTTTCCGCCAAACTTTATCCCACACAGCTCCCTCCATTCTTTTCGCAGTCGCACGGTAAATCCAGGGCGACGTTTATCATCACCATGGCGCGTGTATATGCGGATGTGAACCAACATATGCCCAAATCGTACTGGGACTACGACAGTGTCAATATCTCCTGGGGCGTTCTGGAGAACTACGAAGTAGTTCGGAAAATTGGTACCTGCCCCCGCCGCATCGATACGTCTCCTGTTACCTGTGCTATTTCATCCGAGTGTTCTTTTTATTAGCTAACCAAAAAATTGGACAGGTCGCGGGAAGTATTCGGAAGTATTCGAGGGTATCAACGTCGTCAATTACCAAAAATGCGTCATCAAGGTTTTGAAACCCGTCAAGAAGAAAAAAATCAAGCGGGAGATCAAAATTTTGCAGAATTTGGCTGGAGGTCCGAATGTCGTGGCCTTATTAGACGTCGTTCGCGACAGTCAAAGCAAAACGCCTAGTTTGGTATTTGAATATGTTAATAATACCGACTTTCGAACGTTATACCCTCGTTTCGTCGACTACGACGTGCGATACTACATCTACGAATTATTGAAAGCGCTGGACTTTTGCCATAGCAAAGGGATAATGCACCGAGATGTCAAACCCCATAATGTCATGATTGACCATGAAAGGAGAAAGGTTAGTCCCACTGTTTCGACCTTTCGCTGAAGCCTATACTAATATTTGGTGCAGCTTCGGTTAATTGACTGGGGTCTGGCTGAATTCTACCATCAAGGCACCGAATACAACGTTCGAGTCGCGTCCCGATACTTCAAAGGCCCCGAGCTTTTAGTCGACTTCCAAGAATATGACTATTCCCTCGACATGTGGTCACTTGGTGCTATGTTTGCATCGATGATCTTCAGGAAAGAGCCCTTCTTCCACGGTAGCAGTAATGCCGACCAACTTGTAAAAATTGCCAAGGTGCTAGGGACTGATGGTCTCTTCGAATATCTTGACAAGTACGACATAGAACTGGATCCGCAATACGACGATATTCTTTCCCGGTACCCAAGAAAGCCCTGGCAATCCTTTGTCAATCAAGAGAATCAGAGGTTCGTCAGCAACGAGGCTATCGACTTTCTTGATAAATTGCTAAGATACGATCATGCTGTTGGTTTTCCCAATTTCCCAGCTCCTAGGTGTTTGGCTAATATTTTGTCTAGGAGCGTCTCACGGCGCAAGAGGCTATGGCCCATCCTTATTTCGCACCTGTACGTGCTGCCGCAGCACAACCTACCCAGAACTCAAGCGCCCCTTTCCATTCATAAATCCTACCCTTTTCTGCGTCCGCAAGTAATTCAAGGAAGCCCTCCGGCTTTGCATCAGAGGAAAGGGACCGTTCCGTCGCAAATCGTGGTACTACCTCTTACCATAATACCCATTGCTGTTTATGTAGCAGTCAGCTTGCAAAGTTCACAGCAAATTATCCCACTGCGACGAGGTTACCAGGGAAGCAACGCCCCAATTGACTAGTGCTTATTCGGTGGTCCAGCCCTGCGACATAGCAGCTGGAACGAGGGACGGCAAGGTAAAATAACTTTGGCCTGTCAAGTTTTCATGCTTTATGACTTAGATCCATAATGTGCTTCAAATCTCCTAAAATCATAGTTCTCCTGTTTGACGTAGCTCACAGCACTCACAAGGCTTCATGGATCAAGTCGTTTGCCCCATGTCTGTCGAGGAAATAGCCCTACAGAAGAATATCATTCTCGTTCAGAGGAATCTACAGTACAAATCAACAAATCCCTGCATTTTGTGTTGCATCTGCAGCGACCCCCCGAGCGGCAGCTAGAAACGGCTGAAGCCTACTAAGTTGAATACCATCACGTGATGTGAGTCAGTGCGGGCGCGCCATCCCCGCCTCGGTTTTCTACAAAATTTCATGGACGGAGACCCTACATGCCAATTGCATGACGATTACATCCTCTGTAAGTTTTCAGTGTCCGCGAAGGTCAGTACTCATGCTAATAGTTACTACTCGGTAGGAATCTTTAATGTGTGAACCCTACCCTTGATTGTTGAATTGTCACGCCAGAGCCAACATACTGATCAGACGACAATTTGCGCGCGCAGCGCGTTGGAGATTCACTCCACAGCCTCGATTGATAAGCATGGCTTCACTCCCAACAGCTCAGGCCCCAAGTAGGTGGCGGACCGTATGGCGCCCTCGCGGTTCTCACAATGCTAACATCTTGGAACTTTAGCTCCTCGGAGCGGCATCAGTATCCCAACGGCTGGTGACGGGAAACAATCAGAAAACCCCGATCCCCCCAACAATGTCTCAGCTTCGCAGCATGGAGGAAAGCCCAAGACCGAAAAAGAACGTAGGTTACACCGCAGGTGCCTTGTTGGGACGTGTATTGCTGTTCTAGATCCAACCGCAACGCTGTATTTTTCTTTGAAAGGATTGTCTAATACTTTTTGATATAGTTGAGAAAGAGCGGAAAAAGGCTGAAAAAATGAAGAAATTTGCGGAAAAGAATGCTAAAAAGGCTATGGCTGCTGTGGCTGCTGTGGCATCGCCGAAAAACCTCGAAAAGAAACCTAAGGTTGAAAAGGAGAAAACGGCCGATGCTTACGACCCAAATACAATTGAATCAGGGAGATATGAATGGTGGGAGAAGAACGATCTTTTCAAGCCTGAATTTGGGCCCGATGGAAAAGTCAAGCCGCAGGGCGCTTTTGTCATGACGTTCCCTCCGCCCAATGTAACAGGCGCCCTTCACATGGGCCACGCGTTAACCAATGCGCTTCAGGACACCATGATTCGGTGGCAACGCATGAAGGGGAAGACTGTGCTATGGCTTCCGGGATACGATCATGCTGGTATCTCTACACAAAGCGTCGTGGAAAAGATCCTGTGGAAAACTGAAAAGAAGACTCGACATGATGTCGGGAGAACGGTGTTGACAGATATGATCTGGGAGTGGACACACAAGTACCATAAGAGCATCACAACTTCCATGAGATGCATGGGCGGATCTTTCGATTGGACCAGAGAAGCATTCACGATGGACGAGAATCTCTCTGCTGCCGTTACAGAAACTTTCGTTCAATTGCATGAAGAGGGTACCATTTATCGGGCCAACAGGCTTGTGAATTGGTGCGTTGCCCTGAATACATCGCTATCTAACCTTGAAGTGGAGAACAAGGACCTCGAAGGCCGGACTCTCCTAGATGTTCCCGGCTATGAAAAGAAAATTGAATTCGGTGTTCTGACCCACTTCATATATGAGATTGACGGCACGGATGACAAGATCCAGGTCGCCACGACCCGTCCGGAAACCATGCTTGGTGATACAGGTATCGCTGTCCACCCCGACGACAAGCGTTATCAAAAATACATTGGCAAATTCGCCAAGCATCCATTCTTGAACCGTTTGCTACGGATTGTGCCTGACGACAAAGTTGATCCCGAGTTTGGTACTGGAGCTGTCAAAATTACTCCTGCGCATGACTTTAATGACTTTGTTCGAGGAAAAGAGCACAATTTAGATTTCATCTCAATAATGGATGATGATGGGACGTTTAATGCTAACGCAGGACCTTTTGCGGGCATCAAGCGTTTCGATGCTCGCTATAAGATCATTGAGGCCTTAAAAGAAAAGGGACTGTACGTGAAATGGGAACACAACCCCATGAAAGTTCCCGTCTGCGTCAAATCAAACGACGTTATTGAGCCGATCCTGAAGCCCCAGTGGTGGATGAAGATGAAAGAGCTGTGTGAACCTGCCATCAAGGCCGTTGAAAATGGCGACATTGTCATTCGTCCTGAAAGTGCACAAAAGAGTTATTTCCGGTGGATGAACAACATTACCGATTGGTGTCTCTCGAGGCAGCTATGGTGGGGCCACCAAGCGCCGGCTTATTTCATTCAACTTGAGGGTGAGAAAGGTGATGACAGTGATGGAAACCTATGGGTTTCTGGTCGTACAGACGAAGAAGCGAAGGAAAAGGCGGCAGCGAAATTCCCCGGAAAGAAGTTTACACTGACGCGAGACCCTGACGTGTTGGATACCTGGTTTTCCTCGGGCTTGTGGCCGTTTTCCACCCTCGGCTGGCCCAAGAAGACGCATGACTTTGAAAACCTTTACCCGACATCCGTTCTGGAAACTGGATGGGATATCCTCTTCTTCTGGGTTGCTCGTATGATTATGCTTGGCACCAAGATGACTGGCCAAATTCCGTTCCGCGAGGTGTATTGCCATTCTTTAATCAGAGATTCGGAGGGAAGAAAAATGTCAAAATCGCTCGGAAACGTTGTAGACCCTCTTGACGTTATGCGAGGCATATCGCTCGAAGCGTTGCACCAAAAACTACTCGAGGGGAATCTTGCGCAAAAGGAGGTCGCTACCGCCTCTAAATATCAAAAGAAGGCATTTCCCAAAGGAATTCCAGAATGTGGCGCTGATGCCTTGCGGTTCTCTTTGGTATCCTATACTACCGGCGGTAAGAACACACGCTATCTCTTTTTTGAGAGAAGGAGATTCGATTCTGACCTTTACTTATAGGTGGCGATATCAATTTTGACATTCAGGTCATCTACGGCTACAGAAGGTTCTGCAACAAAATTTACCAAGCCACCAAGTATGTTCTTGGTAAACTAGGCGACGATTTCCAGCCGCGGGCCACCGTAACGAAGACTGGTGCCGAGTCACTTGCCGAACGGTGGATTCTTCACAAGTTCAATACTGCAGCAAAAATTGCAAACGAGAAACTTGAACAGCGTGAGTTCTCGGATGCCGCGTACGCGCTATATCAATACTGGTACAGCCAACTTTGTGACGTTTTTCTTGAGAATTCAAAATCCCTCCTTCAGCCAGACACGCCTATTGAGGTTCAGCAATCTGCAAAACAAACTCTGTACACAGTGCTGGAAGGGGCGCTTACATTGGTCCATCCGATTATGCCTTTTGTGTCTGAGGAGCTATGGCAACGGCTGCCACGACGTCCGAGTGACAAAACCTTGTCCATCATGAAGGCTGCTTACCCAGAATATGACTCGGCCTTCGACGATCCTGCTGCGGAGACGGCGTATGACTTGATTTTGGCTACTTCTAAGGCCATCCGCAGCATTCTATCGGAATACGAGGTTAAGTCGAAGGGAGATGTTAAGATTCAAACCTACGACGCGACAAGCCACAGAACAATCAGTGAAGAGGTCGCGAGCATCAAATCGCTAAGCGGAAAAACTATTGGAGCAATTACTGTTCTAGGACCTGATAACACTGTGCCACCGCCGGGCTGCGTTGTTTCCGCCGTCGGAGCTAATGCAGCGATATATTTAGAAGTATCTAACGAAGTGCGATTGGAACAGGAGGAGAAAGCCAGGACTAATCTGTCCAAGGCCCTTGAGACCATTAATCGTCAGCTCGGAATCATGAACGCACCAGGGTGGAAAGAGAAGGCGAAACCGGAGGCGAGGGAAATGGAAGAGAAGAAATTGAAGGACGCGCAAAGTGAAGCTGCACGGTTTGAAGAGCAGATCAAAGATTTGGAAAACCTCAAGATATAAAATTTGGCGATGCTACACTCTACTCCGTACTCTCATAACGCTATATGGATGCAGAAGGCGCACAGACGTCTGTGGGTACAGATTTTTAGAATCCAGGTGAATCAAGTGCTCTTGCTCGTGGAAGAGAAGCCAAATTTACCTTCTTCTCATGATTATCTTTCAATGAGGTCCTCATGCACTGGACTATTGCTTGTTGAATTGTAATTGCTCATGATCGGGCTGATACCAGAGGCCACAATACAGTATGTGTATTATGTATGTTCTGTAATGTACTGTACAGTACAATAATGTATATTAAGTACGGAAACAATACAGTACGGAGTACGAAAGAGAAAGCCGCTAGTCTATAATAAGGTTAGCGGCTCTCCTTACTCAGCAAACAAATTTCTCAAACATTCAAAAAGCGCAACGACACAATCAAACACAGCAAACCTAACAAACATCATCATCTCTCTCTCCATATCAGACTGACCTGCGGAGCCAGAATAGGCGTTTAGAGAAATCGGCTGGATGAATCTTCTTGGTCTTTGAGAGGTTTAGACTCCCATTGTTATCGGTACGTATTGTTAAGCTCAGTGTGCCTCGAGTGTACTGACAAAGGTGACAGCATTTTCGATTGGAAACCCTATGGTCAAGTCCACGCGAAGAGCATCGGGATGAAATTCTTGGGCACCACGCGCGGTTGAGATAATCTTGAACCATAAAGCCCAATGACATCCACCGCCCAGTCGCACTCGAATGATATCGCCGCCCATCATTCCCAGCACCAAAATCAAATCGCTGGGAATCAACCACATCCAGCAAATTCACCTCATGGTTTAGCTGCAACTGCAGGCACAGCATCGTATACGACGGATAATCACCTGGCGGGCCTTGTTGAAGCCGCCACTGCTGCTGCAGGGCAGAACGTGGGATGGGCTCAGCCCGAGGACGGTGAAACTGCAATGCCCGGAGAAGCGCGCGTCATTCAAAACCAGCTTGACGGTTACACGGTTGGAATGCAGTTGGACGACGGGTTTGGGAATCAAAGCAACGCCCCTAATCACCATTTCCTTCAGCTTCCCAGCCATGGAGGGCAGGCATCTGCCAATGGTGGAAGGCAAATTGCGCCCACAAGTGTACCTGTCCCGCCAACAGAAGGAGATCCCTCTGGGCGCAAACGCAAACGAGGCAATCCGAACGTAGACCCTGCAATCACGGCAAATTCAACGTTCGTGGCCAGTGGTGCGGGTAGTAATGAACATGGACCCGCACACCAGGACGGATTGCATCTCAAGGGACTTCCGACCCATGTTTCCAATGCACGCGCTGCCGGCGTACACTCTGCCGTAGCACTATTTCGACAACCCTCCGCAACGAGTAAAAAATACACGCGCCCCCCAATGTCAAAACTATTTGCGTCACTGGAGCTGTCGCCTGAGAATTTTCTCCATCTTCAAGCTGCGGCTAAAGCTTACATGCTCGATGACAATCACCCCGAAAGGCGTGATTGCGTTGGTCAGCGTGGTAAGGGAGACACGGAGATGGTGAGACTGAGGCTCTGGAACTGCGTCAGCGAATTTCTAGACAAGGAAGGGAATGGCCCACGCTTTTTTGGGGAGAACATCGTCAATGAAGGATTGGGGCCCCGGCAAATGATTTGGCCCCGAGATGACCAGAAAATAATTTCTCTAATGATGCCACTTCTTCGACGTATGGTTACAAATGAACGCCAGCGACAATATGCCATTGAATCAAGAAAGGGTAGTCATGGGGAGGAGAAAAAGCGAAGGCCGGTGGAAACACCAACGCCTAAAGCATCTTCTTCGGAAAGTACTTTGCAGTTTGAACAATCGACGAACAGTGGGACTGGAATGCTCGATCTCCTAGCGGGTGGCTATCCTTCCGATTGGGAATCGATCACCCAATCTTATGACTCGTATAATCAAGACTATCGCCTTGATAATCTTGGTTCTATATCTGGACTCTCTCACCCGGACTGGCTAGGTCTGGTGGCCGCAGTGGATTGCCATTACCAGATTGATCACCATGGTAATGGCTCTGAGTGTGATCAGCCCTGTGAGGATTGCATGGTCAATCACATTGTATCAGCAGACAGTGTATCGCACGCAAGCTGGAGAATAAGTGGGCAAGGAGATGACCTTTTAGCGCGAACATACTTGTAAGTCACCTTATCGTATATGCTGTCTACACTGGATCACGATATTAATTTCTATCTCTTGATTTCCAGTGCATCGGGGATAACGAGGGACGTCTCACACATCATCAGAGAAAATCTCATTCAGCGTGCCAACGATCAACATGACTCAAAGTTTACAACAACGGGAACATTCCCAGGGCAGTCTTCTGAATCCTTCCCTCAGGCACCGCCATCTGGCTTGACTCCCACGACCTCTCTCTCTCATTCTGCTCACCGTTCACCAAGACAGGCGGAAAGCAAATCGCTAGGCTCAGTCCGGATTCTGGTCAACCTTGCCCAAAACGGGAACGACAAGCGTTTGATTCCGCGTCTTGAACTGCAAGGAGACCAAAATGCTGGCCTTCCGACGTTTCTGAAAAACGTCCAACACTACCAACAGCAACGTCAACAACCACAAGTCCATCAGTTACCGAGTAATTGTCGGGTGAGAGCGTGGCTCAAAGATGGTTTGGCGCCTATAAGAAATGATGAAGAATGGATGGCTGCTTTGATGGCAGCGCATACGGTCGACTGGATGGATGGAGAACTCCGCATTATTATCGACGATGGGGCCCTTTGATTAAATGAAACTAGGGATGTGATCAGAACGCTCTTTGCTGCACCAAAGAAAGGCATGCTCTTCTTTAATTTATTTCTGAAGATTGACGTTGCATTCCCTTACTGAAACTTGGTCCCATATCAAAACCATCTTGGTGGGGGTCCCCTATGTCCAGTGCGCGACATTCTGGTTTCCACTCATGCAAGAAATTGCACATCCTACTCCGTAGCTGGCACCTGCATTCAATTCAGACAAACAATTCCATGTACAATACAGTTGTGGCTCTTTGTTACCTCAAAATTCCTTCGTCTTTCATTGAGAAAGCAAAAAATGACCATGGTCTTTGCAAAGCACAGACTGCTGTGGAATTGGTAAATTATATTACTACTTTTGAAAAAAGGTTCCTCAGAAATAGAGTATCAGAAATAGTCTTGTATTCATGGTGCTAATTATCAATGTTTGAGGATCCTATTTCTCTGGGCTTGGGTCCGAATGCTGTGATCTAAACTTCTTCTATAGTTTTCTGACGGTGCCTCCTCTGACTTCTGCCGGGAATTAAGGTGCTTAAATCACCAACCGGCAAGCTTATCGGGAAATCAACAGCCTCAAGCAACTCTGCCAGCAACAGGTACCAAATAAAGGTGCATAATGCAAACGTAAAAGCGCCGCCAATCTAGAAAGCGAGACAAAACCATGTCAACATCGAGTATCAAGAGGCCTCTTGATAAACGCGCCGGGATGAAAATAACTTACCACTTCTAATCGCTCTGCACGAAAAACATTCTCTAGAGCTAGTTCGAAGTGAACCCCAGCGAAGCAACTAAATGCGACAACGAGCAGTATCAAAGCCAGGAGCAGGCATATATTGGTACGAAGAGAACAAATAACGAAAATTACTGTCACAAGCGCGAGGCATATATAGTAAAATCCTGAAATGATTAGGTTAGCCTCAAATCGGCTGCGATAGATGTAAAAGGTCGGTACCTGTTGTGGAATGAAAACTCGGGGTGGTTTGGCCTTCGAACGAGTTTCCTGTGACAGAGTATGCCGCTCCCGCGGCGAAAGATGGTATCAAAGTGGTGCCCTGGACGATCCAGAACGTACCTAGAGCAAGCCGGTTAGCGTCCCAGATTGATTTCTCATACTGTGCATTTTTATCGCCAGTAACTCTAAATTATTCTTACCGTAAGTGAAAAACAAAGCACACGAGAACGTGTTTCCAAGAATCCATTCGCCGACTGCTCCAAGAAGCTGGACAAGTCCGCCGAAAAAGATAAATACAGTCCTTAATATCAACAAATTAGATTCTCGGGACGTTCTTGTTGCGCCTTTTGGCTTGAATTGGGTCTGGCTGCTTACAAAATAGCACTCCCACCCCCACCAGCACCTCTCCATCCCATAGCGGCGCAAGCCTTTGGCGTTGCAGCAATCAAGAAACCGATCAAGGAAATGGGTGTCGGATTTCCAAAGGTCTTACGAAGGGCATCCGCACGTGGCTGTTGATGAGGATTCAGGTAAAGCTTCTCGAAAACATCCCGGGGCATGACCACGCTTTCCGCTGTTTGGGTCTTCCGAGTAGCCTCAAAATGAGCTACATCATGATATTCTTTCCCTGCAGCCGTTGATGTGGGGGATTGGGTACCAGACATTTTACCAACTGAAAACAAAAAATGGGCTCGTTTGGGAGGCAACGCTTGATGAGAATGCAACAGTTTCAACACCGACTTTGGGTCGGGGGAGCCATGTTCCATTTATAGGGGAACGACGAGCAAAAGAGGACGTTTCGACCTAACCCCAGAAAGCCAGATGGTAGACTTCTTTCTTTCTCCGGGGCAATGGAGTCGTTACAGGGCCAGTCTGGGGATGGTGGAGCGGTAAGCCCCATGGGGATCGGCTCCTGACGAACGAAATCCGTAGTTGAGGATCGCTGCGCAGGCTCATATGCTCAGTCGGACCGCCGGTGCCTTCGCCCGAGAGCCACATCTGATTTCTGGTATCAAAACACTCCGTAAAGAGCCCTGGATCTCTAGCAGAGTACTAGTGACCAGGATCTGATTCCCAACCAATGGTGGGGGAGAATCGCCTCCTTGGTGCAAGACAAAAGGAGAGCAAAGGGGGCGCAGACATTTTCGAAAAACCCAAAGCCAAATATCAACTGACTGGTAGTCTTCAGATGTCGACTTAAAGACTTGGTTGTGGGATATGGCCTACAAAACCTGGAACTTGGGGACTGACAAAGAGAATTTCGGCAAATATCATCGGATATGATGTATCTATTCAGCAGGTTCTGGACTATGGCTCAAAAAAAAGGATATCATCTACCCGTCCAAGATCATGCTGTTTGGCGGAGAAGATGGAGAAAAGAACATTTCACGGTGGAGAAGTGTGAAAGTCTTCCAAACAACCACAAACTCACTGCTCCATATATCGGAGCACCTCATGGGTTTTCATAAGCATTCCACCGTCCAGCCACGGCTTGATGCGGCATTGCTTGTTTGGGGTCTTTGGCAGCATGATTGGGAGGGTTTAACGCCACTTGCTAGTTATGATAGTAAGCCGGGGTGCACACAGTTCGTTTCCCTTTTTCCAAGTAAACTCAATCGGACTCAGGCCGATAAAAGTGTGCCCTCGATTCCATTTCAGGCGTGCAGATGGATGTGCTATCATTGATGATCGTCATCGTCGCAGCCCAAGACCTCCAAGTCACCATTCCACTGCAGTTGCTAATAGTTACTCACAGAGGGCCGGACGAACATGATCACCTTTCCCCAGAGCCTGGAAGTTTGCTGGCTCTCAAGCCCCGAAACCTGCGGTAGCTAACTTGTCAAATCGCCGAGCCGAGACTTTTTCACGTGGTTGGCTGCAGCAGGCGAGCTGTAAGAAGCGCCCTGAGTTTTGTTAGATCCCCGTTTAGAAAGCCATGCTCTACATAATGTTTTGAGGTTCTGAATCCTTTTCCTATCCATCCTATAATAGTTTAACCGACAGCGCCTTCGCTTTAAAGAGCGGCCACCATGTCGGTACATACATATATAGTAGAGTACGGAGTACAGTACAGTACATACATAAAAAAAATAAAAAACAATGTAATCTCGGTGTTCTAAGGTAAGTTCCAGTGTTGTGTTTCGAGCGATTCATGTTTGGTAAGAAGAGTCACGACACTTCGCGAACAGAAAAGTGCAGCAACACGATATATCAACAGGAGATATTTCGCGGCAAAGTGATAAGCTCAAACCCAGATTGGAGACAACCACCCAGAGCACATCACAGAGAAGGCTTGATTCTCAACCCACAACCGCTACCAAACGCCAAAGGTTATAGGACTGAAACGAGAAAACTGCCTTTGCCAGCCCAGAAAGGGGTTCATTCATCGAGGTCTTCCACAGTTGCAGCCCTTGCCTTTCCTTTCCTAGCACGATCGTCATCGGGACACGACGACAACGAGCTCCCACCCGCACTGCGTGATTCTTTGGGTGAGCTTTGGGGAATAGTACTCTGCATGTTTGATAGAGTTGCATCATCGGCAATCCTATCCGACGTAACCTCAGTCCAGTCTAGAGAGGGTGATGTTGATTGATTTCGTGAAACTACTCGTTGGGGCGGCGTTCTATCGCCCACGATGCGCCCGTCTGGATTTGCGAGGGACTCTTGCCGAGAAATCATGGCCGCAGAGGGTCGTGTGGGAGACGAAGCAGCAGGGCCTGATTTTATCTGCTGCGAGTCCGCAAATAGCTGGGAGCGAGAGGGATCTCGAGGCGAAGGCGCGTGGTTGGAGGATAAGGAAAAATTATTACTAAATGGCGAGGTTATATATCGGTTTTCCGGCTGAATATCCTGTAAAGGAATGAGAGTCCAGCCAGGTGGCAGAGAAACGCCTTCAGGTAAAGCGTGATCCGCGGAAGCTAGAGCAACCAGTTGAGAAGTTGAGATAGAACGGTTGCGGAGAGCAAGGGAGTTAACGTTTGATAACACTTGGGGGTTCGTATTGTGATCGTTCGAAATTCCAGCCAACAAACGATTTGAATTGACTGCACGAAGGCGAACCAGCTCGTTTTGAAGCAATCGAACAACCTGTAATTGGTCAGAAGCTGCCAAGAGGGAACTGATCTCCTGGCTAATCTGTTGTTCAAGATGAAGTATCTGATTTTGAATGGTGGTATGCTCCATATTTGTGGGCGGCTCCGTTGGAGCTGGGCGAGAAGAGTTGACACCGAGATCGGTGGGGGGTTGGTTTGGCGTCAATCGATTTGGACTGGGCGCTCGATCAGCTGGAACCTGACCAGCATTGTTGAGCTGCTGGGCAATGTCTTGGAGCTGATCTCCGCGACCCGCACCGAATCCAACACGAACTGGCCCAAAATTCAGGACCCAAGCCCTGGGTCTTCCGCCTGGTGCGTGCGCGTTCCCCCCTGGGGGCTGGTTGGCCCTGGCAGGGGCATTCCCCTCGTCTTGGGCCCGTCCTCTTCCAACAATTGTTACCGGGCGCCTACAAGTTGGGCAATTTTGTTGGCGTTCAAGCCAGCTACGAAGGCAGGCGAAGTGAAGTAGGTGCCCACAGGGTAGCTTTTTTGGACGTAGTCTTTCTGAGACTCTTCCGCCTGTCCGACCTTCAGGAGCACGAGCCTGTGTAGCTTCAGGCGGTTGCCAAGGTTGCATTTCCTCTCTGCATATTATGCAAACATCCTCCCTTGCAATTTCATCCGCAGTCGCATCGGGGTACCGACTGTTCATGTCTCTCGTCGCATTTCGGTAGCGAATGAAATCCAAAATACGTTTTGCAAACGACCTCATTGTCAATACGACATCCCTCAGTATATGTATGGGTAAACCGTAGAAAGTGAAGAGGATGGCGAAAAATGACAAATAAACAACCAGTTTGAGGAAATCTTTGCCAATAGTCAGCACAGATAAATAACGATCAAGGAGCGAACTTACCGGTAATGAGATCAAGGTAAAAGACCCAGCGACCTTTTTCTTCCCAACCAGGTACATCCAATTCTATTTCTGCAATATCGTCTTCATTGGGTAAATCACTAGGGGGCTCTGCGCCAGTAGTATGACAGGTTCGAAGGATCTCCTCCCGTGACGCCCGGATCTCGGCCTTTCTCTCAACGAGTCTCGCCTTCTTCTGTTGGCGAACAATGTAGATTTCGGCAAGTGACAGGGCATAACGGGCGGTGGTCGACGTGGACAAGATGGTGAGGACTGCGAACTCGAATCCAAACATTACCATCATATCGGGCCTGGCTTGACGAAGCACTGTCTTAACGGCATACTCTAGCATAAATGTATTGAAGGAGACGGCCAGCAGTAGCGACACCGCCAAACGGGTATGGAAAAGACGGGGATTGTTCGGGGATTGCTGTTCAAGGATCTCAACGCGACCTTCCCCAATCCATCCCCAAACTTTGCCGACAAGAAGGCAGACAAACATAACGACAAACCAGCCACCCAGTTCCCCGCGAAATATTGTCATAGCGAGACATGTTTCGGTAACAGCAAACCAGGCCTTCTCATAAAGCTGCTCGGTTTCAATGGGCCGTAAACGGCCATATAGTAACCGTTGAAGGCCAAAGAGAAGAAAGCCCACTACCAGCAAGCATAGGTTCGTGAGGATCTGAGGAGTAGCAAGAATTAGTTTCTTGTTCCCAAAGCGGAAATAGCTAGCAAGCCGGGTTACCATAAGATTTGCATTGCTCTGAGAAAGATAAACACAAGCAGAATAGAAATTTGCTCGCTGATGCAATGCTTTCAGAGTTACGGTTGCAGAAAGCGCAAGCGAAACCTGAAAAGTTGATATTAGCAAAGAATCAACGGTCACCTTTCCCTCTCTCTCTCTAAGGAGCCGATTCTTACCCCCGCGTACACAGCCAGTCTCATCATGGCGACCGAGAGGACGACCGCCACGATCTTCGAACGCTCACATATGCCTCGGAAGCGTTGTCTGAATGGGTGCCTATAGAATTGTGACGGAGAATATTCTAAGTGAGCTGAAGGCTAAAGGTTGATATGAGCTCTTTGCTGCTTGATGCCACCTTTTTGATAAACTACGGGATACGTTTCGGCCCTTTTCGTCATGCTTATGTGATTCTGTGGTCAACTGTTACGTAATCCAAATACCCCGGCACGTGACCAAGCCTATGGGCCTTTTTGTTGCCGCTTGATCCTATCGATCCAATGAACAACTCTCACTTATCCTGTGATCCAAACAATTGGCTGACTAATTAATTCGGCAGGACCTCCCCAAACCTTAGCTCATTCATTGGAACCTTCAACCTCCCAACTCAGGTGACAGGTCAGTGAGTTGCTACGCCGTAACTATAAAAGGTATTTTGTCCAGAAATACGGAGCGCACACATGGACATCCTTGTGAGCTTATCTCTGTCTGCAAGTGCGTATGGAGCAATTTACTATGGGATAACTAATCTATGCGGCCCATCACCTTTTTAGCTTGATGTATAATCAGACAAACAAACCAGATGCCGCAATGTGCAGACGCTCCAGAGAGAGAGGGCCGTCGGTCTCAGGTTGTTTGCTACATATCTAGCGTATGATGTATGTACTGTTCATACATACAGTGTACTTCATACCCAAAAACCCATACATGTGTTCGAATACCCCTAACCGCATTTCATGGTGGCATGCTCGCTTCCATAGCTCCGCAATGATTACAGGAGGCACACCTCCGTACGTATGTATGGATGTAATGTTTGCTGCAAGGACCTACATTCCAATCGCAACAATGGGCGCAATACATTAGAACGTTCTGGAAGCCAAGAAAAACTAAGTCAGCGGATGATGGAGGCATGCCAAAAGTTAGAGAAGACCCTATGGGTGTACGGCATGTACATACTGTACGCATTCCGTGCATAGTATGCAACAAGCATTCAAAGAAGGCTTCTAGAAGATACTTGCAAGAACAAGGATTGGCTATGTCAATGTTGAAAGCGGGCCGGAAATAGACGAACCAACGGGAGGCTGCACTCGCGTGTCCCTCGTGTTTTTCTTGCTTGCATCGATGGCAAAATATGAAGCACGCGCAGAGCTGTGCTTTTTGCGGAGATATTAATCGGACTAAGACAGACCTAGTTATACTGTAAAGAGGCCAGAGCCGAATAAGCGATTGATACTAAAGTTATAGAGCAATTCGGGTAATATATTATTTCGCCGAAAGGAACTTGAGTCGATTTTCACTGCATAATATAGGTAAACAGGGATTGCCTAAAAATATCAATTGAAAGGGGGAGAATATGATAAACAACTAAAAAATGATCACACATCGCCTATGATGCATAGGGGAGGAAAAGGTTCCATGGCCCTGACGCTTTGCAGATCTATCATGTAGGTATCGTCGGTGGCAGCCTTACCACGCCATTGAATTAACTATGTAGTAACAGATAGCACGGCCGGTACGAAATGATTGGTTTCATCTCTGACTGCAGCAATTGTGGACCCCGTAGGCTCGCTCTCGCGTGGAAAGGAGAATGTTCGCTTGTTTGCTGAAACATGCAAGTATCTGGTCGCCACGGGAGTCGAGGTCGAGATACAAGTGTATTCGATTCATGGATACAGGCGGACAAGCCTATCCAGTGTCATTTACGCTGGATGCTCCTTGACTATCAAAACTGGCCGTGCCTCTCACCTAGTTATGAGAAAGGTTTGCTGCTCTTTCCGGAAAAAAAAAAAGAGTCGATATCTTTCATTGTTCAAAAGGCCTCTCTAAGCTGGGATATATAGCACTGCATTCATGGGACGACGCGAATAGGTCCCCAAACGTGAGTGTCCAAAAAAGAGAAAACGCCGTTAATGGAAGAACAAAGGCTCAAGACCACAGATAGGAATCCTGCGAATCCCCGTCCCCATTGGAAAAAACAGCGTCTTTTCAAACTAACAGTCTCGATATCCGCTTTGTGGGAAATACGTCCTCACCCTGGCAGTCAAAGACAGCAATAACAACAAATTCAAAACCCTCTGGAACTCACTGGAGCGGTCCTATCCAAACCTAGACTGCGTCAATCGACATTACCAAATTTCCGACCAAAGCTCAAATGGTAACCAGGAAAAGGTACAGGACCAAATCCAGCCTGTACGAAACTGTGCAAAATCGAACTGAAACAGGGGAAATAGGCCAGCCATCCACGCGGTGGTCTGTTGGCCGAAAAGAACCGAAAATCCCGGAGGCTGTAAAAGGCTTAGCATTGAACAGTGCGCTGGAAGCTCCGAAAAAGTTCTCTGATCATTCCCATCTTATCAAGCCTGGAAATAATCACATATTCAGCTACGGTGCTGAGTTGGCCCAGGGATGCCCAGCCGCGACATGGCTGTTCCCAAATTGTGACGAGAGCGATGAGATGATGGGGGAGATCTCCCAGGAGCAGGCCTGGCAACCAGCGGCCATAGTATGGTCATCAAACGCCGATCTGTATTGCATGGGTGGTCATTTTCCAGGAGGAATAAAAAAAATGCTGCTGTCTTACGAGTCTGATGGATGGTCCTCAGTCCAATATAAAACGAAACGGGAACCCATGGAAAATATCCGTGAAATCACGCCTAATACTCCAGAGGCTAATATGGAGTGCCCTTGGAACGAAAACGAGGGCAAAACAAGACGAAGTTCGAGGGAGGATGGTCTCATGGTACATGCAACGGTACCAGCAAACGCAGGGAAGCCATTAGTAACACGATCGCTTAACAGAAGCAGCCGTTTACAGCCTCAATCCTCCCCTTTCCAGGCCTCAGATCGGATAGGGAATTATGGCTTTATTCCGACAAGCAAATATCGTGCCCCGACATACGGATGCCCTATCTTCCAATCTCACGTCCAGCCGCTGACCACCTTCCCCAGTGAAGAATGCCGATTGATTACAGCAGAGATCTGTGCTGAATCCAACTGTTGCCCTATGGTTCCGTTCGGCGCCCCGCCCCAACCGTGGGTATTTCAAGAATTAGTTCAGTCAACCCCGTGTGATCTCAACGGCCTTAGCAGGGAGTTGGTCTTATCGAATACCCCCGGGGTTCAGCAAGACCCTCGTTGGGGTAGTGCACCAGTGCAGGATGGCTCGCAGACAAAATTAGATTTGATGCCTGCAGCCAGTCCGGGTGAACGAGGGAGATGGGCCAGAGGACAAAGATCTTCCTGTCGCAGCCGATCGAGGGATGCACTTTTGATTAAATGCAAACAATCGGGAATGTCGTACAAAGAGATAAAGGCACACGGTCAATTTTGCGAAGCCGAATCCACTCTGCGAGGCCGCTATCGAACATTGACCAAACGAAAGGAGTATCGTGTTAGAAAACCAGATTGGAAAGAAAAGGATGTGAGTGCCCTCTCCCTTTGCCCTAAAAGTCGCAAAGCATAACGAAACCATCTGACATGATTAAGGTACAACTGCTTTTTGAAGCAATAACAGAATACGCAGCATCTCCAACGGTCAACTTTGAGCAAAACCCCAAAATTTCTTGGAAATTCGTCGCTGAGTATATCTGGAAAAATGGAGGTTCATATCAGTTTGGGAACGCAACCTGCAAAAAGAAATGGGCAGAGTTGCGTCAACAAGGTCCCCTGGTCCAAGGGGCTTCCCATGCCATCGCCCGCCACAAGTTCAACGGGGCGTTGACGACCCCAGAAACAGGGCATTTTTCCGGGATGCTTGGGACTTAAGCTTCCAAGCTGACAGGACATGGATAATAGTTAGATGTCAAACGTACCAGAGTTGAAAACACATGTAAATAAAAATACCTTGGAAAAGAAGTGCACGCTGTTGACTGCCCTATGGACAGCATGCCGTGCTTCAAAACAATTGTGATTGAAGAATTCGCATCTCTTGTTTTCCATAACGGCGCTCTAAAACCACCATTTGGGGAGTTGAATGGGTATGGTTTGAAGGAATCCACTCCTCATTCTAGGGGCTCAATGGTGATATGTGAATATAACCAATTCTATCATCATAACATTTAAACAAACTTTCGCGGAATCGCAACAGTAGTGAGTATCCGATCGAGCAAGGCAGGTTCGCGCCTGAGAGTCATCCACTCTGACTCTGCCTTAACCAAAAGAGCACCAGCGAGAAGGTCCCGTTAAGCTTTATCAAGCCTTCATCAAGGATGCTCGATTTGAATTCATGGTCAAGAGGGATCAACGCGTGTTCACTCCGCCGCGGGCAGACTACCATTGCGGTTGAAGTCATTGCAAGATTATAACTAATTATGCTCGGCTCTCCACTCTCTAGAACTGCTAATTGATAATCTCCAGGTCCCGAGCCGGTGAATTCATCAAAGACATGAACAGAGCGGGCATATAAATCGAAATAGATTCGTCGCAGCTCATTCGCGGATGGGTTAGACGGAATCCGAGCGGCGTAACAGACGAATGACAAGTTGAGCATGACGGGATAATCAAGGTCTGCTGGGTGTGTCTTCGAAAGTTCATCTATTAATGGCTCCCAACTGGGACCGTCAACGCCATGAGCCATATCTTCTAGAGGTAGGAACTGTATATGCCTGTGGGGCTGACTCGCGCCGCTGTGCTCTCCTGAATTGAAAAATGCAAGTAATCGTCTTTGGGCACTGGAATGTTCCCACGACACTAGGCACGTAAAAGCAGCTTCCAGGTCCTCCTTATCCAAGAGATCGGTTTGGGGCCGGAAGTCCTTCGTTGCCAATATAAAGTGGTTGGGTATGACAGGATACTTGTTAAAACCAGATTATGGGATGGTATCTGGGCGACTTGAAGATCTGGCGGAGGATTTTCGAACGGGTCCGCCCTCGCAGCGGTTTCTTCTCTCTCGATGTCGATGGGGGCCATAGACTGTTGAGCGGTCTTTTGGCCCAATGCAGGGCAGTATCTTAGCTGGAACTACTCCACACACGATGTAAAAAATATACTCTCTACCGAAATCGGATTGGAGAAGAAAGATAGAGGGGGGCATGTTTACCGGTCTGCTGGACAAAGATAGTGTTGTGACATCTGTCCTCAAAAAGACCAGGGCGCCAGATTGTTTGGCCGCGAGAAACTTTTTTTAAACCAATGAGAATAGAGATTCCGGAAGTTCAAAAGGGACGTTGGCCGTTGGCTCTTGGGGAGAAAGTGACATTGCTAAGCCGTGGAGAATTGTCAAGAAACTGGGGGTATCAAGAAATATTCTGGCAGGTCGGTGCTGATGATGACAGCTCCAGGGGTCATGGAACGGACTAGACGCAAGATATGAGACCGTCGTGCCTAGTTGAGCTCCTAGAGTAAAGCTGTTTCTCTTCGATCAGGATGTTTTGACATCGTCACTACTGTTGTGATCCTGTTGGGGCCTGCCTGAATGGAGTAAAAACTTACGGAATGCTGTAGTTATCCTACTTAACCAGGCCACACAAATGACTACGGAGTACTCCGTACTTAGTTACATAGTTACATCCCGCTGGAGAAAATTCATCGGGGGCTCGACAACATGATACGTAACTACAGGATACGGAGGAGTCATGAATTTAATTTCAATTTTAAAGGCTGAGCGAGGACTCCAGATCACTTCGTGACTACACTCCGTACAAAAAATTGGAAAGATAAAGCGACCAGACTCACCGTTGCTTGACATCAAACCGACCACCTTCACACCCGTAGCCCCTGTGGGCTTCCTTCAGCAGGGTTCGGGGCTCCCGAGGTGCATTTTCCCAAAAACCATGGTTACCTCTTCCTTTGAAGGGAATTAATACTCCGTACTCCGTATTGATGGCTGAAACTGGTTCAACATACAGTATGTATGTATGTACTGTACAATCATACATGCTCCATACGGAGTACTCCGTTGGACCGCTACCCGTAACTAACTGATTCCAAACAGACATGCGGAGTAATATTTGTCAGGTCAGCAAGACTCTTGACTGACGAAAAGTACTCCGTAGTGATGCACTGAGGTCGTTAGTTACCTGCCCCATAGTCAAGTCGGAGTTAATATACGGAGTGCTTGAGCGCTCCAATCTGCCGTGGAGCAAGGTGCATCGCCGTCCGCCAAAAGCAGGAGAAAAAGTGGTAAATTGGAAAATAATGGGCATGAATGGTAAGGACTTCAGAATTACACGTCTTCCATCACTAACCACTGCATGCTCCGTACCGCAGCCATATGACAACAGAGACAGGCTCAACTCAAGAGTTGCTGTAAGCAAGAGCGGTGGACAGGCGAGAGAACTGGGCCAAACGCAACAGCATTTCCAGGCGAGACCGCAGCGAGGGGTAAATCCTTAACTCTGATTGGCGAACGCCTGCAATTTCGTGCTGCAACCCCTGCAAGCCACACAAGTGCTCACCGCAAGAGCCTTGACTAGCCAATCATGTCCCCGCCTGAGAGTGTGTCATCATTTGCAAAGCCACAAGCACTCCACCGGGATTCCGACACCAGCCTGTCCAGACATGAACAAACGGAATACGGATTCTCTCTTCCAAGGAGCGACGGCTCAGGCTTTCCTCAACGTCAGTCAGGCAAGGAGTCAGTCATGTCATGTTTCCACGGGTCGACGATCCAAAACAAAAGTCGCTGCAGGTGGAAAGTTCTCGCATCAATGCAAGTAACAGGCATCACACGACCTTGATTAGGAGGCGAAGATATATTCCAGTCACGTGACTAGGTACCCGGTACTTTTACTGGCGGAACTTTTGTTTGCATTTAATATTTTGACATCGCAATTAACATATAATTTCACGTTGTCACTGGTAAGGTGCTTCTCAGTTTGGAGTGTATTTCTAGTCCGTACTATGGCGAGACGGATAACTATCTGTTATGAAGAAAACAGATAACCAAAGCGGTAAGGTTGACAACAAGGCTGGCAGCACTTTGTCATTATTGATCATTTGAGACACTCCGACTCGACGCCTTGTAGGGCTGATGGCCAAATATTTCAAGCATGCGGAGTGTGACGATGTCCTCCATTAACTTACTCTATAGAGGAGAGGGCACCAAAATTCTTGTTGGGTGCAGCAAGTGAATACTCAAAATATCAATAATGACGATGCAGTCTGGAGTATACACAGAGCTGTACAGTGGAGTGGGCGAGTGGCCACAGCCATCAATAATAATTAAGTCTCAAGAGGTTGTTACAGGTCTTTCACACCAGGCCCATGCGGAGGATACTCCATATGGGAAGTTCCCTTTGTGCCGTTGAAGCATCGAATCTCGGGGGTGCCGAAGAACGGGTGGGCCGCGCTCCCGACCGGTTCGTATATTATGATTTTCGAGTTCTCTGGCTGCCTTGAGAAGTTGAGATGCTTTGGGGGGCTGCTCCGATGAAGATTTTGTTTCATGATTGAGGATTTGAAGAAGTTTGCGAAAGGAACACCAATAGATGGAGGTCTTATATTTCTGCGAACTTTATGCTGTGCAAGTCCAATGATAGTGTGATGCAGAAGTTCATTCCGGGGCCAGATCGCCAGCTACTTAGTTCTCGGCTGGATATAATTATCAGTCATTTGTAATATGATAGGCGTGATACGAAAAGAATAATAGCCTGAGTACGGAGTACTGTGCTCCATGTTTTTTCGAATCCTCGGGTGAGGGGACGATGTTCAACGTTGACCAGTGTGAGCGGGATATCCTACACAGCGTCCAGGGGACATGGGGGTTCTTGGTGTTTCTCAGGCTTGACCGACTCGCGGGTAAGGTTCACCAGAGCGATAGGGCTGAGAACCACCAATCGCGTCAAGGCCCGCAAGGCCGAAGGGATGGTGTGGACCTGTTTTAGCGCCATTTCGGGCGGTCGTCGTGCCCACGGGGACGGTGAAGAAGAATCCATGCCCTGCAACGGGAGTTGTCACATTTGTTTTATGATTATTTTTTCTGGCTTCAAGTCGTATGTCGTGGTAGCAGTCGGAAGAGCAACCTGGGATTTGGCACGGATCCAGTGATTGTCCGTCAACTGCAGCTCTGCACATACCACCCTTCCAATCAGCAGCGTAAAACCCTGCCCATCACAACACTGTTGCTGTGTTGATGATTACGTGGTGGTCCAAGCCCGTCCCATACGGTTTAGCCCGAGCCTTATAAGCTTGGCAAGTTGTCGAGATCCAAGCCTCCTTCGGCCCCCCCTGCGGTTGGGACCTCAACCCTGCCACAATGCACCGCGAAAACCCCCTTGATAGGCTCACAATCCCTGCAACTGGATGTCGATGGACTCACTGCGTCGGGTGCAGTTATGGAGTCCGTGTCGATAGTTAGACCATTGAACTGTAAACTCTGTTCTGGTGCTGCGCATTCTCGCGTTTTCTCCGGTCCTCTCTCAGACCTAGCGAGAGACTGATCTTCCTTTTCTCTCCACTAGGAGTATCTCTTGTTATGATTTATTCGATTATTATAAACATCGGGGATGTCCTCCCTCCCTGGCAAGGGGACAACCGCAGGATTCCATCCCGTAACTCATCATACTCGACCAGCTTGCCGAACTTAATCTTCACGCCGCTTTGCCCTAGCGCGCTTTAACCGCTTGCTGCTTCTTATATATAGAACAGCTCGTCCCAACCCTTTTACTTTTGAAGGAAGCTTTCTTTGCTTGCAGGTTGAAAAACGCTGTGTTTTTGCTGCCGCTTTCTCTTGAATGAAACCAAGAGAGGAAAGCTCATCTATTGTTTTTCTTCTTGGCCGCCCGCACTAAGACCTCCCAATTCACGGTTCTCTCTCTGCGCAAAGATTCGATTGTCCATGCCATTGGTTGGCTCTACCAGGTCTTGCAAACAGTAAGGGATATCTGTCTGTTCCTCAAGTCAGCCAGTCATTGAAAGCTCACTATTGTGTTTCGCTCTGATAGAGCAGCCCGAAACGTGCGTGGACATCACCGTTAGCTCCTCAATATCTCATCATCGCCCACTCGCTTATGCGCATCGTTCGGGATTTCTGAACACAAACCCTCGACTATCCCACTTTCGGCCTCTTGAGTGAGCCGCAGTGACTTTTTGTACTGCCCCGCAGCACTGCCCGGACCGTCGTTGGGGTTTCAGGCCATACTCTAGCTTTGGCTGTGCTTCTAGTGTTGGAGCTTGCCGCGATATTTGTCTCGCTCTTTGACTCAATTCTTCAAGAAACGCGTAACACTAAGAGGTATGTTTTTGTGCTGCCCATGGAATGCATTTGGATTGGATAAGCTGACAGCCTCTATCTAATTCATAGAAACTTAACCCTCCGTGGAAACATTGTGCACTAATTTGAGAGCCCACACTAAAGTTTGCAAATACCAATTCGCAGTGGGGGCACTAAACTGTCAACTTAACTAACTTCCACGCCTGCTGTATCATGCTAGACCTGGAACTTCCACCTCCAGATAATTCCTACTTCCAGGAGTTTTCGATGGATTCCATGCCTCGCTGTTTATCCAACTCACTGAAGGTTGATGATCAGGCGTCTTTTGGGCCCTACACTACATTCCTCTCTGAGGCATACCCATTCTTCATCCACCCGTCGTTTGCGTCAAACGCCGCCCAATCTCTCTCCAAGCGCCAGCCATATCCCGACCCCTCAGCATCGCCTTCTATCATAGCTTCTCAATCCGAGTTATTATCGTCTGCTAGTTCGATATCCACCCGTTCGGTCGATAGTGTCACATCCTCTTGTGTTGGATCGCCTAATCAGGAACCCTGGCCGGACATGAATCCAGTATCTAACTTTGAACAAAGTGCTATAATCAATGGCAGGAGTCACTTTCAAGAGTACATTTCTACCGGAATTAGCGTCGATTCGTTGCCGGCGCAGGATAAATTCCCGAACTGTTTTGTTGGTAGGTACCCCTATCTTTTTCATATCCTAGTTAGTGCCCCAGATTCTTAATTATATTGCCCCTGGTCGCAATCACGGTATTTCCCGCATGAACTAATCGTCTTCTCTTACGCATTGCATATGCGCAATCTTTCTTACGGAGTCTGGCTCATTAATGGGATCTTAATGCTGATACTGTCCTGAAACAGATCCATCTTTGATTCAGCCTGTTCAGCAACCGAGCAATTACCAACTTCCAGTCATATCTTATCCAGATGATCTACAGTTCTGTTTTGTTGGATCTCCTGGTTTTCCTTCTACCTCCCCTGTCGCCTCTCCTACGCTTGCCTATCAACAATCCCAACAAGCTTTCCATAGGCAATCTGATCAACCACGCCAACAGCCCCAAAAGAGAAAGGCAGAATTCTCTCACAATGCCCTATTTCCAGACATACATTCCTCCACGAGAAGATCTTCAATGTCATCCGTGCGCTCGCGTCCTTCAGTCACCAGCCCTCGACCAAGCAGCATTGAGATCGAGGATGAAATCAATGAAAAAGGTCGATGTCCGCACCCGAATTGCGGGAAAGTTTTCAAAGACCTTAAAGCGCACATGCTCACCCACCAGTCGGAAAGACCGGAAAAGTGTCCGATTGTCAACTGCGAGTATCACCTGAAGGGATTTGCCCGAAAGTACGACAAGAATCGACATACTCTAACCCACTATAGAGGAACAATGGTTTGCGGTTTCTGTCCAGGCTCCGGATCAGCTGCAGAAAAGAGTTTCAATCGAGCGGATGTGTTCAAACGACACTTGACCTCTGTGCATGGAGTCGATCAGTCTGCTCCCAATGGCCGGAAGAAGACCCCACCCTCCTCCACCGGAAAGCCTTCAAGCTATTGCCAGGATGCAACAGGGAAATGTTCCACGTGCACGGCGACCTTTAGCAACGCACAAGAGTTCTATGAACATCTAGATGATTGTGTTTTGCGTGTGGTTCAACAAGAAGAACCAAGTGAAGCTATCAATATGCGGCATCTGGCCGAGGTGGCATCCGACGAGGCGGTTAAACAGACAATGAAAAGACATATGCTTGTTGACTCAACACAGAACGCCAGTGCTCTGGCCGTTGAAAACGATCTCGAGGATGACTCCCTTGTCGAATCCCTCCACCACGCTGACTCAAGTAAGGGTGTAGCAACATCTAATACAGTCAAGCGATTCCTGCCGCCGAGTTCTGGAGGAGTTTCCAAGGTCAGGCCTTCAATTTCCCGAAGGCGTAATAACCGAAACAACTACCCTCCCTCTTGGGGGTGTCCCACCAACAAAATGAAAATGAAGCGGAGACTACTTTGTTTGTACGACGGTCCACGCCGGTTGTGGAAAGATGAAATGATGCTCGATAATGAGTTTGAAGTGCGTCTCAACTTACCGGGAGGCGATGGGATGGGCCGGGAGGCATATGTGACCGACTTGGATGTCGAAACCTTGAAACGAGCGGAGGGGGTTTTAAATGCAACGGACGATGAGAAAGGGCCCTGGGATCCGACCTCTGCCGGCCATGGGTTGCTTGGCCCCGCGGCGGTTCCTATTCTCGGAGATTCTAACGATATCGTGGATGAAATAAACATTGATGAACTCATGTCATGAAAAAAACAAGTGTTATAATTCTCAAGTTTCCTTTTCTCCCTCCCAAGGTGGTTGTGGATGCGTGCTCTTTTGGCTGCTCGCTCTTTTTTATATTAGATAAATTTGCATGGCAACGGTGGTTTTTTCTCGTGTACTGAACATTTAGCCTCTTGCTCAAAAGGTCTGGTTGTTCCCCCAGTATTGAATGGCATGTTTCACGTCAGTCCCTGGGTGCTGTTTCTTGGAATTTTAACTCTTCTGTACTTATTATACTGTACATATGTATTAAAGGATTTGTCAAATTTCCAGATGCGGAGCTTGTTGTTATTGCACAATTAACCGAAATTTATCGCCAGATATCATGATGCATGCTATTGTCATTTTCTTGCGGAGCGAAGCGAAGCAATATACAGATGAGTTCCAAAAGTCCAGGGACCATACCCCATTTTACACCAAAAACCACAATTTTTGGGGGTGGATATCTCCCAAATTTTGTATGCAGGGATATTTTTTAGACATTTTTTTCTAAAGCAGATTGCTGCGTGCACAAACTTTGGTATACAAAATTTCTGGAATGTGTTAATCTCACGGAGTGGAAAAATGCCAAAGTTTTGTCGGCCCAAAATTTGATGGGAGTAAGCTTGGCGGGCTGGTTCTCGTCCACCCCGGATCTCGTCCGCTTGTGTAGACACGCGTAGCCATCAAAACACATGAGATTCAACAACCGAAATTGAGAATGGGGTCCTGTAATGACCATGCCATATCCCTTGCTACCCAAGCTATTGAGTCTGGTGAAATTAAATCAGAGCGAGCCGCAGCCATCCACTATGGTATCCCTCGGAGCACCCTACGCAGCCACCGTGCCGGATGCAGAAATACACGAGTCGTTCATCAGCATTTGCAGCGCCTGAGTCCTGAACAAGAAGGCTACCTTGCCAATTGGATAATAGAGCTAGACCATGAAGGAAATCCTCCCTCCCACGCACGTGTTCGAGAAATGACAACCCAAATCCTACATGCGAATCACGACTACAAATCCCTGGGCAAAGAATGGGTCAGGAAGTTCATTAAACGAAACCCCAAGATAAAGTCGGTTATTGGGAAGCGAATAGAGGCCCAGCGGATAAAGGGTACACAGCCAGAAACAATTGAAGGGTTCTTAAACCTTTTTGACAGTGTTCAAACCCGGTACAGCGTACGCGTCGACGATACGTGGAACATGGACGAGCATGGCATTGCTCTAGGGATCTGTAAGAACACCAGAGTACTCGCTGAAGCTGAGCAGAAGCGGACCTTAGTGAATTATTATTATTATTATTCATTATAGCCTTGTGCAGTCTGAGACTATGAAGACTACCTGCTGGACTTCACCAGCAGGATTTACCTAAAATACAAAAGAATGACTAAAGCTATAGTCATAGAACGGAAAACAAAATAACAAAAGAAATACAAAAGAGTGTCAGGGCAATATCAAATCTTTCCTCCACAGAAATACAAGTACCAGGAATATCTCAATTCAAATACATCCTTCATCTCACATGCAGGAGCCACTTCCTAGTGGCAACCTCGGTCTCCTTCAGAAACAACACCAACCACTTCAATCCCATCTCAGTCTCAAAAACAAACTTCAAGGAAAGTTGGGGAATCTCAAGTTCTTGTTGACACCTCTGTCGTTGTTTTTGCCAAACCTGACAATCTAAGAGCAAATGCTTGGGTGTCTCCTTGCATCTGCAACTTCTGCAAGTGTCTGAAGCATGGTCAGGGGGCCTCACTAAGTAGGAACCAAAGTAGCCATGCCCTAATTTCAACTGCATGATTGTTGACCAAATGCCTTTGGGAATATTCAACTGGGAAGCCTTCCATTTGGGCTTTGTCTCAAACTGGGAGTAGTGGTTCTGTTGACTTGCTCTATCCACAAGGTCATCACACCACTCAATCAAAGTTTGTTCCTTGATTCTTCTCTTGATGTAGGAGAGAGAAACATACTTCTCAGGGTATGTTTGCTTCAATTCAGTGGCCCTCTTTGCAGCTTTGTCAGCTTCTTCATTTCCATGGATATTCAAGTGTGCAGGAACCCAATGAAGATGTGTCTGAATGTTGAATGTCTTTAGCCGTTTCACAATCTTTCTGACGGACTCAATGTAATAGAGACCAGCATTCAAGTTTTGACTGCAAAGTCTCTGAATGGCAGCTTGACTGTCAGAGAACACCCAAATGTCAGAGATTGTACCAGTGTGTGGAATGGAGCTTGCAAGTTTGAAGGCTTTTTCAATGGCACACAACTCTGCATCAAAGACTTCCATGTGCTTTCCCAGCTTCCAGGAGTATCTTTTGTCCTCCTGTAAACAGTAAACACCTGCACCAGCTGTTTCATCCTCAGATTTTGAACCATCAGAATAGAAGATCAGGGTAGGGGAATGATCCAATTCCCCAACTTTGGTCTCATGATGCTGTCTGGCTTTGGCTTTGTCTAACGACTTACTATATGATTGATGGGAGCTAACTGGATTTGCACTGCTACCTATCAGTAACTTATTTCACCAACCGATCAAGCAAAGCAGCCACCTACCTTTCAGAAATTCGAATTCGCCAAAGATAGAAGGAAGAAAGAAGAAGGGAAACGAGCTCCAAAAATTTTATATAGACCCCCCAACAACACATCGGCTCGATCTGCTTAGGAGCCTCTGATTGGCTACTACTTACGCGATGTGTTCCTGACCATGTGCCTTAGCGGCGGGAACTCCCGCGCTTCTACGCGCGCGCGCTTCACAACAAAACGCATAAGGAACCCGAGGACGTGTTCCTCTAGAAAGGGGGATAATTGTCAGAACCACACCGCCATCTAGTGGCGACCCCGTGGCGACCCCGTGGCGACCCTGTGGCGATCCACCGATGATATCATGGTCCGCCACCGCATAGTTATATAGGGGTCATCGCCTTGCCCACTTACTAGGGGGCAAGCGATTCGTTTTTACTATCATCCTAATATATTGGAATATATATTTTCTCGCTATTACCTATCTATGTATCTAGTCTTTATCTATCGTCCATATAACCTCTACCTAGCCGTTAGCTACCCGCTACTCATCTATACTCTCGTAGCTCTACGTTATTCGCCAGAGGCGACTAGTCTGAGGCTGAGGCCAACCTAGCCGTAACAATCAGAGTCCAGGTTCGGTCTTGTCTGGGTAACCAATTTTCTAGTTGACTAAGCAGTAACTTTACGAAAACGACTAGCCATCTACCTCTACCTAGGGTCCTAGGCGGACACTGGGGAAGGCTTCCACAGCTGTTCCTACAACTTACTATTTTTTCCACGAAGCGCGCAGATAACCACTACCTAGGCGGGCGCTGGGGAAGCCTCTCAAAGTCACAGTATCCATACTAGCTGACCGTGGGAAAGACAGGCTTTTATAGCTCTAAATTAGTTGAGCCCGTTACATACATCAATCCATTTTCTCCAAGCTTCCTTAGACGACTAGCAAGCTGCGGAGATATCATAAGGCCACGTGCCCTCTCCCTTCATAGACATGATTAACCTCAAAACAAGCTCTTCAGCGGGTACAATCGCGTTAGCCTCCGGCACGTTTTCGCCGTCTCCAAGCATTGTCAACTTGCCATGCTCGTCAATAACCCAATTGCCAACTTCCAACCCTTCTCCAATCAGTTTTGTCTGGGCCCTTTGAATGTCGAACATCTGCGAGTTCAACTCGGCCATAAACCCCGGAATAGAATTGTCGAGTGCTCTGCCCACTTGCTTAATGTTAAAACTGTCTGGAACTCTGTAGTCGTAAACCTTCACGATTTTCGCTTGACCGATCTGCCAAACCCGTCCGATTGCCTTCACAGTTATGGCCTCAGAGTCAGAGAGGGCGGTATCAAAGAGATGTACATTTCTGCACATATGTTGAAGATTGAGACCAGAAGAGTTAACCGAGTAGGAGCAAACCAGGACCATCGCCTTGTCGCGGGATTCGTTGAAAAGGTGCACCAATTCTGCGCGCTCAATGCCTGTAGGATGAGCGTGGAAGGCCCGGACCGCTATTCCTGTCAGACTTAACACCGCTGCGACAAACGCTTGCTGCGCAGGAAACAGTGTCCACACAATCGCCTTTTCTTTCTGAAGAACCACCTGATCCATTATGATCGGCAGCATTGCGCGCATGCGCGGAGATTTTCTTAGGATCAATGTCAGTTGTTTCTGGACGACATCAGGGTCATCGGGCCGGCAGTCTCTGGGGAAGGATTTCTCAAACCCCTTCTTCGCAGCAATGTGATTTAGCCATTGCATGAGTAATTTTCCATCCTTGATCATGCGCATGGCGACAGGCATCTTATCAGCCCCAATGGATGCATGAACATATTGCAACCCCAGCCACGTAGTCAGTAGTGCCAGTTGTCGATACTTCTTCATGTTCCAGACGAGCTTTTTGTCTGGTGTCATCGTGACGAGTTTGTGATATAAAGGATCCACCAGTCCCTGATATTCTCGGTACTCGCCAAATGTAAATTTTGCCTGCACAATCTGATTCCTGGACAGAGGGATATCTGATCCTATCGTTGGCCCTGTGCCGAAGGGGATCTGCGATGTCATTGTGCGTTTCACGAAACATTTCTCCCAGATTTTTCCAATGCGGTTGCCGGCAATGATTTTGGAGACCGATTTGTCCCATACAAATTTCTCCATCGCTCAAGTGGTCAGACGAAGGAATGCGGCCGAGTGTTCGTCATCCAGTAAAAAAGGGTTGACCTTCTCATCAACGCCCCATTCAGAGACCCTTCCCTAGAGCTCGCCATTCTTAGGGGGAAACAGCAGGACTTGAAAGCCGCGGAAGTCGAGGTAAGAATTAAACAGCGGGGTCGCTGTGAGACAGAAGTAAAAATTGGCCTTTAGCCATTGGACGGTCTGAGTTTGCATCGTGTCCTGGTTGCGAACAAGGTGAGCTTCGTCGAGTATGACAAGCCTGAATTTACCCTGGAGACAGTGTGGCCAGTTCGGGTCCATGAGAGTATACATAGCCTGCGCAGTAGCCTGTGACATCCCATTCTTGTGCATGCGCCAAGAGCACAATTCAGACGGCCCGTGCCTTGATGCCAACGATTGATAAGAGGTGATGATCACCGTGGAAACTCGTTTGAGCTGGCCATCAAAGTATTCAGAGGTTTGGTCTAAACGACCCTTTGCGACTGTATGCCCAGCCCAGTCATCGCGAGCGTCACCATAATAAACCACTATATGCAGCCGAGATGTCACTTTGTTGATTTGGTCTACCCACTGGTAAACCAGCGAGGGTGGCACCAAGATGAGCCATAGCTTTGCAGCAACTCGCTCCTCCTTGGGGGTGTCGAGGAATTTCCTGATTGTCTGTTCATAGTACATACGTTAGCTAGGCTGAGCTTGGGGAAGCCTTCCACATTGAACACATACCGCAAGAATATACGTAATAGTTACCCAGGTTTTTCCCAGGCCCACAACGTCCGCCAGTATGGCACCACTCAATTGACCTCCTTCCTCAAACTGCATGATAGCATTGGCGGCAACTGGCCGTCAAGGCTTCAACATAATAGACGGCCTCATAGAGACTAAACGTGGTAACTTCGGGTTGCCGATGCCAAGGTTTCGGCAGGATTCCTCATGATCTTCCCTTTGATATTTCGGGTTATCAAAGTATTGTCGTGGAGGATATGGGGATAGGGTCGCTCTCGTAGGAGGATGCCTCATCAGCGTGATCAAATAGGTATGCAGCATAGACGACGGAAGGTAGGTGAACGCATCACCATAGGAAGCGCAACATAACAACACACCATAGGAAGCAACAACGTAAGGAACGTAACAACGAATGAGTAAGAAGGCAATATGGTATTCAATAACTATCGCATAGTTAAGGTGTAAGGTGACATGAAAGTGTCATCGTCCTCGTCTCCGTCAGATGTTGTATCTGATATCCGGCACGAGAACGGAATGGAAAAACTATGGTTCTGAGGGTTGTGACCCGGTTTCCCCACTGCAGTATTTCTGTTGCTCGATATATTTTCGAGCGTCATCCTCTGTCGGCACAATCATCGACTCAGTTTAGAGCTCTCGTTCCCATTAGTAGTCATCCTGGAATTCGTCGACGTCAACGTACAGTTCGTCGTCCATGGGATTATAGGGCGGTGGGATCATTTGATCTTCAGGTTCAGGCACAAGAACAGCGCTCTTCAATGCTTGTGCAACCATTTTGATTTGCCAATATGGGTCCTTCAAATTCATCGTCTCAGAACATTTTTCAAGGGCCAATCGTTGCATAGGAGTGACGATTTCGTCTCTCCACCCACTGGGGGTCGCTTCAAAGGTTAGGCGGTGGGGAGTCCTATTCTTTTGCAAAGGTGTGTCTGAGTCACCAGTTTCCTCACTGCTTTCGTCACTATCTGACTCCGAGTCGCTGCTGGCATCTGTTTCCATATCATCGTCAACATGAAGGCTTTCTTCAACACCGGGAGCTTCTGGGGAGGGTTCCTGCTGTCTTGGCTTTTTGGATGGGTTAAGGGGTGTGGGCGACCTGCGACGCTTTCTGGGACACGGCGTTTCCACTTCTGGCTGTCCTGGAGTTGACACCTCTGTTGGCTCGTCTGGGGAAGCCTGGATGGTTTCTGGCTGTCCTGGAGTTGATGCCTCTGCTGGCTCATCTGGGGAAGCCTGGCTGGTTTCTGGCTGGCGGGCCGGGGCGTTTGTTGGCTCGTCTGGGGAAGCCTTCCTCGCTTCTTCTATGACATCAGGGTATAAAAGCTTATTGGCTTTCCTCGATCGCTCAAGTCGTGATGGGGTATGTTCCTGACAGAGATAGTGGTAGATTGACCAGATGAGGGTGTCTATGCTATCATCTGATATATTTCGACCATAGAAAATGCCGTCCTGGTGGCTCACGTTCCAATTTCGTACTTGGAATTAAAATCTCGCAAGGTGGTCTTCAGGTGTCCAATTTTCGCGGCTGGACCAAGGGGCAGAGAACTTTGATTGACCCTGTTTCTCTCCATTTATTAGCCGAATGAGAACATCCTTGAGAGACGGTCCGCGTGCACGATTCTTGTGAGTCTTCTTGGCCTTCTGCTGCTCAGGATATATGTATTGGAGATATAAATCCTTCCAATAGGGTTTGATCATAGGCCCTCGCAGAAAGGCCAAGAACTCTTCGTCTGTTGCGAAGTTGAGAGCAGTACGGAGACGTGACTTTGAAGTAACAACCTGTACTTCTGCCTTTGGACCTAGCTCACTGTCAGTACCGATATAGCTGGTCTAGGGAAGCCACCTACTATTCTTCTTTGTCTCTGATGCAATGGTGTCGAACATGTTGGAACCCCCGGAGTCTGACGGACTTCCTGGCGTTCTTACAACAGCGCTTTCTGCATCCATTTTGGATGGAGGCTTGCGTATCGATCTAGATAGATAGGTCAGTCTGGGGATGCCTGCTAGAAGCACCGGCAGGCCGCAGGGTGAGTCTGGGGATACCCACTAGATTCGCTAGATATCGAATTTGTGAGCATATATCGCACAAAATAACGATATTTGAAAATTGAGCAGATTTGAACTTACCTGAGAATATCGGCAGCTTGAAAGATTGATTTGCACGTTGAAAGGGTATTCGATTCGGTTATTCTGATGGGTAGTAAAAGAGTGATTTTTACCAGACGAAGGCCGTTTCGATTGGGGAAAGCTGCTTCAGACGCGCTGAATCTGTTGGATTTTACAAATTGCCATGTAATTAGCATTTCCTCATGGTTATAAGCTTCAAAGATGATCGTCATGCTTTGATTCTTACCTTAGGATGACGGCAGATGGCAGATGGCGGATGGTGACGAGGTTGAAATCGGATGGTGAGAGGGAAAGAAGAAAGATGAGATTTGAAAGCTGAAAAAGCTCATGTGTCATTGTGCGCAAGGTCTATTTCATGTGTTCTTAATCAACGAAAGGGGATGTTCTTTTCTACGACAATATCTATCGAATTCGTGTGGCATTTTCATAGTTATTTAGATAGTAGATGTCACGATCTATAAACTCAACGTTTGTTGCTGCATCACGCTAATCCAATTAAGGTTTGACCTTTTCCGAACTTAAGCTCATACTGGATTAGTGTTGAGGTTACATAATAAGCGATTACAAATCATCGAGCGGTAAGCGACGCGGTGTGTTAGGGTTAGGGCTTTTTTGAATTAATGCGGATTGGCCGCACTGGTATGCCGTAGTGGGATTTGTCCGTCAAGAACCATTAGCACTGGCTTATGGTCTGATCTCATGTCGAGCCGGTTGTCAACTCCGCAACTTCGAAGGCAGACGTACAGCGACGAAGAGAGAAAGGTCAAGTCGAGTGTCGAGTCCCGGTGTCCGGTGTGCTGCCTCGAGATCATGCCTTACGGCGTGGCCAGCTCAAGGCCCAGCTCGTGAGTAGTCCCGATGAGATCCCAGGCGGCATCGTGGGCCCTTTCAACTCTCTCACCGTCCCAGCTGCCGTGGTGAAGGTTAAGATCCCCAACAAGCGCGATTTCAGCTACACAGTTCGCGACTTCCGTGATCAGGTTCAGCGGTGAGCTATCGTTCGGCGTTGCTGCGTGGCTTTCGAGGGGCTCGTTGTACACGTTAATGACTTGCCGTTCGCTGTCTCCACAGTGAACGTGGCGAGATCCCTTGTGTGATACGCTGCTCTCCATTTGCTCGAGTCCAATCGCTTGTTGATCAGGAAGCTCACTCTCAGTCTCAGTCTCGAGCCATCTTCGTCTCCCTTCCAGGTCTCCATCGGCCAGAAGCTTGCAGCTCTGGAGCACTTGAGCGCGAAAGTCTCGCTTGCAACGGCGGGTTCCTGGAGAGCTATGGTGTCCAGCTACGCGGCTTCGGGGTTCATGATGAGCGTGTCTTGGACCGGGCCTTGCTTTCCCACGTTGTATTGCAACAGGTGTACCGACATTAGATGTCTTCCGAGGTCTCCGCCTGCATGTCTGTCTGTGCCTGAAAGTTTTCAAGGGCTCTCGAGGCCATCATCGTGGTGATCGTGTTTCGCTGGCTGGTGCCATGCTTGTTCGATCCGCTGATTATATCCCGGCCTCTCGTGGGCGAGTGCGCTGCTCGCCGTTTCGAGCCTCTGCTTGTCACGATCTCCCAGTCCGTATCGCTAACAACTGCGTTCGTCGCGGTACGTTCGGGTACTTCGAAGGTTGCTGGCCTGGTTTCGAAAGCGTGTTGAGCTCTCGCTACTGCTTCTCTTCGAGTCTGGCAGCTAGAGCTCCACGCTGGATGCGCTCCATTGCAGTTCACGCAGCGTGCGCTTTTCTTCGCCTTCTTGTCCTCGCAGTCTGCGTCTATGTGTCCTGCTTTGCTGCAGTAGCCGCAGCGTTGTTCGCGCCTGCAGACCTTCGCCGTGTGGCCGATCCCATGACACGCGAAGCAGCGCGTGACTCTGCATTCTCGATGGAAGACCTCGCTTTCGTGGAGGATGTTTCCGAGCACTAGCCCTTCTCGAAGGACCAGATTCGCTTGCTTCGGGTCCGCGAGGTCGATGTAGAGTGGTCCTGCGATGCGGGCTTCTCTCCGCCTGCCGAATGCAATCCCTAGGATGTTCACACTCTTCGCGAGTCTCGGGTTCTGTTTCAGGAGCTCCGTCCGCGCTTTCGAGGGTTCGCTTGTGTCTATTGCGTCCACTCGGACGCCTTTTATCATCACGGTGTAGCGGGCCTTCCGGATGACTGTCTGGCTCCCGAATGCCTTCGTCCAGCTCTTGTCAATGCGGCGGATAGCATCTTTGTCTGCTGCGATGGCCGCGAGAAGTGCGACGTCGTTGCTTCGAAGGTAGCGAGCTGCTACGATTATATCCTTCGAGAGTCCCATTGCTTCCTTTAGCGCCGTGTTCGCTCGCTTCGTGAGGGAGGGAGGCGAGGCATCGTCGCCCGTGAGAGGATCGCAGCCGGCTCTCGACACCGTGATCGTGCGGTCTTCGCGTCTCGGGGCTGCTTTCGCCGCTGGCTGTGGCATCGAAGATTGGGCTTTCGCAACCTGTGCCCAGGTCGTTTTCGAGGGACCACTCGTGGTGCTCTGTGCTTTCGAAATGGCCACGATTGCCATCGAGATCTTGAGGGACGACGCGAGAGCCACGCTTTGCGCGGTGCTTGCGAGGCTCAAGGCCTTCGAAACTTCGGCTCCAGTCATTCCGCTGGAAGCCTTGCTGCTAAGTAGCTCCATCAGGTCAATGAATGCCTTCTGCATCGTTTCGAGCTCTGCGTGGTTGTTGTTCTGGCTGCCGCCAGATTTTTCGACCGTGCCCTGAGGGCTAGGTGGCTTCTCACCCTCCATAACGCCGTGAAAAGGGTCGGTTACAAAGGGAGAATAGGCCTAATGCTCTTTTCGAGCGTAGAATATGCGAAATTCGCTTCAATTAGGTAGTAAACATATGAATTTTCCTCCGCGAACGTTTACCGGCGATTCCCTCCTGATCGCGGAGGGTCTATAGAGGTGCACATTGCGTTTATCTCCTCCACCTCGCCCGCAGAAAGAGCTCCCATGGCACTCAGATCCATTGGATCCGGTTCTGTTGTTGTTGTTGTCGGCGTGTAACCCTTCCGTTTCACGCCCGTGCTCTTCTTCGCAGTTCCGACCGATTGTTCAATGTTTGTCAATATTTTCACGATCTCGAGTACGGTCTGGGGTTTATTTTGCACCATGTGCCATTCCGCTTGAAGTTCTTGTTTTAGGCCGTGCAAGGGTATCTGAGTGCGTGCCTGTTCTGGCAGTTCGTAACCCAGTTCGAAGTACGCTTGATCCATTTCCGCAACGTACGTTTGGAGGTCGGATTTCTGTCGTATTCCTTATAAACGCTCCCACCGGTTCTCTTCGGCGTTCAGTTTGCGGAACCGTTCGTTGATCCATTTTTCAAATGTCTCCCAGTTCGTGGGAAGGACGTACTGTGTACACCATTGGATTCTTCTCTGCTAGTTGTTCTTCAACAGCCTACCGTTCTGCAGCTTTTCCTTTGAGCCAGGTAGAAGCTAGAGCCACCTTCTGTGTCCCGGACGCGTTCCGTCCGGTGAAGATAGCTTCCCTTTTCCAGTAGGATCGGCATTGGGATAGCCATTTTGTTGCAGCCTCGTTTGTAACTGTTCCATCGTATCCTTTTGGCTTTTCGAGCTCCGACGCTTTTCTTGTCGGGGTCTTGTTCGTAGACATTTCGGGCGCGGTCGTGATCCCAGTTCTGTTCGCTAGGGCCTCCATATGTTGGAGTCGTTGGGTCACGTTCTGTTGATCTCAGGTCAAGACGCCCTTTTCAAGCTGGAGAATCTTGATCTCTTTCGCATGATTATCGTCCCGGAGTCGGGTAACTTCTTCATCTGCCCATTTCTTCAACTGGTTGTAATGTTGTTCAAGACCGGTCCTCGCTCTGTCGGCGGCGGCCTTTCCTTCCTTAGCCCCGACATGACGCATTTCCGTAAGATGATCGTTCATGATCCTCCGGAGTCGGCCTAAGATCTCGTCTCCATCCTCGGTCATAGCGAGGGAAGCACGGATCTGTTGGACCACTTCGCTTAGAGGGTCGATTTGAGGTGTGACCGAGGGTGTAGGTACGGTCGGGCCAGTATCTTGACCAAGATGCGAAGACATGGTAGGAAAAGATAGGATGATAGAATAGATAATTAGACAACGCAACACGAGGTTCGATAAAGTAATTGAGGTAACAATTTCGTTGTGCGGTCGTGGTACGATTTGAGGTATTAGGATAACAAGAAAATTCTGATTTGTGTGTCGAACGGCAAGCGTTCTGAAAGGATTCTGAATCCTCAACAGAATCAAACTGAGTTTTTAACTAGTACACGTGACGAGGTAGCGTTGCATTTCAGTGCGGTCATCATCTGTTTACTACCTAATTAAAGCGAATTTCGCATATTCTACGCTCGAAAAGAGCATTAGGCCTATTCTCCCTTTGTAACCGACCCTTTTCACGGCGTTATGGAGGGTGAGAAACCACCTAGCCCTCAGGGCACGGTCGAAAAATCTGGCGGCAGCCAGATAATATAATAATAATAATTCATTATAGTCTTATGCAGTCAGAGACTATGAAGACTACCCTGAGGGATTTTTGTAAATTGGTTAATTACATGATATGAAAATGTTACATATATGTATTTTCAAAGATTGTGAGAATTCAAGACATGTCAAGGCAATATATAAGCTTTCCACTAGAGAAATGAAATTACAAGCGAATGGACGGGCAATATTCAAGTTATTGTTAGGGGGGTTGGTTATTTCTTGGCAGTGCCAAGATTTACAAAGTTATTTTTCATTTTGAAGTGGTGCTGAAAATTTGATGGGGTAACTGTGGCTGGTTGCCCACTCCAGCCACAGCAACACCATCATATTAAAAGCACCAAATCAGTGGTTAAAACTAGATGAGGGAGGTGGGATTCGAACCCACAACCTTTCAGTTACCAACTGTAGTGTTAACCACTCCACTACATCACCCCTCATCTGGCGGCAGCCAGAACAACAACCACGCAGAGCTCGAAACGATGCAGAAGGCATTCATTGACCTGATGGAGCTACTTAGCAGCAAGGCTTCCAGCGGAATGACTGGAGCCGAAGTTTCGAAGGCCTTAAGCCTCGCAAGCACCGCGCAAAGCGTGGCTCTCGCGTCGTCCCTCAAGATCTCGATGGCAATCGTGGCCATTTCGAAAGCACAGAGCACCACGAGTGGTCCCTCGAAAACGACCTGGGCACAGGTTGCGAAAGCCCAATCTTCGATGCCACAGCCAGCGGCGAAAGCAGCCCCGAGACGCGAAGACCGCACGATCACGGTGTCGAGAGCCGGCTGCGATCCTCTCACGGGCGACGATGCCTCGCCTCCCTCCCTCACGAAGCGAGCGAACACGGCGCTAAAGGAAGCAATGGGACTCTCGAAGGATATAATCGTAGCAGCTCGCTACCTTCGAAGCAACGACGTCGCACTTCTCGCGGCCATCGCAGCAGACAAAGATGCTATCCGCCGCATTGACAAGAGCTGGACGAAGGCATTCGGGAGCCAGACAGTCATCCGGAAGGCCCGCTACACCGTGATGATAAAAGGCGTCCGAGTGGACGCAATAGACACAAGCGAACCCTCGAAAGCGCGGACGGAGCTCCTGAAACAGAACCCGAGACTCGCGAAGAGTGTGAACATCCTAGGGATTGCATTCGGCAGGCGGAGAGAAGCCCGCATCGCAGGACCACTCTATCATCGACCTCGCGGACCCGAAGCAAGCGAATCTGGTCCTTCGAGAAGGGCTAGTGCTCGGAAACATCCTCCACGAAAGCGAGGTCTTCCATCGAGAATGCAGAGTCACGCGCTGCTTCGCGTGTCATGGGATCGGCCACACGGCGAAGGTCTGCAGGCGCGAACAACGCTGCGGCTACTGCAGCAAAGCAGGACACATAGACGCAGACTGCGAGGACAAGAAGGCGAAGAAAAGCGCACGCTGCGTGAACTGCAATGGAGCGCATCCAGCGTGGAGCTCTAGCTGCCAGACTCGAAGAGAAGCAGTAGCGAGAGCTCAACACGCTTTCGAAACCAGGCCAGCAACCTTCGAAGTACCCGAACGTACCGCGACGAACGCAGTTGTTAGCGATACGGACTGGGAGATCGTGACAAGCAGAGGCTCGAAACGGCGAGCAGCGCACTCGCCCACGAGAGGCCGGGATATAATCAGCGGATCGAACAAGCATGGCACCAGCCAGCGAAACACGATCACCACGATGATGGCCTCGAGAGCCCTTGAAAACTTTCAGGCACAGACAGACATGCAGGCGGAGACCTCGGAAGACATCTAATGTCGGTACACCTGTTGCAATACATCGTGGGAAAGCAAGGCCCGGTCCAAGACACGCTCATCATGAACCCTGAAGCCGCGAAGCTGGACATCATAGCCCTCCAGGAACCCGCCGTTGCAAGCGAGACTTTCGCACTCAAATGCTTGAGAGCCGCAAGCTTCTGGCCGATGGAGACCTGGAAGGGAGACGAAGATAGCTTGAGACTGAGACCGAGAGTAAGCCTCCTGATCAACAAGCGCTTGGACCTGAGCAAATGGAGAGCAGCGTACCACACAAGAGACCTAGCCACGCTTATCTTAGAGACAGCGGACGGGCCAATTCAAATCATCAACCTATACAATGAGCCCCTCGAGGGCCACATGGCAACGCCGAACGACAGCTCACCGCTGAGCCGGATCACGGAGGTCGCGAACTACGAAGTTGAGATCGCACTTGTCGGGGATCTTAACCTTCACCATGGCAGCTGGGGTGGCGAGAGAGCCGAAAGGGCTCACGATGCCGCCTGGGATCTTATCGGAACTGCTCACGAGTTGGGCCTTGAGCTGGCCACGCCGCAAGGCATGGTCACAAGACAGCGCACTGGACATCGAGACTCGACGCTCGACTTGACCTTTCTCTCTTCAGCGCTGTACGGCCGCCTTCGAAGCTGCGGAGTTGACAACTGGCTCGACATGGGATCAGACCATAAGCCAGTGCTAACGGTTCTCGACGGACGAATCCCGCAGGCCGAACGTCGAGTTTGGTCATGGAAAAGCGCAGACCCAGAGGCAATCCGTATCGATTCAGAGTACCTGATGATGCCGCCACCCTTCAAGCGGAAGGAAGACATCGAAGGATATGCAGAGTACCTCGTCAGCTTCGTAAAGGAGCTCGCGCACCGTCATGGCAAGTGCATTAAGCCGCGAGTCGGAGGGAAGCACTGGTGGTCCCTGAGAGTTGCTGAGACAGTGAGAAAGCATCGAGACGCTTTGAGAAACCCCCAACTATACTCGGACGAGGAACGTCAACTGGCGCGGAATCAACGTAATCGAGAGGTGAAGCTAGCGAAGACGTCAAGCTTTCGAAGCCTGATGAACTCGGCGAGCGACGACCCGAAGCTTCTGTGGAGGATGGCGAAATGGGGTCGAACGACGAGCGGTACGCCGCCAGCTCCCCCATCGATCCCGAGCCTCCGAACGTCAGACGGCGAATTAGCTAGCACCCTCGAAGCGAAAGCCAAGGCCTTCAGTGATCAGTTCTTTCCTTCGACCACGCCAATCGACCTAAGCGATCTAACACTGCCTGGTGATGCGCTCGATCCGAGGAATGACTGGGAGATAACGGTTTCAGTAGACGACGTCAAAGCCGTTATGTCGAAAATGGCGAGTGATACAGCACCAGGAATATCCGGAGTTTCGAACAGGTTCCTGAAGATGATGGGAAGACCGCTAGCGAAAGCGTTAGCAGAGCTCACTCGAGGCTGCTGGAGCTGAGAATACTACCCGAGTACCTTCAAGCTCGCTCGTACTGTCGCACTCAGGAAGGCCAGAAAGCCAGATTACTCGTCTCCACGAGCATGGCGCCCGATCGCTCTGCTAGACACCGTGGGGAAAATCGTCGAAGCGGTGACCACGAGACGCATACGCAAGCTGGCCGAAGACCGAGAGATGCTACCGCCGCAGCAGATGGGCGCCCGAGAGTCACGCTCAACGGAGGCTGCCATCACGCTACTGCTCGCACAGATTTGAACGGTATGGGAGGAGCGAGACGCTGTTGCAACGGTGCTGTCGCTGGACATAACAGAGGCTTACGACCGCGTTCGAAAGGAGCGCCTCCAAGAGATCCTACTGAAGCGCGGAATGCCACGATGCCTCGCAGGCTGGGTGCACTATTTCATGTCCGACAGACGCACTACACTCGTGCTGGGCGAGGAGGAGACCGCTCCGGTAGCCGTTTCGATGGGCATTCCGCAAGGCTCGCCGCTTTCGCCGATTCTGTTTCTGTTCTACAACGCAGAGCTCCTCGAGATATGCCAGGACCCAGGCAAGGTGAGCAACATCGGCTTCGTCGATGACACGAATCTCGTTACTTGGGGCCTGACCACCGAAGGGAATTGCGAGCGGCTAGCGGAGATACACACTCGAGCAGGGCACTGGGCGCTGAGGCATGGGATGGTGTTCGCACCAGACAAGTACGAGCTCATGCACTTCTCGAGGCGCCGTCTGCCGAACATGCAGGCTGAGCTGACGCTCGGAAGTCGCACGATTAAACCAAGCAGCGTGATGCGAGTGCTTGGAGTCTTCCTGGACCCTCGACTTCGCTGGAAGGGGCATTTCGACGCTATCGCAGGCAAGATGAAATCACAGATGCGTGCGCTCAAATGCACAACAGCTTCGACGTGGGGTCTACCTCTCGAACAGGCGAGACAGGTCTACACGATGGTCATCCGGCCAGCTCTGACCTACGGCTCGCTTGCCTGGCATTCGCCTGCCGCCTCGGACTGCCGCGAAAGACCTACGCTTACAGGATTGGCTGCGAAACTGGCGCCGACGCAGAACGAATGCGTTCGAATCGTTGCGGGTGCGAACAGAGCCACACCGATTGCATCCCTCGAAACTGAGACCTTCGTTTTGCCCCTGGACCTCCACCTCGATTCCCTAGCTGGCCGGGCAATCCGCCATCTCAAGGAATCGAAAATCGCCGCGCAGATCGAGTCAGCTTGCACCGCTGTTCGACGGGGCTTGAAAAGACGCCATCAGAACGTTCGACGGCCTATCGAGCACTTAGCTCACCCTCGCCCCATGGCGAAAGACTGGGAGACTGTCTGGAAGGATCTCGAAGCGCCGCCTCGACCCGAAACTCGAAGGGGAACAAACAACGCTATCAGCTTTTCGAAGGAGTCGAAGCAAGCCGTGCTCAGGCGCTGGACGAAACGGTGGAACCGGCGAGCGCCGGCCTGGGGTGAAAACCACGCAAGACCACAGGACGCAATCATTCTCGACCTGCACAAACGCCTACACAAGAGCCATAGTTCCGCGATCGTGCAGATGCGAACGGGCAAGACAGGCCTCCGAGGCTTTCTGAACAAGCGTCGAGTGCCAGGGTACAATTCCCCAGCTTGCGAATGTGGTTATAGCTGCGAAACGGTCCGTCATGTCCTTATCTACTGCCCGAATCGAGCGAACCGTGGACATCTCCTTTTGAACGGGCGCCTGGATCGAAACTGGCTTTTGAACACCCAGGAAGGGGCCCGGAAAGCAGCTAAATGGTGGATTAGCGAGCAGATTCTCTCTCAGAACGCTCTCGCAAGAGAGCTGGAGCTCTACGGCGCTGATGGGCCTTAGCCCGGGGGAACCCCGGGCTAAGTGCGCATTTTTGTATGAGATTGTGCGCGTTTAGCGCAAAAAACCTTATGAAATTTTTTCGAAAAATGTGTGCGCACTTTTTGGTGTAAAACTGCGCGTTTAGCGCAGTTTTGTATGGGGAAAAGCGCATTTAGCGCACTTTTTGGTACGGAAAAGCGCATTTCGCTCAGTTTTTAGCCGCGATTTTTCTGCTAAGTGGCTGCATCTCGCAGCACTTCTTGGTACTGGAGGGTTCTACAATTGGCGGGATACATGACTGGTATCTGCACAAGGTTTTCACCAGAGCTTTGGTTTCCTTGTATGTAATATAGCTGCTGCTGTCTATACCCTTATGGTGACAGGCGTAACAAATTAAATAAAAAAAAAAAAAAAAAAAAAAAACTAGTACACGTCCTCAAATCATAGACCAGATCAGACCGCCCCGTTGAGGAACCAGTAGCCACCTAAACGGGGGGCTAACTTGACATGCTACCAGATGTGATCTGCGGGCGGAATAGTTGATTGAAGGAACTATCTAAGCGTCAACTATCCGCTATATATATGCCACGTTCGGGGTCTGGAATAGACATAGTCCGGGGCCCGATATAAGAGATATCGGGGTCCGGGCGGAGAACCAAAACAAAACAAAATGAAACGATATATACATAGATATACATAAGAAAACCACACCGCTCGCCGCTATCTTTAGAGTCTAGCCTGTTAAAACGACCACCCGTGTTCATCCAAATACCATACGTCTCGTTCTCAAGAACAATCTGATTTGCGCCTACTGTCCGCGCCGGAAACCATTTCTAAAGGTCACCTATAAGCGTCATCGTCTCCACTTTAGCCATAAGTTCAAAAAATGGAAGGACAAGGACCTCGCCTGCGTGTCATTTTCGGATGAGAGCAACTTCGAGGTGGGAAAGGACAATTCCCACGCTGGGTCCGTCGCCCCCCCAATACTGCCTTCGAATCACAATACCTACTACCTACGTACAAATCTAGGAAGTCTGTGGCCGATATTTGGCGTGCTATCTCTTGGGATTTCAAGTCTGAATTGGTTTTCATTGAGAAGGGTGGAAGAATGAATTCTGAGAAGTATATCAAGATAATGCAAGATCATAGGTGGCCACACTATGCAAGGATATTTGAAAAAAAAGATTTAGCTTTGTGGCAGGAGGATGGAGCACCTTCACATACTTCTAAGGCAACAAGAGCTTGGATGCAAGATTCAGGAATATTTTGCATGAAATGGCCTGCACAATCGCGTGATCTGAACCCTATGGAGAACCTCTGGGCCAGCATGAAGCAGAGGATCTCATGGATTAGACACAGGATCACCTCTGAGGCAGAAATGCGTGTGGTCATGAAGGAGGTTTGGGATGCAATTACACAGGAAAAGATACAGTTTCTAATTAGATCTCTACCCCGCAGATGTGAGCTGGTGATTGAAGCTAAGGGTGGCTCTACTAGATATTAATATGTACAATAATTCTATAGATGCAGAAGCCTTTTCTCTACATGATCCTCAAATAGAAAGTCTCTAAACCCTGTGGTTGTTGAAAAATCACGATTTTTAAACATCTAGTCAGGATCGTGGATGGTCAGGAATCGGGTGCTGACTAATCACTTCCTGTAGGTGGCTGTACAGCTACCTCCAGGAACTGAGTAGTCAGCGGCCTTTTTACACCAAAACTAACCACCTTCGGTGAGGTATTCCCACGTACCTTTACATGTAACCCCATCTGAGCTCTGTATTTGCCAGAGATTTTTAGTCGGCGTCTACATGTTATATACCTGAATGCCTCTTTTTGCAAAATGGTGTCGCTTAAGATGTAGCGCGTTGAAGTTGACTCTTGCTGTAATTTTTAATTTTCCCATACAAATTTACATTTCTTCGCGCTTTTTTGACCACTTTTTATTTTGGACAGCAACCACATCTCGACAAGTGAGGTAGATAGGTCCTGCCTCATATATTTTGGTTGCCACATAGAGTTCTCTAGATACTACAATTTTCAAGCCAGATTACATATCGAGGTACACGGGAATACATGGCCGAAAATGGCCAATTTTGGAGTAAAAACCCCGCTGACTACTCACTTCCTAAAGGTGGCTATACTATACTATATGTACATAGAGAATAGTTGTTTCTTACGAACTAGTACTTGTATTGCTTATGTATTGTATAACACAATACAGTATAGTACTTTGTTATTCTAAGACGAACGCCATGATATTCAGTTCATAATTATCATTTTCAAAGACCATCAACTAGATGGGGTAGTTCACACATGTTCTTTAGTAGTTAATCTTCCCTTCGTATAGTGGTACATCTACAGAGCTCATCACAATCACAGCAGATAGAACGTGAACGCACATGGCAAATACCTGACAACGGAGCCGTTGTCGTATTGCAGTCGTAATCAACTACCTTTCTGGCTTTACAGTACCTTTGGTTGGACTTAGAAAGAAAGTTCTGTGCTTCCCCGCATGAGTAACTCCTAAACACGTCGCATAAAAACGCATAAATAGTCCGAACGCGTTTGATCCCTATTCTATGATTGACACAAATGCATGACAACTCCACACTAAAGAACGTCAGTGCGGAAGCAAACTGAAGAAACAACTTGCGAGAGCTCCTTCGATCAACCTTCTGATAAAAAAAGACCTACGACGCAGAGGAACTAAATTGGCACTTTTGAACAGGTGGCAGGTCTGTTCGCATTCTCGTCGATTATCGAGTCAGCAAAGTTGAGAAAATGGAACCAAGGTCCAAACAACTTGCAAATATGGCGCCGCAGCACTCTGGTGCTGCGGTGGTTGATACGGGTCCAGTCGGCAGGGAGCTTGAGGATGGAGAATACTCCGCGATCAAAGTTGACGGTAATAGTCATCATAATCTTTTCCAGGTTGGCTACTGATAAGGTCACTGCAGATACGCCCAGGTTTGATCTAGAATCGTACATTGCAAACTACTGTGGTACGTGATTTTGTACGTTCGGGTACAGATGTCGTGGAAGTCATCCTTGACAATTCTGTCAATCTTCCACTGGCAAAGGGGGCGAACAACCACAGTATGGTTAATTTTCATCATTACTTTCTTTAGGTAGGACAAAATTCTCGCGTCTCTATCTCATAGGAACTTGTTCCACCTACTTGTCTACCGAAGCGTTGAAACTGGCCATTACTGAGGCTCGAAGCGGGAAAGATGTGAACAATTATCAAAAGGCTGTTGAGGCTTTGGCCAGAGTCACGCCGTCTGAAAGCGAGGCGACCTTGGATACAGCATGGATTGAACAAACCGTGAAAAATGTGAAAACAGATACAGACAGATTAGAGCATGAATTGAAGGGGTATAAAAATAACCTTATCAAGGAAAGCATCCGAGTAAGTCAGGCCCTGTTATCATTTCTTTACGCCGAGAATTTACGAGTCTCTGTAGATGGGCAACGAAGATCTCGGGCAACATTATCATCAAATTGGCGACCTAATCGCAGCGTCAAAGGCCTATTCAAGGATGCGGGACTACTGTACCACTACCTCTCATATTGCATCCATGTTGTTCAAAAACATCAACGTCGCAATTGATCGCGGGGATTGGCTTGGGGTTCAGGCATATGTTTACCGTCTCCGTAACCTTCAGTTTAAACCGGAGGATGAAGCTAAGAATAAAGCAAGGATGTGGGCCTCTCTTGGTTTATCACAGCTCGCCACGGGTAGCTATCTTGACGCGGCAACGAGTTTTCTATCAACCGATCCCAGTCTGGCCGATAGTTACAAAGAGGTTATTTCTCCAAACGACATCGCCGTTTATGGAGGAATATGCGCCTTGGCATCGATGGATCGAAAAGAACTTTCTAGCCATGTGCTAGAAAATAAATCATTCAGGAACTTTCTTGAATTGGAGCCACATATCCGACGAGCTATATCCTTCTTCTGCAACTCAAAATTCCGGCCGTGCCTGGATATCCTAGAAAGCTATCGTACCGATTATCTTCTCGATATTTATCTACAAACACACGTAAATCGCCTTTACACCCTGATCCGTACCAAAGCTATTCAACAATATATCATACCTTACAGCCGTATCGCTTTGACGTCCATGGCAAAAATGTTTTGCCCAAATGAAAGCGTGACTACGTCCCATGGGACAGTGGAAATGAGCTCACCCTTCGTCTCAGAGTTAGTCGCACTCATCCGGGATAGCACCCTTGATGCACGGGTTGATTTGGAGAAAGGCGTTCTCGTCACCGAACAGACGAACAACCGGAGAGAAAAACATTTTGCCACTCTCGATCGCGTCAAGGACTATATGGATAACGCCCATGTGCAATTGTTGCGCGTGAACGCGTTGCACGCTGGTTTGGAAGTACCGGAGGTTCAGCGCCGTCTTCCCGATTCCGAGGTTACAGGAATGGGAATGGGCGGGTTTGAGCGAGACGAAAACTCCGGCAAAGGAACTTGGAAGCCTTTGGGGAAATTTTACAAGCCCACTGAAAAGAGTCGATAGTACCTACTGCCTAACCATAGTCGCCTGTTGTAAACGGACGCATCCCGGGGAGCAAAAAGGAAATTCCGGGGGAAAGGGCTTAATATCAATCCGTTCTCGGTTGGTTTATTCTAGGTCACCAATTGTCGCATATGCAGGGTTAGAATGGAGTAAAACTCGCCAATTAGGTTTTTACGATAATAATTGCATGCTACTTCTAAATCTCCAGTTATACCAAACATGCACATTTTGCGGTTTATGTCGAGTACAGAATTTGATAGAACCACTCAAGGGTACTATACTTACCTAGCCATGCCCCAGTGAATGGAGTATATTACATATACTGTATACCTTGCCTTAAGATTTTTCCATGATGGGTGTGGGTTGTACCAGTATGGCAACCCATGTATGTGATGTACACATATTTAGTTTTGCCTCGAAGTAAAGTTGTTTCTCATGGTCAAAATGGTAGAAAATACGAAGAACTACTCCGTGTGGAGTACTGCTTGGCCTGAATAACTTTAAAATCGGCAGATGTGCTAGAGGAAGTTAGGTATCCTACACATGCAAAACTATTTCACGAGTCGAAGAAGTCCGTGTCTCAACACAAAGCAGGAAGCGTATGGGCAAAATACATAAATACGGAGTAGTGATGGCAGTAAAGAACAGAAAACGCCCAACAACAGTTTCTATACTTTTCTATGTTCTTTATACCAAATACTACTTTATTATTATTATTATTTTTCATTCTTTTTCGTAGGCTCTTATGCAGTCGAGGACTACGCGCCACGCTGTCCTTTAATGGGCGCTGGACACCCGAACAGAATTACCACCCCAACAGAATTGTACTTTTTGTATGACCACACCATAGAAAAGGTACATGTAGATAAATGGCAATATCTCAACAACCACATTCATTGTATTTCTGTAAACGACTATATCATAATTTCTTTGCATCCAGTACTTTGTGGGCAAGTTTGATCGATCAATAAATTCCTAATGTTCTATGAGTTGGGTGTTGAGTCTACGATTACCTACCTCCCCACCCTTTCAACACATTCTGCCTGCAACGCACATGATATGAATAAATTGAGTACATATCATGTAGCTAGATATGAGAATGAGAAAATACTATCCTCTTATCTATGTGGCAAGCATCAGTGTTGAGAAATCGGAGGTTGTGTTCATGTATATTCTAGGTATCTTTTCTGTGGGGTGACCATACAAAAAGTACAGTTCTGTTCGGGTGTCCAGCGCCCATTAAAGGGCAGCGTGGCGCGAGTATGAAGAGCCACACTCGTACTACTAGAAGCGGAAACACAAGTGCAGAAATGGGACCATCTACAGTAACTACCCTTGCATCAGGAGCTATTAAACTTTGAGTATCTATTTGGGCGTTGGGCCAGTCTCTCCTTTCTGCGACTACGGCAATCCTAGCAAGTCCATTTGAGCACACGGACAACTAAGATCGCATACATCTGAGAGGAACTTCGCAACTCAAGTAAAGAATGAAGATTGAGACGCGCCAAGAATTGATCCCGTAGAAGCACCCTTTATGGTTGATATGCCATAGTGCCTAAATCTTCTAGGCCGCGATGCACTGGGCTGTTTGTAACCGGAGATAAGCAAAGTTGCGTTCCCCGCCCAAGCCGAATATCTGCTTTCAACCGTTCATATTTGTTCCCAGCGTCATTCACCAAAGTCTTGATTTCTCCCTCCCGTTTGGAGATTTCGATCTTGTCATTATGCAACATTTCAAGTCGATGAGTCAGTTGCTGTTTCGACTGCTCCACAGAACCCAGTGAGCCACGCAGACGAAGTAGGATAGAACTGAGGTTCGGAATGGGAGTGATCCGGAGAGGTGTTACTGATCGCGGATCAAGCTTCTCGTTTACTCCTACGCCTTCCATTCCCGCACGAGTCTGTATTGCTTCGTATAAAACTCCACGGTCATGGTCAGATTCATTTTCTTCCAGATTCAATTCTGCCTGATCAATCAAGTCCTTAATTTCCGCTCGGCGCTTCCGGATCTCTTCCTGTTCAATCCTTTTCCCCAGTGGCAATGCACCGTCGTCAATAAACGACTCAAAGTCTTCCGCAAGCTCTTCGTTATCCGATACTGATGGTGGTGCGAATTCCGAGTGAAGCAGCGGCGAAGCTAAACCACCATCCACATTCGGATCTAACGAAATGTATTCGGATTCGTTGTTACCCAGGCGCGCACGTCTTTCTTTCTTTTCTCGAATTTCTGCTTCCGTTGGAATTCGAAATGGAGCAGGAATTTCTGCCAATTGGCCAAATTTGGCATCAATATTCAACGCTAGACTTTCCTGCTGGTCGTCACTATGATGGGCCATGAGATCTTTTGGGGTGTTAGGGGTGGATTGTCGAAGTTCCAGAAGATGCTCCAGGTCATAACTTGGATGATGCGTCCCAGCTCGCGCTAACCGCCTGGGTGCGGAGGTTTCCGAAGATAACGCATTCGCCGATGATTGTTGGAAGCCTCTTTTGGCTATTGCACGTTTCCTTGCATGAGGTCTATTCACGACAACTGCCCCATTATCGCCAGAGTCATCGGCATTCATCGAAGTAGTGTCAGGATCAAACGACAGCCGTAACTTCGATGTTTGCTTCTGCTTAATATTGGACCGTCGCACGATTCTAGTCTCCTGAGATGGTGCATCTATACACTATAATGTGAGAGGATTACAACAGAAGACAGGAGAGAAGCAAACCTTGATCAATGGCTGTCCTGAGGCCGGAGTCATCACCTCCGCCAACTCGACGACCTTTTCGCCTTTGAGGAACACTCATTCTGTGCTAAATGAATAGAAAAACAGAAAAGCATGCATTTTGTGAAATCTGACAGCTACCGCGCAGGCCTACCAAAGTAACCTCAGCAATGCGCCTGGTGCTGAGCTCTGGGCAATTGGATTGTAAAGTCTGAGCTTTTTGGAATGTGCGATACCATGAACTGAAATGCTTATTCTTTTTCGAGCACTCTTATCAGCTGGTGCTTCTGAGCACTGGCGGAATCATCCATAGTAATCCGTGCTTTGTGTGGTTATGTGATGACTCAAAAATAATTGAGCTGCTCGATACATCGTTATTAATTACCATACGTACGAACTCTGTATGTTAAAACGATAGTTACGCTTATTAATAAATTGTCAGCAGGGGGACGCTAAGCTTTCTGTAGCAAGGTCGACTCTCTTCACCAACCACTGAACTCGAAGGAGCAACGAACGGAGACAGGTCCGCCATGCCAACTTGACAATTATATATCCCTTATCGCATGAAAAACCGTCAACATGCCTCAAGCGCAGCCGGAGCTAAAGAAGGTGATTGCTCAAGGCTACCTCAAGCCATGCTAGATTGAACTTTGCTAATTTTCGATAGTACATGGAAAAGCGGTTGTTCGTTCAGATCAACGGCAACCGCAAAGTCATTGGGGTCCTTCGTGGCTATGACGTGCGGACTTTTCCTTGCGTGTCAGGCTCGGTTTTTCTAATTATCCCTAGGTGTTTATGAATATAGTGTTGGATGAAGCAGTCGAGGAGAAAATTGGCGGAGAAAAATTGCGCTTAGGCATGGTGGTAAGGATCTAACTGCAAACAACTCTATATTTTACAGTAACTAACCCTGCTCAGGTTATTCGTGGCAACTCTGTTGTCATGCTCGAAGTATGTACCTCTCTACAGCGCATTCGTTTATGGCCGGTAGGACTTATGTTGTTTTCGAAGGCTCTCGAGCGCATCGCAGATCGATGATCCTTACCAAATAGTGACAGCACAAATTGATTCAAGGCGGCTGAATTCTATGTGTTTCGAATGAGTTTAAATTTGGCGTAAATCCACTGGTTGATGAACCGCCCAAGGCCAGCAATTGACCAAAGGGCTCGATAATAAATTTTGACTGTTTAAGCACCAGGATTTCGAAGTTCGTCAATAACGCCTCATCAATCGGAAATCTTGTTTTAATGACCGTTTCTTTTGCTATCACCGACAAACAGCCGCTCGCAATCGTGTATAGGGAAGATCGAGTGTCATGGGACTAGATCCAAGAAAAATTATAATGCGGAATCAGATGAATGGGGCGCCTTGAATTTCAATTTCAATCTCGGTCCTCCTGTTGGGGTAGAAACGGGCAGGTTTGAAGGAGCAGACATAAATGCGAGCTTTGGCACTTTTAATGTTATCTTGCGGCTCGTTTGGATTATGCTGCTATCCTCTCGCTTTCTCTTATCGAGCACTCGGCTAACCGGATATGTGGTGTCCAACTTGGCTTTCTCTGCAGGGTGTGTGCGATATCGGGTAGATTTGGAAAATCGCAGTTTTCCCTGGAGACAAGCGGATCAGCTTTTAAACATTGCATCATTTGGGTTAGAACTTACATTTCCCAAATGCTCGGCTTTCCAATATCTCGGGTATTTCAGTACCACCATCATCTGATCGACGGGCTCGTAGAGGCTAGTGCAAATATAAAGAAAATCGTTGAGTTCATGGATCCCAATATAAGGCGAGTTGCAGGCCGCCCATAAAGCCTCTTTCAACTCGATGTCGCCACGAAGAACCTGCTTCAAAGCGTCAAGGGCCCCAGAAACCGTCTGTTTGCGTACAAGTCTAGCTTTTCGAGCCTCGGTAGAAGATTCTTGTTCAATGACAAGGTGATTACTAGGAGATGTCTCAATAGGATCGTCTTCTCCACCAAATGCAACGGCTGCAAGGCCTACACCAAAGATGCGATAGAGCTCCCTACGAATGTAAGCCGAAGAGTCAACAGACATCGCATATATGAGCCACTTCAAAAGTTCGGGATGCTGAAAAATGTCCAGGTTCAGCAATATCCGGAACGCATCCAGTCGGAGTAGGTCAAAGGTGCCAACGCGAGTATATGGGAGAAACGGAGCAATATCCACGTCGAGCACCCTTGCTTTTATGAGACGACGCTGGCAGTCAATTGCTGTCCGGGTATACAGGTTGTGGAATGAGCTTGACCACTCATCCATCCTCTTGTATCGGTCAATTTCCGCAATGCAATCCGCTTCAAGCCGGTCCTCTGTTTGACGCTCCAACTCTTTGTTCATGTCAAATTCAAGATCACCATTACCAGTTTCCTTTCCGCTAATCAAAGCCTCAGCAATGGACCGCATGAGTGCCGCCACGTAATAGCAGTCGGAAAACTGGTAGGACTGTTAGCGTGTGGCCCAAGTCGCTACAATTATGCAGGCAATATGCGTACCTCATTGTTAGAATTGTCATTGAACTTCAGTTTTTCGTAAAGGAATCTCTTTACCCGAGTAGGGGTTCGACCATGGCTGTTCCTGACCTTGGCCATAGCTTGTGGTATTGCGATTTGAAGGGCATAAGATGCCCGATCCGAAAAGTCATTAGAGCGAGTCATTGGCGAGTTCGGTAGACAAAAAAGTTCTTGGAAAGCGGTTTCAAGATGAAACAACCCTATCCAATCCACTTCTTCCTTTGCATGTTTGATCAAAGCCTGTGCGGCCGCTGATCGGATTCCATGGAAGTATCTCTTGTCCATCAAAGTCCGGACGAAGATCGTCGATATCAAGGGGTGCTCCCGCTGGGCACTCATATATTGAATTGACTAGGTGCAGTTAGTAATAGCTAACAAGTGTTGTATTGCAAAGAGTTTTACCTCGAGTTGTGCCACGACATCACGATCCTGCTGGAGCTGAGATAGATACATATAGCCTGGCATTGTGAGAGACATCTTACATATCCACTCAAAATCTGCGTCCATGCGTATCCATTCATATGATTCCTGGCCCATTCGGTCCTCGTCTTCCTTTGTCCACTCAACGAGCTTCCATTTCTGCATTTCTTCTTCAGACTGGAGGACATCGCCAAGGCAATAAAGCAGAACGTCATCCTGCACTTCGGCACTAGGGTCCACACCCGCCGTCGCCGCAGCGCGTTCTTTTTGCCGTTTATTGCGTTTCAGGCGTTTGTATTTCGTATTATAAGGAATATCGAACTTTGTGACGGCCTCTTTGATTTCAACAATGTGTTCATAAGGAGTTCCATCTGCTTCATGTATGCGAATGGTCATCGATCCGGTAAAGACATGCTGTAAAGGACCGGCATAAACGTTTCGCACTTCCTCCTTCACATCCCTCATAAATGTAGTCGCGTCAAGATCTCGAGGATTTAGTTGCTCCGACTGAACTTGCCGAATCATCATTTCAACAACGAGCTTCTTCTTGTTAAATCTCTGTGTGGCCACAAAACGGGGACATCCAGCACCGAAAACCCACTGCTGAAAAAACGCATCAAGTTTAACATGCCCAAACCGTTCGCATAGTTTCTGGAAAAAGACAGTAGACAAGGCGGTATTGGGAATGTCGCCCATACGAGCGTTTAAAAACAGACGCGAGATTATTCGAGAAATGGTGGCTTTGCCGCTTGCCTTTGACAACCGACGCTCCAAAATATAAAGCACCAGCGGCGCTTTTAATGAAAGGAATTCCATCTCCGACGGATCCAATTTCAGAAGCAAACCCAAGTCCCAAATTGAAGGGCGAGCAATATCTAAATCGCAGACCTTGTCAGACGCCTGTTTCAACCGATACCTAAACTCATTGTTGCCACACAACTTCTTCATAAAGGTATCCGTGATGTAGTAAGACAGTCCAAAAACAGCCCAGTTATCCGTTGGCTCCTTTGGAATTATGTTAACTCCTATCCACTGGGAAGCCAATGTGTGTACCAAGCACCGAGTGGAGTCGTATAACGGATCGAGTATGTCTTCCGGGAAAATCAATCGATTAGAACATACGGCGAACGCAGCGTAGGAGGAAGTGTCGCGGGTGGCATTATCAACAAAGCATAGTTTATAGCTCGAAAACGGGTATGAGCCGTATGTCAAGGAAATAAAATCGATGGCCTTTGCAAGTGGAAAACACGTATTCCTCACTTCATTCGCGCGCCCTGGGAGGCAAAATGCGTGTAAAGGAACAGCATTCTGGCCGAGCTGCTCATCTTCATCGCTTTCGCGAAATTGAGTCAGACTCACGTACTCAAAAGGACCCACGGCGAAGCCAACTTGTAAGGCAGACATCGGTGTCCCGCAGGAGAATGATACTATTTTTTTCGTTGGGTCAATCGTATCAACCACTTCGTCGGTCATATCTCCAGAACAAACGACAGCCATATCCATAGATTCGTCTTCGAAGACCACTTCTCTTCTAGAGGCAGAAAAAGTGTTCCTCTCGTTCAGGGACCCTAGTTCCCCGCCAGATCGACTTTTAGGACGGAGTGCGCTCCCTAAAGTTCGCGCAGACCGTATGGAAATTTCCCACGTGCACCGTGCCGATAAGTCCTGGATACAAGGAAACAGGCAGCAGCCCTCGCCGGTGGTCGCAGAACTTGTTGTAAAGACATGCGGGTAATTGCGATCATAACTCTCAAGACCAACAAATTGAACCCCGTCTCTTGGGCGGTTTAATGTGAATTCTGCGGAGACAATAACTGACGTAAATCTGGGCGTCGAAGTTTCCGATGCCTTTAATCCAGCTGGAATATCCGAGGGCTCATCAAGACCATTGCTACCCGAAATCTGAGTTTCTGTCTCGAAGACTAATGGATCGAGTTCTTCGATTCGAACGGTGCGCGGGATAGTAATAGCAAGCTCAGGCTCTGGGGGGACTGATAACAACGGGTCGACCTTGGAGGACAATTTGTGATATTGATGAACTCCATAGAGTCGCAGGGAGTTGTAGGGATCAATGTATTTCACCGTAGCTGCCTTGCCGTTGACATTTAAGCGCTTCAGTTCGCCCTGGCGGAAGTTCAAATGTACGACCTTTAAGTCTCTGTGGTGAGGATGGAGAGTGATTTCCGTTTTACCCTTTAATGACCGATTTCGAAAGTCGATATCAAGTTCAACCTTCTGATGAGATACGGAGTACCCTAAGCCGGGTCCGGCTGCGCTCTGGTTCTCTACCCCAGGCATTCTCTGCACTCGTTCTCAACTGGACTTTCAGAAAGAGGATATCGCGCAAGGACTCATATTGTTTAAATGTGAAAGGAGGACTCCAAATCATAACCGATAAAATGAGAGTTAAGGGAAATCACATGGCCGAGAACTTCTTCCATTATGCTCTGAGCATCAGCGCGGTTGTCGTTTGTTCTTGATGCACGCTCTAGTTTATCTGGATGTTAAATTATGGAGTTTGTAGTTGAGTACGGAATACAGTACAGGACTGTGGAACGTAGTAGATAGACTGTACTGTACAGTGGAAACCCCTGTACAGTACAGTACCCTACAAAAAGTAATTAGTCAGCTGCAAAAACCCGAACATTCGCGACCCCGGCGGGGGATGGAAAAATCGCGATTTTTCAACGACCAGGAGGTCGAAGGACTCGAGATTTAGAGAGGATGTAGAGCAATGGTTTCTGCAAAGGAAAAAAATAATGTACATGTCAGTATTTAGTTGAGCCACCCCTTGCTTTAATGACAAGCTCACAACGTCTCCTCATAGAGCTGATTAGAGGCTGTATCTCTTCCTGTGTGATAGCATCCCAAGTTTTCTTCATGACTACCCGCATTTTTGCTTCAGAGTATCCTATGCCTGACCTTTGAGATCCTTTGCTTCATGATGGCCCAGAGGTTCTCAATAGGGTTCAGATCAGGGGACTGTGCAGGCCATTTCATGCACAACATTCCCAAATCCTTCATCCACTCTCTTGTTGCCTTAGAGGTATGGTAAGGAGCTCCATCTTCCTGCCACATAGATACCTCTTTCTTATATTATCCTTGCATAATGCGGCCACCCATGATCATGCAGAACCTTGATATACTTCTCAGAATTCATCCTTCCTCCCTTCTCTATGAAGTGTAGCTCAGACTTGAAGTCCCATGAGAATCGAGCTCAATCGATGTGGTTGTTGAGCAATGAATATTTTCGACCTTGTCTTGTACAGTAGTTACATATGTGGTGCTCCCATACAAAGTAACCTATTACGTTGGTGTTACTACGGAGTACTCCGTACAGCACTTTGAAAGGGAACACTAGCAAGGGATAAATCTACAGTACGAACGAAGGAGCCGCCTAGGGTTTAGCACAGCTACTCTAGGCTGCTTGCTTCAAGACCGGACCACCGTAATGGAATTCTGGCAAACTGGGCGGGGGCGGACGCGAAGGTGTGGGGACATGTGGCTGGTGAACGGAAAAATAAGGGTTCTCGGCCCCTTCTACCCCTGACTAACAAGGCGGGAGAGACTTTGAAAATGATATTATTCAAAGATCCTCCTTTCTTGAACAAATCCAAAGATACACTATTCAAACACGGTCTCTATTTCTTCACTCTTTATTTGTCTTGCTTGGTACCTTTTTTTTCAAGAATGTGCTAAACTTTGATATCGCAACACCACAACTACGAAGGTCGTTTTGTTTCATTCCTTTTTTGGTTCCTTCATCACGATGACAATCCTCAGAAGAATTAGCAGTGAGTTGCTTCGCCTACACATGCAGGTCATAAAGCGCTCCAACTCATGATGCCGCAGGGCTTCCAGACACCTTGTCAGATGAAACATTGGCACCTTTGAAAACTTACAAATACTCCAGTGTTGATAAGTCATTCACCTCGAGATATATTTTGAAGCACTACGTACTGAACCTTCGTTTCCTTCTTCCTGAGATTTAAACTAATGAGATTTAACTGGTAGTGGAATGCCGTTGTCGAATTTCTTCCATTATGGCTTGCACCAAATATGGTTACATTGATTGGATTTATGTTCATTGTCGGGAACTTGATTGTACTTGAGATTTTTGTTCCAGATTTGGTTGGACCGGTGTGTATATTCCGTCGTCCACACAATACTGACTCAGTCAGACTTTTTTTGGCCCAAAATTTCTAAGCATTCATCGACTCAATAGGCGCCATCATGGGTGTATTACAGCTTTGCTTTTGGGTTATGGATGTGAGATCTTTGCGCGAGCATTGGATCAAGAAATCCGTCATTCGCAGCTCTCTAACTTACGCGCAGGTACTCGACAATGGATAACGTTGACGGCAAGCAAGCGAGGAGGACAGGAACCTCCAGCGGCCTTGGAGAGCTTTTTGAGTATGCATGGCAGACGCAACGCTACAGTGAATAAAGCTCTAACAAACCTAATTCATAGCCACGGAATCGACTCTTTAAACTGCACCCTTGCGAGCCTTCTGGAAGCCGCGGCAATGGGGCAAGGATCCTCAAAAATTGGCGCTTTTACGACCCTCATTCCCTGTCTACCCATGTTTTTCTCCACATGGGAGACGTACCATACACATACTCTATACCTAGGTTATTTCAATGGTCCGACCGAAGGATTGATCATCGCGACCTTGATAATGGCAGCAGCTGGTTATTACGGTCCGGCAATATACTCGAGCTCGTTAACTGGCTTTTTCGGACATCGAGAGATGTTCGGCGAAGCTACCTTTTTAGATCTCTGGGTTGTTGTCATTGTGGTAACCTTTTCCATTGCGCACTTGCCTGCCTGTGTCTACAATGTGGTTCGATCGCGCCAACGGAAGAACTTGCCGATCCTGCCAGTGTTTTTAGAATGGACGCCTATTATCGTTTCCTCTGCGTCGACTACAGCTTGGCTATATTCGCCACACTCACACCTTTTGAAACAAAATCATCTTGTGCTTTTCGCAATTACCTTATCGTTCGTTTTCGGTCGGATGACAACAAAGATTATACTGGCACATTTGACCCGTCAACCGTTTCCTTTCTGGACGATGCTCTTAACTCCTCTGATTGGAGGTGCGTTTCTGGGGAATCTACCGAGATTCGGGCTGCCCGCGGTCAGCGAAGGTTTCGAGGTTTGGTATTTACGAGCATACTTAGTTTTTGCGTTTGTCGCATACATGCACTGGGCCTTCTTTGTTATTGACCGAATTACCACTTTCTTGGGTATCAACTGTTTGACCATCAGGAACGAGACAACAACGACAAACCAACATGTTTACCATCAACTCAGAGAAGGGTCATCTGGCATGACGGATGAAGAAATAGACCTGGAAAGCGGCAGGTTAAAGCATCACTGAGCCAGGGCGACCTTTTAATTGTGTCATGCATGCCATTCTGGTCGCCCTTCTCACTGTTGGATGATATGGAAGGAAGCATGGGATGACTAGTTGACAGTGCCCAGCGAGGTATAGCTTGGCCGAGCAAGTGGATTGAGACAAATATTTGTCTGGCAGGAAGCCCTCGAGGGCAGACGATCGAAAGGCTGTGGGATCACTGTGACCATTCCAAACTCTCGTCGAACGAAAGAGGGCATCACCTTGCACCATGAGTACGACGATATAGCAGTATAACGATAAGTTGTGTTTGTGTTGGAGTACGAAGTGGATGAGTAATCTTCAGGATAGAAAAAGTCATGTTGTCTGATCTTCTATCAACAAGCGAACGAAATAAGCAGTTATCGACACCGTAGGTGAGCGCTAGTTATAACTAGCGCCAGAGAATAACCTCGTTATCTCATCCCCCCCGTGCAAGCTCGCCCAGCAATAACTCGGTTATTTGTAGGGGCACGGGCGCCGAGTTAGACTCCAGGTTATGGATACTAGCTAGAATTCATTGCCAATCACAGTCCGGAATTCCCCCTCAGACCCACGCCGAGTTATTCACCGTACATAATTGCTGCCACACCCAACATCATCCTGAGAACCTGAGAAAGTCCCTTGATCGTACAAGCTCGCCGCCATCCTGTCTCTCCCACCTGTTGTACAGTACTAGACTCTGGTCGCCCGCTGGGCCGTGTCGACCGTTTGGAACTCCTGTAGAGCAATTGATTCACCACCACGACACATGCTCAAATTTTGCTTCTATATATTGAATTGAACATGTCTAAAGTGTATCAAGTGTATGTGAGATGAGATCTCAGCTCTGAACTGTTTGGCTTCTTCAATGTTTTGGCCGTGTTATTATGCCTTTTGCCGTCCATGTTCGGATTTTATAAATCGCTTGATCACTAGGAATCTACGTATTGCATACCCTCTACCTTCCAATTCTACGAATCCGCGAATCTACGTGCTACGTACCCTCTACCTTTTGATTCTACAAATCTACGATCCCTAGATCACTAGATCCCTAGATCCCTACAAACCTACGTGCTGCGTACCCTCTGCCTTCTGATTTCACAAATCCGCAACCCCCAGATCCCTAGATCCCTAGATGCCTAGCTCGACCGTACCATGATGCGGCTTGAAGGAATAATGCTGTTGAAGCAGAGATAATAAATAGCTCACTCAGGGTAAGCGGGTCGGGAGGATAAGGAGAGCTGTGCCTCAGGGTCTGACGCGGTCTCTCGACGGTCTCACGATGAAGTATTGTCTATGTGTAGGTCTCAAAGCCGTGTGTTGTGGCCTTCGAGAGGTGTCTAATGCAAATCTCAGAATCGAATGCGTAAACTGTAGTCTATGGCTCTCGTAGATACAGGGCAAGGGAAACAAATGCATGCAATGAGAAAGAAGAACCGTCCGTATAACGCCTGTAATCAACCCGTCCGTCGAAGTCCCGTCGAAAGTAGGAAACGTCCCGTCGAAGAAAGAATGTGTAAGAATGGATTACCCTTCAAAGAGGAATGGTTCTTCGTGGCGTCCATATACCTTCGAGAGCGGAGGAAGCGTCTAAGGAAAAAAGGGGTATCACGGGCCCGCAATCTTCGCACCACTACATACTAACCTCGAGGACAAAGAATCGAAGAATAGGGGATCACGCGTTTCCCTACTACACTGTACTTTTCACGAACAAAAGAGCGAGCGTACGGTGAATGTAGCGACGTAGCGTACGGTGGATGTCAGAGCGAAGATAGGTTTCAAAACAGCGTTAAATTGTATGAATTTCGTACGAAGAATAGCATCTCAGCGAGGGACTTAGATAAATCTACGATGGTTGGTTTAGCAGGCCCGTCTCACCGCCCAATCTGAGTTTCGGGTTATGTTGGGGCTTGGCGAAACCTCTGTACTAACCCTAATTATAACACCACCCAAACCCCCCCCTAGATAACACTTAGTTATTTATGAACAATCTTGATAGCCAAGTGATACACAAAAGACTTCAGAATTGCATAATTCCAATCCTTAATAGAAATCTCCTACGATCTTCTGACCAACTTCCGACCAACCTGAAACATAAATGAAACCTTATTTTGTCGCATATGCGCATTAGGCGTATCAGGGAATTCAATGCACATCCTCCAACACACCCCCCAGATATAAAGAATCTGCAAATCCGGCGAATATGAGCTTTTTGCTAGATATGATCCCATTTGGCGTTGATTTCTTGCATTTCAACTGCTAGCTTGTTGATGCAACCGCTTAACGTGATCTGACGAACCTACGCTTAAAATCAGATCTTTTGTGAAATCAATTCTAACTATCAATTTAAAGCGAATTCAATCTATTCTTCGCTCAGAAAGAGTTTCTGGCACTCTTTACCTTCCAATTCTCGCGTTTGCTCGAGTTATGGAGGGTGTGAAGCGACCAAGCCCTCAGGGCAAGGCAGAAACCTCCTCTGGCAACAGCTAGAAAACCGACCACAAAGACCTGGAAACGATGCAGAAGGCCTTCATGGACATGATAAAGCTACTTAGCAGCAAGATCTCCAGTGGAATGACTGGAGCAGAGGTTCTTCAGGTTATGAACAACCTGGTCACTGTGCAAAATGTTGCCCGAGCCTCCTCCTTGAAAATCTCGATGGCAATTGCCTCAGTCTCCAGCAGCATGAGCCAACCTTTCTCCCTCACAAAGACCACTTCACCAATCCCTCAGCCCTCTGTCAAAGCAGCTCGGAGATATGAAGATCGCACCATCATCGATTCACCCTCTCCAGAGCTGGATGTGACACTTTGACTGGAGCCGATGCCTCCCCACCCTCCCTCACCAACCGAGCGAATTAGGCAATAAAGGAAGGAATGGAAATAGCAAGAGACATGGTGGTAGCAGCCCGCTACCTCAAAAACAACGATGTGGCCCTGCTAGCTGCCACTGCAGCAGACAAGGCTTCCCTTAGCCGCTCTGAAGATACCTGGGTGAAGGCATTTGGAGCACAGGCCAATATCAGGAAGCCTAGATACACGGTGATGATCAAAGCACTGCGATCCCATGCAATAGATACTACTGATGCAGCAAAAGCGGGGTCTGATCTGTTGAAGCAGAATCCAAGGATTGCAAAGAGTGTGAGCATCCTAGGATTAGTCATTGGAAAGCGCAGGGAAGGACGACTCGAAGGGCCTTTATACATTGACTTGTGTCAGAACCACGCCGCCATCTAGTGGCAACCCCGTGGCAACCCTGTTGCAACCTACCGATGATATCATGGTCTGCCACCGCATAGTTATATAGGGGCCATCGCCTTGCGCACTTACTAGGGGGCAAGCGATTCGTTTACTATGGTCGCAATATATTAGAATCTATCTTCTCGTTATTATTTACCTACGTGTCTAGTCTTTATCTATCGTCCATATAATCCTTATCTAGCCTTTAGCTACCCGCTATCCACGTATACTCTCGTAGCTTCGCGTTATCCGCCGGAGGCGACTAGTTCGTGGCTGAGGCCAACCTAGCTGTAACAGTTTCGAATCGCTTCCATCTGAGCTGAAGAGAGTATGCCCACGAATCCTTTTACCCGCGAGTCCCCGACGAGTTCGCCGCCAACTGCTGGAACCGTCATGGGCACCACTGAGAACCTACCTCACGTATATGGGGGTTCCAAATCGAAGACGCCTCGCCCTGGCTCTCCCGCCTACTCACCCGATACCCCGCGGCCAAGTCACGCCGACCCAGGAGAAAGAGAACCGATTGGACAAGGAGCCATGTAAACTATGACTTCTGACCAGTTTAGCAAATTGCTGCATCAATTCTCGAATCAAAGAGAGCAGCTCGCCGTAACCTCGCCGCAAAGTGTCTATATGCAAGAGGGTAAATGGTTTCCTGAACCTGAATTATATCAGGGAAAGAATAGAAAAGAATACCGCGCATTCATTCGAGCCTGCGAGGATTACCTTGAAGCAAAGAGTGGTATCTACGTAACCGAGAAGGAGAAAGTCAAGTATGTAGCAGTTTTTTTTTTTTTTTTTAATTGGTTACGCCTGTCACAATAAGGGTATAGGCAGCAGCAGCTATATTACATTCAAGGAAACCAAAAGCTCTGGTGAAAACCTTGTGCAGGTACCAGTCTGTGTATCCCGCCAATTGTAGAACCCTCCAGTACCAAGAAGCGCTGCGAGATGCAGCCACTTAGCAGAAAAATCGCGGCGAAAAACTGAGCGAAATGCGCTTTTCCCCATACAAAACTGCGCGTTTGGCGCACTTTTGCACCAAAAAGTGCGCACACATTTTTCGAAAAAAATTTCATAAAGTTTTTTGCGCTAAACGCGCACAATCGCATACAAAAATGCGCACTTAGCCCGGGGTTCCTCCGGGCTAAGGCCCATCAGCGCCGTAGAGCTCCAGCTCCCTTGCGAGAGCGTTCTGAGAGAGAATCTGCTCGCTAATCCACCATTTCGCCGCTTTCCGGGCCCCTTCCCGGGTGTTCAAAAGCCAGTTTCGATCCAGGCGCCCGTTCGAAAGGAGATGTCCGCAGTTCGCTCGATTCGGGCAATAGATAAGAACATGATGGACCGTTTCGCAGCCATAACCGCATACGCAAGCTGGGGAGTCGTGCCCCGGCGCTCGACGCTTATGCAGAAAGCCTCGGAGGCCTGTCTTGCCCGTTCGCATCTGCACGATCGCGGAGCTATGGCTCTTGTGTAGGCGTTTGTGCAGGTCGAGAATGGTTGCGTCCAGTGGTCTCGCGTGGTTCTCGCCCCAGGCCAGTGCTCTCCGATCCCACCGCTTTGTCCAGCGCCTGAGTGCGGCCTGCTTGGTCTCTTTCGAAAAGCTCAGAGCGTTGTTTGTTCCCCTTCGAATCTCAGGTCGCGGCGGCGCTTCTAGGTCCTTCCAGGCGGTCTCCCAGTCCTTCGCCATGGGACGAGGGTGGGCTACTAGCTCGATAGGCCTTCGAACGTTCTGGTGACGTCGTTTCAAGCCCCGTCAAACGGCGGTGCAAGCTGTCTCGATTTGGGTGGCGAGTTTCGATTCCTTGAGGCGGCGGATTGCCTAGGCGGCCAGCGAATCGAGGTGAAGGTCTCAGTCCCGAGAGATGCTATCGGTGTGGCTTTGTACGCACCCGCAACGATTCGAAGGCATTCGTTCTGCGTCGGCGCCAGTTTCACCGCCAATCCTGTAAGCGTACATCTTTCGCGGCGGTCCGAAGCGCCAGGCAAATGCTAGGCAAGCGAGCCGTGGATCAGAGCTGGCCTGATCACCACTGTGTAAATCTGTCTCGCCTTCTCGAGAGGTAGACCCCAC